>OY284469.1:38095706-38695706 GCA_958336335.1 Dilophus febrilis
ATTCGATTGCATTGCTTGAACATCACCAATATCAATTTGTAATTGTGAAACCAATTTTTGATTTGATATTTTAACATCAGATGTTAGATAGACTAATAAAAAATAAAATAGAATTTTGTAATATTAGAAAATATTATATAATTAAAAAGGTAGATGAGCGGCAATCGTTACCTTTGTTTCTTAAATTTAATGGCACCATTATACTAATTCCAACATTACGCAATCCAATATCATATGGATTTGTAATTATACAATTCACTTTAAAATATTCATTTACCAGCATCGGTTGATTTTCCAAATTATTTTGTATTGTTAAATGAAATCTGTAAATAAATAAATAATTAATAAATATAGTCAAATTGAAATATAGTGAAAAATACGAAATCGTGAAAAATACTTACATTGGAATAATGTAACAGGAATTATTTACATAAATATTTTCCATACAATCACATTTACGATTATAGTTTTTAAATTGAGATGGCTGTTGATGTCCAATACTTTGTTGTAAAATTGCATATTGTTTGTCGAATTCACCCATTGTCAATTCCAATTTGGTTAACTTGATAAAAGGAAAACAATATTATAAATTATTGAAGATTAATTAAACACAAACAGCAAAACATTTAAGATATTAAAATTTCATAAATCAACAAATTTCGTACACTTACACTCAATTCAGCATTTTCGGTAAATTGATAATCATCAATATGAAATAGTATACGATAATATTTATCTGGTTCTAACATAAAATCATTATTTAATAGTAAAAATTGATCGTTTTCACTACCATCAAGAATATTAAAATTCTCTCCATTAATATTACTATTATTATTATTATTGGTATTATCAATTGTAAAATTATCTTTATTTACAACATTAGCATTACGTTTATTTAATTCTAATAAATACTCCAATGAAATTTCAGTGTATTTTGTTGCTTTTAATTTAAATTGTAATT
This sequence comes from Dilophus febrilis, assembly GCA_958336335.1. Classification (NCBI taxonomy): domain Eukaryota; kingdom Metazoa; phylum Arthropoda; class Insecta; order Diptera; family Bibionidae; genus Dilophus; species Dilophus febrilis. The sequence continues at coordinate 38,096,668 of OY284469.1, forward strand.
TTGAATCACAAAATATTACGGTAAAATCTCTTAATTTTAATGGAATAAATGCTTTTGATCTGAAAACAAAAATAGGAGAGTTTGTAATCCATTGGTTTATTTATAAATTGGTGATTTTTTAAAATTTACATACCTTAGAAAAAGATCTATTTGAATTGGTTCATTTAAACGCACTTGTGATTTACGAAATGTTACAACACACTCAAATAAACTATTAATTTTATCTAAATCTATAAGTACAGGTGATTTAAAATTGGCCAGTGCCAATTCCCAATTTGTTCGTAATTCTGGCGCTATTTGACTTTGTGAAATTGGCGGAACATTCTAAATAAAAGGAAAAAAAATAATAAATTAATTATTCATTGATAAAAAAAAAATCAATTGTCAGAACTTAAGGAGATTTACCTGAAACACTTTCCATAAATTTTCTAGCAAAACAATACGTTCCGAATTTTCAATATTTATAATTGGTGATATTGCTTCAATGCTGCATGTAATAAAATCAGTAACCGATGCTGATAAATATGAAGCGCGTAATGTTTTTAATAATACTTCCGAAAATATTGTATACCATTTATCAATACGATAATCGGATAACATTAAACTGTATAATCTGTAACAGATAAAATTAAAACATTTTTGGCAATTAAATTTTTTTTTGTTTTGTTTTAATTACTCACGTTAAAGCCTTTGAATAATCACCACATTTTAAATATTCCTCTGCCATATCAATTGCCAATTTTTTACGAAATCTTAAACATTTATAGAATTTAAATTGTGCCATAGCTTGGCTTAATAGCGCTATAATGGCCATGGAATGATTAAATTGTTTTTCATCGGCTTGTACAATATTAATAATTTGTTGTTCGGTTATTGGTTCATTCGTTAATTTTGCACTACGTACACCAACAAATTCATTTTGAAACATATTATTAATTGATGCTTGCTGATGGTTCGAGTTTAAATCAGAGGCCACGTCTAATGATTCGATTGGCGACAGTGAATGGGCTGAACATTGTAAAAATGTTTCTTTACGTTTGGCTATGTATTCGGCTGCCTTATGAAAATAAATACCCGGATGTTGTGTTTGTAATGCCGGTAAACCATTTTTAATTGCTTCACAAAATAATTCGGCAAATGAACTGTATCTGTGAAATTAAAACAAAAAATCTTCATTTAGTAAAAATATTAGTCCGAGGAACAGAAAAATATAGGAGATTGTACAGGATTGAAAATTTTAAAAATAAAAAAAACACTTACTGTATACTAATCCAAGCATAGTGTTCAAATAGTAAATCTTTAAATCCGGTACGATTACGATATCTTTCCATATGAGTTTTAAATTGAGTTATTGCATCACGTGGAACATTTAACTTAAACAATAATCTACACATTTTATAATTTAAATAACTTGCTACAGTTTTTATTTCTAAACAATTTGTATCAACAACACGAATATCTTCTAAATTCGAATAGGCTTGTGTGTAATGTCTAATTTAAAAAAATAATATTAATTAGTGGTTTATCAATTATCATATAAGTAAAATGACAATAGCTAACTGATATTAACTTACTTTAAGGCTGTACTATAATCTAATCTCATCTCAGAAATAAAACCCAATTTAAAATGATGTCTAATTAGTAATGTTAAATGGGAACTGGTTAGTTGATCACGATGTAAACGTACTTGCTTTGCCATTTGTGCATAATACGTTTGAGCTAACTCTAAAAATGCGGATTCTAAACGTAATGTATAACCTATATATTAGGATGAATAATTACGATTATTAGTTTATTGTTGTTATAATTCAATAGATTTTAAATTAAAATAAATAAATGAAAAGAAAAAAAACTACAATACCCATTAAATTATCATTATGTGGTAATATAAATAACATTTTTGCATTAATATCACAAACACTAGTTAAATTTGCGGCACGTTCAGTTGCCAGTAGATCTTCACCGGGCGGTAATGGTGCTCCTTTTTGTAATAGAACGATAACTAATCGAGTGTTACGTCGCTAATAAAAACAAATTAAAAAAACAATGAAAATAAATGCGATTATTATAAATCAATTAAAATATCTTAAAATTGAATAATTTTACCTGTAGAGAATTTTTTAAAGATTGCATTAATGATGCACATTGTAATAATTTATCACTCCACAATGGATCGTTCCATTCCATATCTTGAAATAATACAAGAACCGCTGGCAATACATTTAAATGTTTTATTAGCCAATTACGCTTTAAAATACCTTTTGGTTGATACCATTCGTATGATTGTCGTTTTGGTTTCGACACAGGAAATTCATAATTATTTGGGATTATTGTAAATTGTATTGATACTCTATAGTTATTTTTGAGTGGGTGGTATTTTGTGGTGTTGGTGTTGATGATTTTTATTTGAATTTTTGAAAATCATTATCAAACAATATATATATAATAATGATAAAGTCCAATGAAAATAGAATAAAAAGTAAGGTTAAACTATAATTTAGAATATATATTTCCTATTTTTTTATTTATATTGGGGGTATTTTAGTTTTTCTTTAAATAATTATGCAATTTTATTAAATTATTATATTAATTATTAAACGATAAGTATTAAACAATAAATTACCTATCACTTTTACGATTCGTATTAAATGCATCCCAAATTGATTTATGTATTGGATTTTTCATATCTAGTCCACATAAACCAATTAATGGTTGAGGTGGTAGCGTTACTTCTGGTGGTAAAATACTTGTATCTGCTGACATATTTGTAAATTTTGTTTGCTTATTTGCTGGAATATCAGATGAATATTTATTAAAGATGTAATACAAAAATAAATATATTTTACATTTAAATATTATAAATAATAATAATAATAATAAAAAAAAATATTAGGAAGAAAAGATCACTTCACCAACCACACAACAATTTTTTTATATATAATTTTTTTTATTTTATTTTTGTTATCAGCTGAAAAATGTCATCATATTGTTTTTGTTGTTCACTTTTTGATATATATATAAAAATTTATTTTTCGAATGTCATTCTTCGTCCATTCGCGCTGTAGTTGAATTTATAGCGGAGATACATGTTTCGAATGTTTGAGTGATTTTATATTTTTGGTTTCAATAAAGCTAAAAAGGGGAAAATGAAAAAAAGCACTGAAGAATATTTTTTTTTGTTATTGATGAATGATCAAAATTCTGTTTCTGTAGATATAATAATTTTTAGAAAATCTTAAGTACATTTTATCATCTGCATATTAATTAATTAGTTCATATATTCATAATAGTTATTATTATTACCAAATAAAATATCATTTTAAATCAATTTAACAAATTGATAAAAACAAATAATAAAAATGATTATAAAAATATCCATACATTTTTATACTTTTTATCGGTATACATCCTCGTGGGTTTTTGTGAATAACTTAGAAATTATTAGAGATATAAAGCAAAATTATAGCTTATTAATGTACCAAATTTTTAAGCATATGTGACGGAAAATTTTACAGGGTGTCTTTTCGAGATATCATACCTCAAACTTTGGAGAACAAAAAAAAATTTGTGTGGTCTATACACGTTTCTTTAAATATCTAAGGAACCTGTTGTCCGATCTACATACATTTAACGTTAATTTAAAGGTGATTTAATACGGATGCTAATAGTGTATCTGATATTACAATTACAATAACCAGTTATGGAGAAAACTGGTCCAGAACCGCGCAAAACATGAAAATCTAAAAAAATCGGCGTTTTTCGTATAGCTTCGGAAACGAAGCCAAATCGCCAAAAATTTTTGAGAATATTTTAATAAATTAAGTAAAGCGATACGATTCACCTGCGCTATTAATAACAACATACATAAACAGAATTTTCGTCTATTAAACACGAATTCAATTTGAATAATTTTCATAGCATAAACACTTTCAGGAATTAATTCAGTTTTATTATAACAACAAAAAGGCTCAATTTAATATTTGAAAAGTGGCGAATTCAATTACGATTATATGAATTCAATCTATAACTATCTCTGAATAATATATATCCTACAATATATTACGAACAATGTATATATTCTCAACAACATCAGTGTTGTAAAAAGGACACCATTAGAAAAATTTAAGGATCAAACATAAAATAATAGAAGACGCACCCTAATATGCGTTATATAAATCCAATAAAATCTGCGATTTCTTTCAACCATTCTTAACATATGCATCCCTAAATATATATATATATATACAATTATACATATATAATAAATATATCCATAATTAATTGAAATGAAGAGCATATATAGAGAACAAACAAACCAAAACCAAAACCAAAAAAAAAAGAAAATTAAAATAATTCCAAAACTGTATAACACAAAAAAAAATTAATAAATAAATTTGAAAATTACAATTATACCATTCTTTATTAACCATATATATGATATAATTTATATATATTTAATGTTCACCAAACAGCGCGCATTGAATATACCATATATATTTTCATATGTACTTTATGACTTTGTATTTTCTATTTTTCTAGAATTTTTTTTGTTTACGTCTCGTTTAATAACCCGAAAAAAACGCGTGTGTTTTATTTATAAAATAAAAAACTAATCATTACAAAATCATCATCAATATATATATTACCGGCATATTATTATTATTATTATTATTATTACCACCATTATTGTGAAAAAAAAATGAAAAAACAAAAAAAAAAAGATGGAGAGATCATTACATCCCTCACCCATATACACATATATGTATATGCGAAACAAACCACCCTCGTTTGCAAATATAAAATATCGCGTATATATACTTAACTCACCCCAGAACGAAAAAAAATTTTTATAAAAAAAAAAATGTACGTATATAATAAAAATGTACAAAAAAAAATAAATAAAATAGAGGGAGGATTTTTTTTCCCGATTTTTTTACCTTTGTATTAGAGTATTCATATATATTTATATAAACATTTACCCACCATCGAAGGGAAAAAATCGCATAAAATTTTTCTCTTTCATTTTATGTATATAAAATATAAAACCATATCTAATATGGGTTCAAAAAAAAAGCAATGAAAATAATAGTCTTTTAAATATATATATGTATTACCACCGACCAGCATCATTTTTCTCTAAATAGACTATATAAAAAAAACCTTTGACAAAAAATACCGATTGTTTCCAACCGTATTTATAAGAATATAAAATAAGATAAAATGAAGAATATAATATCACAAGATAAAATTTTATCATATACGGTTCTAAAATACAACACACGTATATATGCAATATAATGATGTAACACGTGGAATTGAAGATGATTATTATATATGATTATCAGAAAATTAAATTAAATTAAAATTTGTGTGTATATAATATTCAGATATGTAAATTAATTTCGCTAATGTTTTCTAGTTATTTTTATTTTATTTGGCACTTATGGCGGTGAACTCCCGAGAGGTAGAGTCGAAGCTTGTGCTGGATTGTCTAGGGGTACTGAGAGATGTGGCAAGGTTAAATAAAGTCACAATGATGTGGATACCTGGACATAGTGGAATAGAGGGTAATGAGAGGGCAGATGCCATCGCAAGAAAGTGCTCTGCTCACTCGGGCACTCAACCTAGACCATTTTGTGGTTTAGCTAAAGCAACTGTTAGAGCAAGAATGAAGGAACTACTGCTGCGGGAGTCCCAGAAGCACTGGAATGACACCGATGGCTGCAGACATTCTAAGCTCTTTATTCCTGCATATTCAAAAGGACTGACGGAACAAATTCTCGGCCTAAATAGGAATAATACTAGAGTAGTGGTCGGATATTTAACCGGCCACTATAATCTAAGAGCTCATCTACACAGGATGAAAGTCGTAAGCTGCGATACGTGTAGGCTTTGCCACACGGAAGAGGAAACTGCGGAACACATTCTTTGTGAATGTGAAGCTTTAGCAGGGATCAGACTCAGGATCATTGGGTCATCATTTCCATTACCTGAGGAAGTTATGTCCATATCAATTAAAAAGTTGACCAGTTTCGTAAGAAGGGCCAATGAATGTATGAATATGGGATAGAGTAGGGCAATAACACAATGACCCCAGGGGGTCAAGTGTTTAGGGGATTGACGACCCAGTCCAATATATTTAATTCTAATTCTAATTCTAGTTATTTTTATATATAATTAGATACATATTTAATTGGTAACGAAATTAAGTGCACGAAAGGATAATAAATGTAATGTGTTTTGCATGATTCTTTTTTGAATGGATATTGAATTAATATATCTTTTTTTAAAAAAACAACTTTATTATACTATAATTTTAACATTTTAAAATGATCCAATTCAAGGTTAACCGACTAATATAGAGTAATAATTCTATTGTGATGGGGGTGTGTGAAATTATTTTGTCCCTTGATTACCCAATCGATAGGATATTCTGAACATTATATTAAAAAAAAAATTAATTATAGGGCAAAAATATATTTTTTTAATTACGCGGTGTAGCTTTCCTTAAATTTCCATTTTCTTTGTTCAATTGAAAATCATGAAAACTCAATATAAATTTCTGATTTTTTGTACATAGAAGAACATTTTTAAATTTGTCGAAAGTCGAACAACCCGATTAATATTATAATAAATTCATTCCTCCATTCATTCTCCACCAAAATACATTTACATATTGAAAATATATTTTATCTTTCGGCAACTACCGAAAAAAAACTACCACAATATAGTTGTCCTGTGATAGTCGGTGAGTATACGACCAATGTAGGATGATATGAACCCACGACCACGGATTTGTCAGATTTCTGTTTGCGCTTGTTAATATAGTTACGCCACAGAGCCAATATAATAGGTTGTCGAAAAAGTATTGATAATTTTTATAAATAGATGTCATTATAATTGAATATTTCAAGTAGTACTAATCTGTTCAGGTAACACTAAATATGTTCGAAAGATGACATTTCGTAGATAAAAAAAAAAATTAAATTTGTTTAGTCATTTAAAAGTTGTAGTGCATTAAAGATGAGCGAAATTAGTGAAAAGATACATTTTACAATTTTATTATGAAAAAGGTGAAAATGCAACGCAGGCACATGAACAAATTTGTGCAGTTTACGGTGAAGGAACTTTATCAAAATTAACAGCCTATAGATGGTTTGCTCGATTTCGTTCCGGTGTAATTTGACTTATAATCTTTTGATGTCAAAGATGCACCTCGTTCTGGTCGACCAATCACTGAAAAAGTCGATGAAATCATATCAAAAATTGAAGAAAATCGACACGTAAGCAGTCATGATATCGCTAAAGAACTAAACATTCATCACCAAACAGTTTTAAACCATTTGACAAAGGCTGGATACAAGAAAAAGCTCGATGTTTGGGTACCACATGAATTAACACAAAACAATTTAAGGAACCGAATTTCCATTTGCGAAACGCTGTTTAAAAGGAACGAAATCGAGTCATTTTTAAAGCGAATGATTACAGGTGATGAAAAATGGATCACATACGATAATAATGTACGAAAAAGATCGTGGTCCAAGAAGAGTGAAACTCCTAAAACAGTAGCAAACCCTGGATTAACACCAAGAAAAGTAATGCTGTCTGTTTGGTGGGATTGGAAAGAAATCGTTCATTATGAATTACTAGCACCCGGTCAAACCATTGATTCCGATCTCTATTGTCAACAATTAACAAGATTGAAGCACGAGATTAAAAAAAAACGTCCAGAATTAATCAATCGAAAGGGTGTTGTGTTCCATCATGACAACGCCAGACCACACACATCTTTGATGACTCGGCAGCAACTGAGAGAGTTTGGCTGGGAAGTTTTAATGCATCCACCATATAGCCCGGACCTTGCACCTTCAGATTATCATTTGTTCCGGTCTCTGCAGAACTCCCTTAATGGTTTAAAATTAAATTCCGCAGAGGACTGCAAAATGCACTTGGATCAGTTTTTTGCCCAGAAAACACAGAAGTTTTACAGTGATGGGATAATGTCTTTACCAGAAAAATGGCAAAGGGTCATCGATCAAAACGGCGCATATTTGGTTTAATAAAGTTCATTTGAAATATATAAAAAAATCGTTTGAATTTTTTTAAAAAAATTATCAATACTTTTTAGACAACCTAATATTAAAAATATTTATGCATATTTCTTATATATCCCGAATTAGTTCTCCACAATATTCCAACTTATATATAGGAATGTTTTGTTATTCAATAGAATTTTTAACTTTATAATTAAATCTTTTTTGGTATCATCTGCTCTTGAGTATTAAAATAAAATCCATTTCGTGTTCTCTATATGATTGACCGGATTCATCCGACTTTCGTTTAGACTTATTAACATATTAACAATTCACGAATTATATTCATTTTTGTTTGGCAAGCAATAATTCACAATTGATTTAATGGCTTTCTGTAATTGATATAACCCATATATCTTTGATTTTTGAATTCTAAATGTTGTGTGTTACTGTTGCTTAAAGCAAAAACAAATAACTTCTATAATAGTTAAAATATATGTAAGAAATATCTTAAATCGGTCAATTAATTGAATATAATAATAAATCTTCGTAGGTATACAAACAACGTTTTGATATTATCTTAATTTATAATAATTTTAATCGCACCATAAGGGGAGTTTAAATGACAATAATTGAATTTTTTGAAAGTTCAAATATGCTATAGTAATATCGAAAGATATATAATAATTAATACCATTTACTTTTAATTGCGTCGAGGTATGTTATTTGTGTTTGTATAATGTACGCGGTGGTAATACACCGATTACCGCGTTTAAGGAAACAATTCTCATAAGATATATGGTATCTATATAGCGAATTACATAAAATATTATTTGAATGAATTATTTTCATCCACAAAATGTAAAAAAATAAAAAGTATGTATATTTTAATTTAGCATCGGTCGTTTTTCATTTTTATATATATATATATACAAACATTAATGTTCTATAAAAGATATTCCCTAATATACCCAATCATCTATAAAATATATATGTATACTTTATTGTATATATAATGAACATATAACAATTTACCACCAACATCGTCCTAATAATCCTGTGGATTGTGCATTACCTACAACAGGAATAACAGGAGATATATATATATGGGATAATAATGAACGTACATATATATATATAAGACATTATTTTTTTTTTAAATCAATAAAATTTCAATAATATTATTTCTTTTGTTCCCAATTTGAATACATATTCGTATATAATATATATACAGAACAGACTCTCAATCATCATTTGGGGATTTTTTTTATCTCATTTTTGCATTAAACTATGTATATGTATGTATGATGATGTATTACAGTTTTAAATTTATTTCTATTTTATCCCATTTTTTCCTGTAATACATTTATCAATATATATATATATAGATATATTTTCAATATATATATAGTTTAGTATATATATCTTTTGTATTTGTGTTGTTTGTTCCAGGATAAGTTTTGCTATTCGCTAAAAAAATGTGCCCTTTTTTTTATATTTCATTATAAGTATATTTTATGTATATAGAATTTATCGATCACAAAATATTTTATAAGGGGTGCGGCTTTTTTTTCTTTTTTTTTTTTTTTTTGAAACATGCGATTCAATATTTATTTTCAATATATTCACAATATATATATATATATATAGACTCCATTATGTTATTGTATATTAATGTTATATAAATATACATAAATAAATATTTTGTATTCCCTATCCCTATATAGGGATATATATTAATAATTATTGTAATAATTATAGATATATGATAAAAACAAATACAAACAAAAACATATACATTTATAAAACATCATCCATGGATAGCATCGCGTTTCTCCTCATCAAGTTTAATTAGTCCCATCATTATTATACTTGTTGTTTTATTTTGTTCATCTCATATATATACATAACATATACGTAAATGTAATGTACCCATATAGTTGTTAAATTAATTAACAAATAATTTTCATAATATGCTTATAGGTATATATAAACATATCTCTATATATCAGTAAAGTGCTTTTATGATGTTTTCAATATATATACATATGCAATATATATTTACAGTATTATATAATATGTTCAATAAACACATTGATTATATAAAGTTTAAATTCAATTTTATAAATGAACATTTGAATAATAAAATTGTTTATTATTTATATATTTTATTTCAATATATATAGATATATATACGATTCAATTCTAAAATCTAAATGAATGCAATGGCAAATCATTTTATGATGCATACAATTGAAAATATATGTATATGTACAAAGTAATGTACAGTATAATTGATGTAAATAATCCAGATAAAATATTTGAATGAAATTATATAATTTCAAGTTTTGTGCTATACAAATGAAATTAATAAATTAATTCATGTGTCTTTGTATATATGCGATAGCTAGAGGGTGGTTAAAGGGTTATATACATGTTGTTTATAGGTTGTTTGCGTTGTTATACAAAATAATAATAATTTTCGCAAATCATTTTATATATTCTTTTCATTTTGAGTTGTAATAAATAATTTTTAAGTGGTGATTATTTTATTAATTTTATCATCATATCGCTTTATATGTTTGTTATAAGATGCATAAATGTGGTTAAAAGATGTATATTTATAGATAATGATGTATAAAGTATAATTTTTTTGATATTTCAAAAGGGAACATTTTAAAGGTCAATGACAAACTAAAGGATATTCAAGATATATATAGAATGAAAGCATAGGCGGAGCTGGAAATTGGTTTACCATATTACCAAAAGAATTGGTATTTCAAAAGGGATAAATGCCTAACACCCGAAATTTATTTTCAAACAAAATTTTCCAGAAAATTCAATTCTCCAAATTTTGAATTTTAGAGAAACAACCATAGGTTTCCTTCAACTTTCGTTTTCCTTTAATAATCTGAAAATTTAATCTATTTCTGATATTTTATAGAAGAAAATATGAAAATCGCCCAACGGGTTCAAAAGATATAGTCGATGTTCCAAAGAGTATATACGTAAAATTTGTTTCATTTTTGATGGACTGTATAAAATGTTCCACTTAGAATATTCACCGGACTTTTGAAATATTCATCGGACTTTTGGAATATTCATTTGGAATATTATCACCGGACTCGATTGGCAAATCCTATATATCTTTTGAACTATGAATAAGAATTGATTGAATTTTTAAATTAATGGAAGAAATACGAAAATTTAAGAAATACCTTGGTTGTAATTAAAATAATAGATAATTTAGAAAAGTCAATTTTCCTGAAAATTTAGTTCGGTGCAAGACCAAATGTTTTTTTTATAAATCAGTTCAAAATGTCATGTCCTCTTGGAAATCTGACTAACAATTTCTCATCTCCGCCTATGAATGAAAGCGATCTAAATTTTGATTTTGAAAGATAATGTACGATTATTTTGAAGATTTCTATTCTGCTGGAAGATTATAAAGATTTTTCCTCAATTTTTCCAATATTGAAGTTGCGGAACACAACTAATAATGAATAGTAAAATTTTTTTATTCTATATGTGACCAAATCATTTGATATTTATTATTTAAATTTAGGTACATCTTTTGGAAAATCGGCTATATCTTTGAAAACACTATGGCGATTTCTAAATTTTCTTTTATGAAATGTCAGAAATTGAAAGAAAATGAAAATTGAAGAAAATCCAGGGTTGTTATAAAAATTAAACCTACCTTTCGGAATATACATATAATAAATTTTAAATAATTACTAAACACCCCGAATTTAAAAACAAAAAACGACTAAACTAAAAAAGAAAATGACCAAACATTTTAATTTTATTTATACTTAACAAAATTAAATACACATAATTTATAAAATCAAAATTGTACTAATTTACATTCTGTGAATATATATATATATAAATATTTTTAACCCCAATTTTTAATAGTAATAATTATCACATTTATTAATTGTGTTGCTCCTGCTATATATGTATATGTATATATTGTATTTTAGTTTTATTATGGAAGTTTAGTATATCGTATATATAAATACATGTCGAGAATATGTAATTTTATACTTATAAATATATAAAATTTAATTCGTATGCAAGAACCTAAAAATGTATTTACTTATTTTCAAAGGTTTCACATTACATAATTTGAATATAATCATCATATATGCGATGTAATATAAAGGATTGCTTTTAAAATACGCAGCCTTTTATATATATGATATTACAATAAAGATTAAACTTTGCTCTATACAGATATATATTTATTCTTATAAAATTTCAATAGTAATATAGGGTAAATTTTTATTGGAAATTAATTTTTCTATTAGCCGTCGTCGTAATCACTTCTTTATTTTTTTAATTATACATTCACACTCTTTTATTTTAGGTAGTAACGTTTTTTTTTTTTTGAGTTTATTATCATTTATTTAATTATTTGGGCCTGTTTATACATATATTAATTTGTCAAATTTGTGAATATAAATATAAACTGTATAAACAATAATATGTCATAATATATTTTATAAACGTGTGCATATTTACTCTCAATTCACAAAAAAAAAAATCGTATTCTATGTTATATATATAAAGTATTAATAATAATAATGATTATTTATATAATATATAAATTTCATTATACAATGAAATGTATATAAAAAAGGCGATATTCCTATAGGGATATTTATACAAAAAAAAAACCGAAAAATATAGCCCGGTGTCCAAAACATATTCGGCCGATGGTTTCATTTATTATATATAATATATAAATTGAAATAAAAGGGTTGAAGTTCGGATTTATATTATATATTCATATATAAAGGACATATAGTTTATAATGTATATAATGATATAATATACCTTTTACAGATTTAAGGTATAATATAAGGTTTTCGGTTGAAAGGATTTTTTTTTTCATATATAAAGTAATACATTGATGATGTATATTAACATTTGTATAATTGAATGAAGTATATATATAATGTAGGTATATAAATCCTTTTTTGTTTACGCAAGTAAAAGCATGCATATTTTTATTTTTAAAGTATAGTAAGATCCATATGTAATATATATAGTAAAGGTATATATATAATTTAAACAAATAAATTGCTATTTACATATAGTTATATATATAATCATGATTTCAAAAATATTTTGAATTTTTTAAAATTTAAACCTTTTTTTTTTTGTTGTGGACCATTACATTATCCTTTATTTATGTATATACGGCTATATATATATGTAGTACGTGATGTGTCCTGCCAGCGAGTATTGATCGCATAAATAATGTATATAAATATAAGAACAATTAACGAAAAACATATGGAAAAATAATATAATATGAATATACATTTTTTTATCTACTATTTTCATTTGTTTGCATATTTAAACGAAATGTATATGGTATATAGCCATATAATAGAAAACCGAAAATTTTATGCTGTTTGAATAACGATCAATTATATATATTTTTTTTAAATGCGGGTAATAATAATGTATGTTTTTAAAAATAAATATTTAATATAATAATTTGTTTATTGAATATAATATCCGCATTTATCATAAAAAAAACACAACACATAAAACCGCATGATATTTAAGATTCGTGTATTATATTTAACTATAGGCAACTCACTGCAATATATATCGGAAATATGAAATTATCTTATATATAAATAAGAAGAAAACATTTTTAATTAAGATTAAGATTAAGTATTACATATATAAATTAATTTTATATCGCAATACAAACTCAAGGGACTTCTATTTATGAAAGTATAGTGCATGAAATACACAACCTTATCAATATATATATATTTGTTTATGTAAATAAACATAAAATATTTGACTTTGTGGTGTAATTAATTTAGGTGATCTTTTAGGACTTTAACAGTATTGAAACCTCCTGAAAAACTGAAACATTTTTCATGTTTTAAGCTGCTTTCTTTGTACACATTGACGCTGACGCTTTCTAATTGATTAAAAAATGATTTTATTAAATAGATTGGTGTTAATATGTATAGGTGGTCTGACCAGTCTGACCATTTTAGGTTTAAGCATATATACAGAGGACTAGATTATATAGGTTGGGTTGGGTACAAGTCTTTAAAACACTTGACCCCTTAAGGTAATTGTGCTACTCCCTGAATATAGAATGGACATAACTTCCTCAGGCGTTGAAATCTGCATGTGGCTTGAATGTGCTCCGCAGTTTCCGCCTCTGTGTAACGCAGCCAACTAGTATCATCTTTTACGATTTCCATCCTATATAGATGAGCTCTAAGTTTATAGAGTTCGGTTAAATATACGATCACTAGTCCAGTGTTCACTTTATTCAGACCGAGGATTCGTTTCGTTAGCCGTTTTGAATATGCAGAGTAATAAAGATTTTTGAGTGTCTCCAGCAATCGGTGTCGTTCGAGAGCTGCCCGGACTCCCATAGCAGCAGTTCTCATAATTTTGCCTTAATCACTAACTGCATTAGCTAAATCACAAAATTCTCTTGGTTGAGCGCTGGGGCGAGCAGAACACTTTCTTGCGATAGCGGCTGCTCTCTTCCCGTTGCCCTCCATTCCACTAGGTCCAAGTATTCATATTCATGAGACTTTGTTTAGCCGTGACACAGCCTTTAGTAGCCAGTCGATTACTAGCTTCGACTCTATTTCTCGGGAGTTGTTGATGTTCATAAGTGCTGCTTTGCACTCTGATAGGATATATAGATATGTTGATTTGTATATTCCTTATCCCTAAGCCATCTGACGCCAATTTCTATAGCATATATACAGAAGAAAGTATAATCAGATATTAATACATGATGATATAAATTGTATATTGTATAAAATCCAAATATTACTATATTTTATTTTGAAATAATTTTTTTGTTATTCTCTGAATTGTTGTTATTTTTATCTGCCTATATATTTAAATGTGTCGAAAGGTATATATTTATTAATTTAAATGTTTATAACTTATATAATAAATTTTAACTTTGGCATTTATTTTTGACATTTTCGTTTATTCGTTACATTTATTTTTGTATATATATAATTAATATAGCATCATCGTATAGTATCGTATAATCGTATATACAATTTCACTTCTTGTATATATATAGCGATGAATTTATATAAACGCGCATATATTGATTTAAAATCATGTGCATTTCTTAAATACTATATATCTTTGCTTTTGCCATCGGGATCGATATAAATTATAATACAAGGATATAGCTTTATGTTAGTATATATCTATATGAAGATAATATAATATTGTGTATTCCATATAAATGAGGTCAAATTTAATGCCTTTTAAATTAATACCATATATATGAGGATGTACATATACAAGAATAATTATACATACACGGAAGAAATATTCGTATATTTAAAATAAGTATATATATAGTATATATTGCGTCCAGGTGCTCGAGAGATAGAGAAAAATAATCTTAAACGATATTATACCGTTTTATAATTCCAAAATGTTAACTGTAGATTTATAATAAGTGTTATATATTATTATAAAGGTATTTATATATCGATTAATATATATAGATAGATGTATATGGTAGGTATATATGGATTTCTCATAATTGCATGTTCTGTTCATTTTTAGTATATATATATGTTTTTGTTCTTATATTACCAATATATATTATTTTTTTTGTTCTTATATTACCAATATAATATATAATCATTTTGAAATATACAGCGATATTACAGAAAAATATCCATATATCTTATGATGTAAGATAGAATATCCATTATTCTCAATTATTATACATGCGGATGCTAATTTCAAAATGGACTGTCCTAAAAACTGTCAATCGGTTATTTTTTTAAAAAAGAGTTTTAGACTTTTTTAAACAGTGTAAATATCTTGAATGAGGGAACTTATGTATATATATTGAGATTTTACTGTACTTCATTTACTAACATATAACATATTTCTCTTAAAGTTTGAATATGATTTAAGGATATATACGCAAGAACATAATAAATATATATGTATATAATATGGTTAAAATGTATCTTATATATTAAAAAGATATTAAATTTTAGATAATACAAATTTTTACTTAACTGCAATGTATATAATATTTACAACATTTATTTGTACGTGACATTCATATAAAAATATTTTAGACATATAATATATTCTTTATATATATATGTATATGTATACATTTGCAATAAGTCAATCTCAGGTATCAACATATCCATATGCCATATCACGGTATATTTATACATATCTAGTAAAAATCCGTATATATATGTGCAATCAGTGTAATGCAGTGTATATCGCGTATATACATTTATGAAAAATGTTTAATAAATATGTAATTATATGGTACATATACTTAATAATATAATAATAATTTATCATATTGACGCTATATATATAAATAATAAATTTTATATTTTATATATTTTTATTTATAGCATTATCGTATTTTATCACAAATGCATTTAGTTGAATTAAAAATTCTTATTATTATATATACACTTTTTTTAACATGCAATAATGTATTCTATATATTCATTTTTGTTTATATATACAAATCTTGATTTTAACAATATTTTCAGATTTATTACATTTTTTTGTTAACTGGGTGTAATTAGGCGCGTATTAGTACGTACTATACGTAAAAATATACGTATACTATCTATACGTACATTTTTAATTTATCCAAAATCAGATCAAATCGATATTGCAACAAAATAACATCATATAGATTTTATAATCAATTATTTGACTACATTATAGAGTATCTCTTTTTCTTCGTTTTCTTTAACGCGCCTACAACCTGAAATTGGTTTTGGCGTCCATCAACAGCCTTCCCCAACCCAGCCTATTTACCGCCATCGTCCGCCAGCCGAAAACCCCGAGAGCCCGAAGGTCCGCTTCCACTTCATCCTTCCAACGACCCCCGGTCTTCTCACACTCCGTGATCCACCCGGCTTGCTGTTCAGCATTTTTAACGGTATGCGATCGCCATCCATACGTATCACATGACTAAACCACCTCAGGAGACCAATCTTAATGAATCGAACAATGTCGGGTTCGCATAAAATTTATATAGTTCGTAGCATATTATAATTATAATTAATTACATTAAAATTAAAATTAAAGCATTTACAATTAAATAAATCACACATAAATTTTCGGTGTTGATAATAACATTTTTACATGATCGAATTGGGAATTCAATGAAAAAACAACAATTAATATTGAACTCAAGTTGTGTTGATTGGAAACCTAAAATGTAAGTGAGTTGTTTTCAAAATTACATCAAACATAAAAATAAAACATTCGTTCTGTATAATCCAAGCAATCAATAGAATTTGTAATGTTCATAATGGCTAATGACTAAAGACAAATCAGGATATACAATATAAAATCTTGAGCTATTTGAAATTGATAAAAATAATTTGTTTTCTTTTACGGGTTTTTTGATAACATCCAAATTAATCGTAAACAAAAACAAGTCGTAATTTATGAATTTGAAACACTAACAGAATTTTCAAAATGTTTGATAAGCAAAAAATATATGAATATTTATTTGTATAAAGCAATATCCAATTCAACAATCGAATGGAAGGAATCAATTAGCTGACATATACCTTTATGGTTATTAATATAAAATGAAATGTTGCATTTGAACGATGCCAAGTTGTATATATTCAATATCTTATGATGGACACTTATGTTCATGTTATATGCTTCTGTTTTACAATATGCAAACATATATATAAATATAGTTATAGTGTTAATTTCATCAAGTTAATTACCGTATATGTATATAAAACAACCTAAACTATAATAAATATATAATTAGTATATCGTTCATTGACTATATAATACTATATCCATAAAAATGTATTTAATCGATTATTAGTATTTGTATATTATATAGAAATATGCGACGATATATTTTATATAAATACAATACCTTCTTATATATTATATAGACTATATAATTTTTCCAATCAATATAAAAATATAATTATGTTTAATAAACAATTTATGATATAAATTACTTTATTTTTATGCACACAGAAATGCGTATACACTATATAAATATAACATTTTGTTTTTTTATATAAAAAAAATATATTATAATTCCAGTAGTACAATAATTTTATCATTTTATATTATAAATATAAATAATTCATGGTCTATTGAAATTCTTATATATGCTACACCTATCTGTGGTTCATATATTTTATATATATAAATACCTTTAGTTTTGCATAGTAAAATGGAAAAAAATATATAGATTAAAAAACAAATTTATAATAATAATATATTTAATTATATCTAATTCGAATTCGTTTAATTTAATTTTATATTATATATAATAATGTTGTTATAAATAAAATCATTTTAATTTATATATTGTATATACCAACTGATATATATATAATTTAATAACTTATTATCAATTTTTTCTGTATTGTTTTGCTTCAATGTACATGTAATATTAAATATGTGTATATAATTAATTGCGGGATCATCATAATAATGCATCATATACGTATATATATTAAAAAAAGAAATGAATGACCTCCAAACCCTCCTGTTGTTGTGTTTACATATTTTTTTTTAAATATATTTTTTATAAGGGGTGATTTATACTAGCCATATAGAGTCGGTTGTGATGAAATGATAAATTCTGAGATCAAAATACTAATATCAGGTTTTTTTTTATTTATGTAGATCTCATTTCGAGAACTATTCTAGAAGTAAAATCTTGGAATTATAAAGTCTAAACAAAACAAAATTTATTAGATAAAATGTATATTATGATCTAATTATCCTCATGTCCATGTAAAGATCAACAATTGTAATACTTTATATATATTGTTTCGTTATTATACACGATGGTATATGCTATAACCAAAAAACAAACAACGAAATGTACCCTTAAAATGAAACGATCTCTATATAAATAATGTGTGGTGTTTTTATTTATTATATATTGAACAAAAAACTCATTCACTAAAATTGTGTATCTCAATCATTTAA
Organism: Dilophus febrilis; assembly: GCA_958336335.1. Taxonomy (NCBI): domain Eukaryota; kingdom Metazoa; phylum Arthropoda; class Insecta; order Diptera; family Bibionidae; genus Dilophus; species Dilophus febrilis. Next base: position 38,115,711 of record OY284469.1, read on the forward strand.
CAATATGTATATGCGTTTTACTATCTATATATAGAATTTGTATATAGGGTTTATTTTATTTCGTCTGACATATGTCCGAAGTAATATATATATATATATATATATTGTTGTGTATACCTTTATAAATATACTCTTGACCTATATAATACAATATAATTTTAGTGCAAAATTTAATTCTAAACGTTTATTGTAACGTTTTATAAGGTTTATGTGTAAAATTCATATAATACATATTATAACTTGTTAAACCACAACTTGAGAATTGTGTTCAAGTTCAAAAATTGTTTATTATTCTACATGCATGCGATAATAAATCTGTATTATAACGAATGTCGTGCTATATAACAAATATCCGGGTTAACATTTGATGTTGAATTCTCCTTATGAAATTGAATACTTTAGAAATTCAAAAAATGTTATCCTAAATATCAATATGTATATTTTGCTGTATTGAAAAAAAGGTTCATAGATAATTTTTGTAAAATTTTGTGGTAAACAAATTATCTGTCAATTCCATATTGTTTTTAACCATTCAAATTGAGTTGGTTTTTTTTTGCCGTAAAAGAAAACCCCAAATAGAAATCTGAGAACTTTATACTTAATTTTTTTCCTCATAAATAGTTTAAATATAGTTATGATGATGTATATCTATTTATTTTTTTTATCACAAACAATTATCTTTATACATCTTTTTTTTTTTATCTACAGTGAACCTATAGTATTCCCATTCATTTAAAAATTTATCACATTTGTATACTTAATATATAAGTTCAAAACAAAAACAAAAAATGAAAATGTATACAATAATTCAATAAATGTCTATATATAATAAATTAAATAAAATTTATGGAGATGAAAAAAAAATTATCCTTTTGTTAACATTTAATAAAAATTTTCCCAGTCAAAAAAACATTTAGAGAAAAAAAAATTTTTGTACCATAAAAAATAAAAATAAATGTACATATAACTGGATGTGTGGATAAAAAAAAAATAACATTGCCTTGTATAAAAATAAAACTGTCAAAAAATTTTCTTTTATTACATAACGAATTTATTCACATATATGCACTATACTCTATGTGATATCGCACCATATAATAATAATAAGGAAGACCTACATCATATACTGACTCAGATATAAATGTAAAAAAAAAAAAAATATATAATAATAATAATTTTTTTTACCAATTTTTTTTTTGTTTTTGTATTCTAGTGATTTAATATAAAAACTAGAAATTCCACATTGTTTCTTTTCACTTCATTTGCATATTGTAACAGGAATTTATTATTTATAAACAAATCTATATATGCTATATACAAAATTATATTTTTATTTTACATTTTCCTATCCATATCGAATCGTCAAATTCATATGAGTTTTACAACAACAACAATTATACAAATATAGAAAAATATATATTTTATGTAGTCCGCAAAACAAAACGCAAAGTAGCAAAAAAAAAAAGAAAAAAGGGTTATATTTTATAAGATTTACGATGTGGATGCTGCGACGACTATCATATATATACAATCAAATCATATATATATATGTAAATTGTATATATGCGTATAAAATATACATACAATATAAATATTCTATGACATTAAACTTTATGTTACATAACAACCCTTTTTCTTTTTCTCTCTATATATTTAAATGTACATATTTGGTTACTTGACGTAACAACAAACAGCTTGGGGTAGTTTTTTAATTAAAAAAAATTATTTTTTTTGTCTTGTTTTTCTTTTCTCTATATACGTACATATGTAGGTACACTTGAATTTAGTTTTGTTTATATATTTTTGTCATTTAATGTTTTTCAAACACAAATTTTCAATTGAATCGTTTTTATTTTTGAAATGGAAAATATTTTTTTGTGTTGTTGGAAAATATTATATAAACGAATAGTTTTCTAATTTATTATTTCAGTTTATGTATACTTACTTTTCTTATACAATTTTACAATCCTATTTGGAATTTATTTTCTATTACATAGAGTATTTTTAATATAAACATTGACATATGGAGTTTTTTGGTCCACAATCATTTATCTTTGTTTATTTTCTCTAAATTAAACGTAGTTACTTTTTCAAATATTGTCTATGTTCTATGTATAGTTTGAAAATCTTTAAATGATAATGAACCCCAAAGAAAATGGTAATGAAATATTTGAAAGAAGTTATGTGTCAACGATATGCAAATAAATATTTTTCTGTTGTAACGATCAATTCTGCGTCATTTCTGTTGTTTCAGATCAATCAGAAATAACACACATGTAATCATAAATATTTAACAATGAAATCCTTAAACAGTCGGCTTTGTAAAATGCCCAACATTTTTCTAATATATTTATTTTTTTTTGCAAAATTATATAATTTATATACTAATATTATATTATTTCTAATTTTCATGTAGGTATCGATATAATAAATCATTATATATTTAATTCAATTGACGCAAAATGAGTCAATTATATATCCACATTTCTTGATATGTATATACCGCCAGTTTGCAGTTACGGAGTTTATGTAAGTAATTTTGATATTCTTTTATTGTCGTATATGTTAAGGTTAACTTTTTTAATTAATTTCGAAACAATTTTTAAATCAATCGCAATAAATCCGATTGTCTTTCGTCACACAGAGAAATGTTAACTCTGTATATAGTCTGAACACAGGCGTATCTGGGTTTTGTTCACTCTGTTCAGTGAACCACCTGATAAAAATATTGATAAATAATTAAGAAAATACAGATTTTAATATTTTTCTTAATTTTTTTGACGAATAAAATAATATTAAGTGTCCCAAAAAATTTGCAGCGCTTATTATTTTTATCAGTAAAAAATATAAGAGATAATATTCTTTAGGTTCATTTTAAATAATGAACACAATGGTATATATATCATATATATAAAGAAACGTCGCATAAAAGAAAAACAAAAACGAAAAAATACAAACACCTTTAATCTATATATACTCTTTCTTTCGTGCATTTTTTTAATCGCACTCCCATAGTGTTCACAATTTTAAATGAACCAAAAAATATTGTTGTTATACATAGTTGTTTAATTGTATATGGCAAATACATTTATATTTTCCGAAAATGCGAGGTATACGAATATACAAATAATACAAATACTATTTTAATTTTCGTTCACTATAAATTGTGAACAATAATACAAATGCTTGTTTCTTTTTTCTTATATATGCTGTATGGTTGTTTGTATGCTGTATTTGTTATCATTCAAATCTCGCATACTCATATACTGCCTGCTGCGGTGTATATAATCATAGAAAATATATAAATATTTTTTTTTTGTTTTTTTTTATTTTTCTCATTTCTATATATGGCATATTGGCATATATATGAATCAAAAATAGATATTATTTACTATATAATGTTCACTTATAGAAATGAACCTTTCATATAAAATTATATGCGATCTTTTTTCATTCTTTCGTAAATGCTTGTTATGCGTACTTCATTATTTTTCCAAACATTTCATTTTTCTAATTAAAATTTCTAGTTTTTTTTTTTTTTTTTTTTTTTTGTTCTTTATCAGTTTTTAAAGTGAACAAGTACCCTTGGAGGTTCAGATCCGCCGCTGAGTCTGAATTTTGTCTTTATAAATACTTTTTATATATATTGTTTTCTTTTGTATCCCTTGTGGTGGGGGAATATTTTAATGTATTTTCCAATATTGTGAATAATAATACAATTGTAAAATATATAAAAATTTGTACCGAATTGATTTTAGATTAATTTTTTGGTGAAAATAATATCAAATATTATATATATAACATTGATTTCAAATCTAATACATGTACTTAAAAATAGTTAAAAAGGATAAATTGCTATCTTTGTATATATATACAGGTCGATAAGAATAGCCGCAATCACCCTATCTACTATAAAATCGGTACTCTAATAAATTTATTGAATTATTCAATTATAATAAATTCAAAATTATTAGCTGCAATAATGTTATGGTCAATATTTAAAAAAGAACTCTTACTTTAGTTGGAAAATTTTCACTTTTATTTAAGGTTATTCAAATAAATTGAATATGTTGATTTTGCTAATGTATATACAAATGACGAATCACCTTTTTGATATATAATACATAATATACTTGAAATTAAACTTTCATCACGTTTTTAAGAATATATGATGGTCACAACTATATAGATACTTAACAGTTATACGTATACTTATGATAATCTTATATTGATACATTTCACCCTTATTATATTTATTTGTTTATATATTAAAAAATGAAGAACTTTTTATTACCACTTGAAATAATAATAAAAAAAACTTTCTAGTACCTTAAACAGATAGCATCTGCGGTTGTTTTTGTCCATTCATATATATATACACATTTCAATAAAACGATACACATCATGACACATTGAAGTATATTACATAAATATGTATATAGATAAAACAAGACAAACCGCATCACATTCATTGACATTTTGATATACACGCATCATGTATAAAATGATATATACAAAACCAAACTAATTGTAAATAAAATCAGATCAGGAAAGAAAGATTATTTTTTAAAATATAAAAAAACATACCGTATATATTGCATATGTAAATTAAATACATAAAAATACCTATACATATAATATTCTATATATAGATATGAATGAAAAAGACTTTATAGTCTGATTGATGATATGCGGATGATATCTGTTGGGTATCTCCACTCTGAAGGTCTTTTGTATATCATACATATATGCGTATAAAATAAAATAAAACGTTTTTGGTACCATAGTATATTCAATATGTACTGATGGTGATGGTATTTTCCTGCAGTTATTATTATTATACATTTTTTCTGATTTATTTATTTTTATAATATTCCGATATAAAAAAAATCTTTACCAAAGTACCATAGTATAATATGCACATCTGCTGTTATTTAGTTTTTTATGTACACGACCATAGGTCAAAGGGTTCATTTTATGTGCGTATTTCAATTTAATTTTTTTTACACATAGGTAATTTGTATATTCCATTATTGTGTTGTTATTCCTCATTTAGAAAATTTTCTGCTTCCACTTAATCGATACGATACGATACGAAAATACATTGATGTAATGAAAGTTGGATATTATATTTTTTTGCAATTTAATTTGGAATATTTTTTCGCAGAACCTCTCCTGTAGGGCTTTCCCAAGAATTTTTTTGAAATTGGATATATAATTCCAAATAAAAGGATAAAAAAGCATATATACCCTTTTATATTCCATGTTAAAAATATGCACAATGGCTAATATACTTACTGTGATATATAAATAACCAGAAAAAAAAAACTGATAAAAATGAATTCCCTTTCGATTAACCAAAAAAAATATATGTAAATGGTTATAATCATTATTTGTATACATTATATGTATTTGTCCAGAGTATATTGAATAAGTATAATAAAATTATTGTGTATATATACCTAATATAATAATAATAATAATAATAATAATAATAAATAAATCTCGTGCGGTGGACCTTAAATATTATTATATCAGAAGAAGGTAATCTGCATAAATTTATTTCGGAAATTTTTATTTATTTATTTTTTGTATTCAACATAATAAATTTTTGCATATGTTTGTCACAATTTAAAAGTATATATAACTATACGAGTTTTGATCATTGAGTTTTTTTTTATAAATTGTATGAGATAAATTTATAAATAAATAATTTAGTTTTTTATTTTTATTGTTAAAGGTTTCATTTTATTTGTATGTGTGTTAAATTTTTTAAATATTCGATTGTATTATGCAAATAAAAAAAATATTCTCAGGTATAAAACCAAATATATAAGAATTAAAAAAAAAAATTAAATTAATAATGGGTTTTCGTTGGAGAGGGAAATGTTAAATTTGGATATTTTTTTATACTTATATAATTTGATGATGTTTATTTTTTGGTTTGTTTAATGTCAGAAGAGTTGTTGCTGTGATGAATCTTAGGATTTAATTTTTAATTTAAGTTTTTCCCTTTATTAGTTCTGATGAATGTCTATATATATATATATATATTTATAAATAAAGAAAATATGTATATTTCAAAGATGTGTTGTGAGTGCGATTGCCAGTAAATATATATATAGTTTTTAATAAAATTAAATAATGTTTTTTGTTCTTCAGATTGTGATGAATTCAAAAATATTTATAGTAGTGTGTGTTTTCAATAATTCATATTTATGAAAGTGATTTGATTTTCTAATTGTTTATATTTATTACAGTTATTGAATATCGATACAGATTTTGTGATTAAATTTGAATATGTTTATTGTGTGTTTATATTGTCGTAAATAATCTGTTGTAAATGCAAAAAAGATTTGAACGAAAAATAATTTATATTAAAATAAATAAATAAATGAATATGTTGTAATATAAATTAATGTTTGATTCATATATATATTTGAGTGTATTTGGTATGTGTTGAGTTATGAAAGAAATTATAATTAATTTTTTAATGTTTATTTTAAAGTTCAGAAACCATTCAAGCGTTCGTATATATAAAGTTAGAACTTTTTAAATGTTCTAATTTGAAATTTTAATTCCAGTGTGATCAAAGATGTGAATAAGTAAATGAATAAGTTAATATTTATATAATTTATATATATAGTTAATGTGTTGATATGTGAAATAAATGTAGAATTTGGGTTGTAGGTATAGTTTTAATCAATATTAAATGAGTACCATTGTATCTAATTGTAGATTTTTGTTCTATTTTGTTTTTAAACATTTAACGATGAATTTAATTCATTAACATAAATAATTCCTATACGAATTGGTTGGGAAATCCTATAGGAAAATTTGTTACAAAATAAGATATAATTATAACAATTAAAAAATATGTAAAGAAATCAGTTTTTCACTAAAGAATGCACTTCTTTTTTTTAAGTTGCACCAATAAGAGGTGTTTCAACACAATTATTTGATTGAAATCTATAAAGAGGTAAAACTTGTGAATGCAAACGAATATATCATTTAAACTTTATTCTTTTGTTATTACTTTTTGCATTTCCGTTCTAAATATACTGCATTCGTTCGGTGAATTATTTAATCTATATATAGTTATTAAATACATTATGACTCTTTTTTGTAATAAGGGAGTCAATTAAAAATACTTATATTTTATTAACGTTAAAATAAAATAAGATTTATGATCGTATATTACTTATTAGTTTCTGTATATATATTTTTTTTTATTATAACTTGCTCTTTTTAATTTTCACAAATTACATTTTACAAAGAATTTTTTTTTTAATTAAAAAACGTCTTATTAAGCGATCAATGTTTTTATTCAAAGTTGAAAAACTATTAAATTTATTATGATTATTATATTATTGCAAATATTATATTATATTATATGGTTGATAAACAGATTATATACTGTATATATACTGTATATATGATATAATATTTGAATAAAAATAATATTTTATATGTAAAATGTAACACCTGTTGTGTATATAACAAATTATTTTCATAACGATAACAAAATTATTATTATTATTATTCGTTTGCAGATTTTAAACACAAAATATCATTAAAATATTTATAGTAGTGTGTATATATAAAGTTTTTGTTATCCATTTACACAGTATTGGTCAGAGAAATAGCACGCTAGAACATGGCTAAGCATTTCCTTTAAGTCTCTTATTCTTAGTTGTGTTTAATTGCAAAACAAATTACAAAATATGAATCGAAGAAGTAAAATTGCTTTCAATTTAATAAATAAAATTTAAAAATTTGTTTTTCAAATTTTTTTTTTTTTATTTTTTTTATATATACTAATATAAATAATTTTGATGATTTTCTATATTTGGATATAAGGCATCGCCGATATTCAATAAATATAGAAAATGCCCATAAATATTAATAGCAAGTTATCGCGAACCGGGTTTACCTTCGATTTTTATAATATATGTGGATTAAATTTAAATTTAAATGCAGTACAAATTTAAAAGCACATATACGATTGTCCAAGATTTAGTGAAACAAAAATTTTTGAAACCACCTAAAGTGCAATTTGGACAATTGTTTGAAAACATATGAGTTATTTTTTCTTACTGCTTTTCAGTTTAAGTTTTTTTCTCTCATATGTTTGCTTTTATTTTCAAAATTTCATAAATTAAATCCACATTTAATTAAAGTGTGACCACCCAAAATCACTTAAGTGCATTCAACGCATCATAGGTTCATCACCTGATTAAGTGATTTCGTTACGGGCTCACAGCAATAGAATTCCGAGGTTTTACGGGCGCTAAACCGATTCTGCTGTAGTAACGAACCAAAAAAACAAATTAGTAAGTTCGATTAAAAGAATTAAAAAAAAACCAGATGGGTTGCAAACGACAATTTGCCATTTACATGGATCTTTATGCATCATCTAAGGCCACTTTAAATTTATGAAATAACTGCATTAGTGATCAATGTTTGAATATAAATCCTAGACCTAAATCCAATTGAAAATTTATGGAACGACGTAAAAGGTCATGTTAAGAAGGTTCAACATAAAAATTTACATGAATCCTTCCGGATTGCATGAAAATTAATTCTAGGACAAAGTTACCAGGCTTTAGTAGAGAATTTACTTAGGAGTTATGCTGCTGTGTTAAAAAACAGAGATTTTCTATCAAAATATTAATTTATTTAATAACATTTATATAATAATAATAATAATTTAAATATTATAATGTCTAATTTTACCAATTTTGTTATTAAAGTGGTGATGTCCTATATTTCTGTGACCGCAACCAACCATTTATAATTTCAGAAGATAATGAAACAAATTAATTATAATTTTCTTAAATATTTATATTAATATCACTTGTTTGTAATTTCATTGTCTGCAATCATGTAATATTTTATTAATATTAATATTTAAAAACGCATTCGATTTAATTGATGTGCTATTTCACTATAACCTACACTGTACATATTTAAATATATCAAATTATTAAAAATATATGTAAATATTTTTGCGATAAAATATTTTATGTGTACTTATTATACCTATATATATAAATATTGTACTATATATTGAAAAGATTTTAAATTGTTGCAATTTCTTTCTGCATTGCATTTAATTTATTTTAAATCTTTTGCGATATATTTATCTAAAGATTTCTGTTCATATTTATTATATTTATTATATAGAATTCATATAGATTATTTTATATTTATTTTATTTTTATTCACTTGTAATATTTTCTTCATACTTTGTATTGTATTTATTATTTTATATTTATATTAAATAAAATTATAAAAATATATCAAAAACATTGTATTCAATTTATAATTTAATATCCAATTGAATTGAAAATAATTGTAAATGTTTATATTGTTTATTGTATTTACATTTTTGTTGATTCGATTTTGATATGCATATATAAAAAACTGCGGTTCATACACCTGATCACCTTTGCGAATATTATATTATAATTTAAATATTCTCTACAATGTATATATGATATAAAATTAGCTTTATATTATGCTTGTTATAGATTAATATTATTAATTTTTTCTTATTTTTTATGACTATAATATGATTTGAAATATTTAAAGAAAAATAAGGAAATGCTGTCTATAAATTAGTATATCTTAACACCTGGAACTGATTTTTATATACATATAGACATTTAGATATTTTAATTATATTGACGGATATTAAATATAATTGTTCTTTTTTGAATTTATAAGGTAGAGATATTTCAAAATTCCGAAAACTTAATATTTTCTTGATATTTTTTGTCCATAATGCAAATCTATGTGTTAAATCAGTGAATAAAATTCTACATTTTACGGGTTTTAGATAGTGCCCTCAGTCCTTATCAATCGTTAATATATATGGCTATTTTGTTCTTGTTTTAATTTCATATCCTATTTTCTAGTTATATATATATATATATATATATACTTGGATGATTGATACTTTGATTAAATTGTAATGTAAATCACGTAATACGCAAAAGGGATTATTTTGATCATAGACCAAATCAATCTTGCATCAGTTATTATCAGAATTCAATATGTTCTTTTTATTTTATATTTACATAAAAATAAATCATTAATATATTCAATAAATCGTTTTATATAGTATTAATAATAAAAATCAAAATCATTGAATAAGTTTGATAATCAAAATACAGCTTTATTATATGTTCCATTTTTGTTCCATATCTGAATATATACATATAATTACATTAAAAAAATGGAATAAATTGAGCAAATATAAATACGATATATTTTCATTTACTACATATATTTTTTATTATTATATTAAATAAAAAAATTTCTTTTCATATTATCCATTTCTTTTTAAATTTATTATAAAATGATTTTTATATATATATGTTGATTATATCTTTACATATATGTTATATATATAACGTCCATAAATACATCATCAGTATATATATTCCTTTGTTCGTCGTCATTATTATAATGTTTGCTTAAAATGCAAACAAATTGCTAATGTGAAAAAGTTTGAGTATAAAAATTGTATATATATATAATATAAGGATATAAGGGTGGAAGTTTTAATACGTATATTTTTGTATATATAAATGTTGCCCGTCATGTACAAGACGAGAACGCGTGTTGATGAATAATATTGAATATTTTTGTTATATCATTTTGATATATTTATATATATAAATCTGGATATATTGAGGTATAAAGATATATATTAATGCTATTATATATATATAGTCTTTAATAGAATCAATATTTACGAAATCATATTTATTTTCAAATCGCAAACATTGGCAAAATAGAATTTTTAATATAATAATTTTTTTAGTAAATATAGATGTATATAATATTAATATATATATAGACTTGGTACGAGATCCATAAAGAAGAAATTGGAATTTTTATATTTCAATCTACATAGCTCGTCTCGGTCTGCATATACATTTGTGAATAAATAATATGTATAAATGTACGTGTATAGTTTTATTTATCTTATATATTTTTAATATACATTTTTGTGTTATATATAATATATATATATAGAAAAATTTAAAATAAAAAACGCCATATAATTGGATGGAAATTTATTGCTGCGAATACATAATAAAATATATATTTAACAAAAAAATATAAAAAATTTAAAAATACTATATATATAAAGTATATTACGATGAGGGATAAATATATTATATATTTTTTTTATTATATTCGAAATTTAACCAATGGTGGTGGTATAGATAAAGTTCGTTTAAAAAGTGTGGTGTTCGTGTTTTCGTTAAAATGATGGGGCTTTTCAATTGAAATTTGGTATATATGTTGTAATGGATTGGGCTGATGGTGTGGGGTGGGGTTTTTTTTTTTTTGATTTCTAAAGACAAACAAGCCATTTGATTTTTTTATTAGTTTTCCTATTATACATTTTCACATTTTCCCTATATCTATATACAGATATATAAAAGTACAATGAAAGTATTTCAATATATATAATAAAATATAGAATATATAAATATTGAATAGAATTAATATTGAATTAATTGATTTGAATATGTTTGTTTTTGTTATATATACAATAATTTTTTTATTTATTAAATTCAATATACATCATCATATAGGATATACACGGTTTGAATAAATACAAAAATTATGAAATAACAGGGGGTTTTTTCGGTTTTAAAATGTGTACATATATAACTATATATAAATGTCATGAATCATATATACATATATGCATTTGGAATGTGATTCCGCTTGAACTGTTGTTGATTATGTCCGGATTCATATTTTTGTAATCTTATATATAATTATACTGATCTTTACCCGCATTTTTCTGCAAATCTTTGAATTAAATTTTATTCGGACTTAATGATACTAAATATTTCTCAAAGTTTAGCGATGGGCAATAAATTTTAAAAAGCTTTATACAAAAAAATATTTATATAAATAATATGATAGTTGTGAAATTGATAAATTTGTATAGATATACTTGATTTATTTCACAACTCACCAAATTGAGTTACCCTTAAATATATGGTAATTTATAGTCATATTTTAATCTATTAAAATACGGAGAGATATGTAATATGTTTATCGAACTGACATGAACATTTTAACCCGTAAATTTTGATCAAACTAGAATAAATTTCTATATATATTGCAAATTTTCCCCTTAAAGCAATAATTAGAATTGAATTAAATCACCCAAATGCACTGTCATTTATATATCGATATAAATGCTAGAGTATATTAATGAATGTGGCTGTGTGTACTATATATATAAATATGTTTTGAGCATGTGTGTGGGATTTAAATATTATAATTAAATTTTTTTATTAATGCAATATATGGAATGGATATCTATGTCGTCTGTTATTATGCCTAAAGCGATTATAATTAATTAAATTCAAATTTTTGCTTATATATATGTAATATACCATATATTATATATTGATTAAAAATTTAAAAAAAAATTCATTATAAAATACATTACAATTTTATACATAAAAACTAAAGTATATAACAGCCTGTTCAAAAATCAATCTACCTATATGTGAAAATTATAGCTTTATTATTTATCAAATCGAGTATAATTAAAGAATTATTTTAGAAATTAAAGCTTTAGGATTGCAACTATTACCAAACACATGGATATAGATAGATATTCAAGAAAAATAATAATTTTAATCGCTTTGCAAACAATCAAAGTTTAAATCCTATATCATTATTTTCACAATTTCACTTAACTGTTTACTGTTCCGATTAAAAATTGTTTAGGTAAAATAACAAACCTTTTATGTGCATATGAAACAAGGTCTATAAAATAATTGCAATTACATCTATAGGGGGTTTCTGTAACTTTTTACACTTTTACAGGTAGCCATTAAAAATTAAAAAAAAAAAATTGAATTTACATTATATTATAAATCTTTCAATTACTTTTATGTAAATTATTTAATATATTATGTTTTTCAGCTCGTATATTTATAAATAATAAGGTACTTTCTGCATATATGCGATATTTATCAATATCATATATATGTATATAAGTAAATTAATATAATGTTTATATTAAATATTATTTTTAATTAAAAATACATTACAAAATACATCATTTATTATTTATACATATATTTTATACTATATATTGTAAAAAAAAATACCACATGCATTGAATTCAAAATGAATCAATTAATATTAATACTGCAATGAATTTAAATCACCATTTATTATATTATATATATACATATAGGTATGTGCGGATATTATATTATAGTATCTATATATATGGTATATGTATAGGTATTTATGAATAAATAATATATTAGGTGTATATCTCAATTTATTAATGTAATAAATAAAGTAATCGCAAGAGAAAAAAACGAAAAGAAAAATATAAATCGATATAATATAACTATAACATTTTTAATTCCGATAACCGCGTAGGTAAGGGATTTAAAATTTTATATATGTTATATATAGGCCATTGGTTTTGGATATGCTATCTATTTGATATTTTTCACTTTAAATTTTCACTATACAAAAATGGAGATTCAATATCATAAATAGAATTGTTTGGTTTGGCATATATCGACAATCTTTGATGTAATATTTCAAAATGATAATATTAATTTAGAATACAATAAATTATTATTGTACGTTCACGCGTATTTTACTCAATCATCGTTATACTATTTTATAATCGTTTTAATTGGGTAATTTATACAAATAGATATACATTCTTTTGTATGCGGATATCTATATAAATACGTTACCATATCCATTCATTGTTATATATATGAAATTATTTGAAAACAAAACATTTTATATATATATTGAATTGTCTGTAAATATAATAAATTGCAAATATTTTAATATTCAATGTTTCTAATTAAAATATAATCAATAATGTATGTAATTAAAATATTAACATTTCATATAAATGGTCGATGCATGTTATATCTGTATCTATTCTATCTATATGTCTATTGTGTACGAGTATACACATCATGATTTGTTTTGCAATTTTGTTCTGGTATACTATAAAATTATTATCGCATATATTCCTCCTATATAAATTAATATCGAATATACTGTTGGGGTTTTATTATATGATATACATGTATATAATGTGTAAAAAATGTTTTTGTTGGAAAAGAGGAATATATACTGACCGTATGTTTATATTTATTTAAACTATATAAGTCGTAGTATATGCTTTTCGTTTCAGATAGACACGAATTGTACATTTATTTATCTCTCTTATTAACTATATCGTGAGATTTTGTTTACGGTAATTCAGAATTCAATCCTGCTCTAATGACTGATTTTCAATTACCTGCATATATATGGATAATTTACAGTGAAAAAAATATTGGACAGATATTAAATTGATTTAAAATCCATATTATATTCATCAAATTTGTTTTTACTTAAACTTAACATATACTTCTTATCGTCACAATAAAATTCATTTAAATATTACATATATAAGAATATAATAAATATTTACTCAACGTTCAAACACCAATCTACTTCTTTATCGTATAGTATAGTTGGTTAGAGAGTATGTTACATAATTTTTTATTATTTATATTTTTTATTATATTAATATTATATGTTTATTAATAAATATATTACCTTTTTAAAATTAAGAGGCTAATTAACTTTTTTTTTCATTTACAAATATGTATATATAGTAAAAAACAAATAGAGTTAATAAATACTGCACATTCATGTTATACATTTCTATATATTAGATGTATATTATATATATTGATTTTTATGTCTAAACTATCTAATCCTTTTTTATGCCTAATTTATATCTATATAGTTTGTTTTTAAGATTACCATATAGATAAATATAACTCTGTGGTGTAAATGTTAAAAATGCCAACATAAAATAAAATTCTAACGAAATTTTGGGGTCGTGGGTTCGAATCCTACTGAATGCATAAAATATGTTTTGTGTTTTCGGGTATTTTTCGAATCTGAATTTTAACACAGAGTTGTATTTTCTGCTTGCGGTTGGTCGTACGGCTAATTACCGACACCGTAAAAGCCACAAATTAAGAAACTAACAATAGAAGGCTGTTGTTGGACGCTAAAACCAGATTGTTGGTTGTATTTGTATAGCGAAAAATTTATTTATTATTTATTATATAGATAAATCAGACTAATCTGAAACAAGACTTGCATTTTTGATTTTTCGTACTACTATTTAGCAATTCTTTAGTTGACAAACATAAAATAAACGCATATTTTTCAATTATTAATATGAAAAATGTGTACTCTTTTACAGATTGGAAAATCAGATTTCGTCATAAATAAGATATACAAAAAGGAAATTAATCATTGTTTTAATCTAAATTAGTTATAATTTTTGATTAGAAAAAAAATGTTGCTAAGAAAATCTTATCCATCCTTGCAAATCCCTTCAATATTTAGTTTAAAGATTTAGAGTCTATCTTCTGACATAATTCTATCAATAATCGCATAAAAATAGTTTGAAATGGATTCTTTTTTACTTTTTTAGATATATAATATAGTTGTGGCAGTAAAATACATCATCATCTCTATAGTATATAATAATATATATAGTAAAAGATACATAAAAAAGGTATAATTACAACTTTTTGTAAAGAAAATAATTTGCAATATAATAAAAGTTTGTAAATATCTGTGTAGAGATAATTCCTTATTTAATTAATATATATATACTAATATATTTATATTTATGTAATATCAATTAATATAAATTAAACTTTAGATTTAATAAAATAAAAATAAAATAAAAATGTTATATAGATTATAATAAATTTATTTTATGTGTTTTACTCGAACCGAATTATGTTATACATATTTATATATTGTTATTTAATAAATTAATTCTCATTACGTTTTATAATTAATTGCTTATTACAAATAAATTCATTAAAATATTAACTTCACTTTGAAATATTTCCATTCATATTTCAAACGTATAGAGTAGATTTTAAGTTTTAGTGTGTATGAATAACGGTATGAAAAAAATTGTCGGATTTGATTGGAAAGACTTCTTTTTTTTTACTTTTTCCTTAAACATCGGATGTGTGTGTGTTGGCAAACGAAAATATTTGCGGTTTATCTGCGGAAAAACTATATATTTTCATTCTGAAAATTTTAACCATTGACATTTACAAATGAATGTGCGTTATATTAGTTATATTCACTCACAAATGGAGGGTGTTTTGTAATCTATTCAATTCCTGCTAAAAGACTTTATATTTAAATCTTTTTCTGATAGCTAATTTTAAATCTGTATATATCGTAACGAAATCTCATCAACTTAATTTTATATATAAGCGTACAGTCTCATAAAAAAACCTTTCAAAATCAAATCCATCCATAGTCATAAAATATTGTCTTATTTTATATAGAGATTATGGTATCAAATGAAAGCTTTTTTTGCCACATTCTGTATTTTTTTTTTATTTTTATCTATTCATATGTTAATATATATAAGTGCGGTATATAAATTGAAGCATACACACAATATAACATATATATGTATACCAACAATCTGTAAATATTTATGAATATTATCATCAACTATACATCATAAGATAAACAATCATCATTTTCTCCCTTATTATATTCAGTTTTTATTATTATTATTATTATTGTTTTCATTTCGTTATTTTTATCATCATTATAGATAAACATATATTTTTCTTAAATAGTGAAAGGACTTTTATTTTTTTTTCTTCGTATACGCAAGAAAATGTGGAAAAAGTTATATACATTTTTTTCTGTTTACAATATTTTCAGTTTATATACATGCAAAAGAGTATAAATATATATTTATAAAGTTCTATGAAATAAAGAAAATAAAATGCAGGTGGTGATGGTGGTAGTTATGGTGATGGGCGGTGATAGAAAATCACCCTCGTTTCATTTATTTATTTTTTTTTGTATGAATGTAAGTTTTTCTTTTTTCTATTTTTGAAATGGAAAATAAAATTATTTTACATAAGTTTCTTCATATTAAGTAGAAAAAAAACGTAATATAAAACATTTCACTATATACAAACAATATGTGCTCTTAATATGTTATGAAGGTAAATAAAAATATACCATATTTTTATATGTTATATATATTTCTATATGTACCACTGTTGTCATCATTGCTGCCGCCAACTTGACTGTACAACAAAAACAAAAAAAAAAAAATAAACCAAACTCCATTATATATACATATATTAAAGTGTATATATTTTCCAATATACCGCCACCATCATCATTATCATCATCATCATCATCATCATCATATTAGTCTGAAATATAAATTTTTATATTTTCCCATTTTCCAAACTAAATATTGAGATGTATAGGTATATATATACGTATATAATTAAAATATGAACTATAATACCATAATACAATACACTATGCTTTGGTTAAGTATATATGCCATATTATAATTTTATACATATACAGACATTATAAAGTATATAGAATTATCTCGCGCTGCCATGTAGTTTGAAAAAAAAAATTGTGACACAATAAAGTTGGTTTTGCAAGCGTTAAACTCATATATATATATCTAGTATTACCATAGCAACTAAAATACATTTTTTTCTCCTGCTTTCCGTCATATAATGTATTTGGTGAGTGAAAAAATATCGAGGGTGTTTCTAATGAATCACCCTTACGTTAACCCCTAACTATATATATATATATATGATGTATATATATGCTATATAATTTTGATAATTTTTTTTATGTTAATACTTTATTTTATATATAGAACACGAATATAAATTTTATCCCTATTATTATAATTATTATTTTTATTATTATTATTATTTCTTATCGTTAAGTGATTTTTTTAGCTTTGTTCTTTATCTTTGTTGATATTATATATAATATTTAAGGTTTCTATAAAATGCAAATTTTTTTTATATATGAAAATGCTTATATAGAAAACATTTTTAAATATCGTCCTGTGGTATATGACATATATATATATATATAGACTGTATATGCGGTCATATGCTAGAAATGGGTATATATATATATAGAAAAATAACAAACGGAAACATATTATACATTTCATTGGAAATTGTATAGAAGCTTGTTTTGAACTTGTATAAAGACTATATATGTATATATTCGTAATTTATTAACATATACTATTATAGAATTATATCCTTACAAGCAATACATACGTTTTGCTATTGTGAAATATCCTCATAAAGAAATTACATTACTTTATAATTGGTATTCAAGGTTTTTCACACTAAAAAAGATTTAAATTGATGTGCAATTCCCTAAATTCCCATATAAACTATAAAATATTTGAATTTATTCACGTATATGAATCAGGATTCGTTATGGAATGATTATTTTTAAAACTTTCAATTGAAAATACCATGTGCGAAAGTGCAGTAATATCACAGATTGTTTCACCATGAAAAATTCTCTTTGTATTTACTTACTATATTTTACATTTACATGTAAATATATACATAATTTTAATTTATAAATGTACATTATTATTTTTCATTGTTATATATTTATAATCAGAAATATATATTATACGAATTTATAAACGTTGTTTTTATGTGTATGTATGTATGTATATCTGTCACATAACATTAGATTTTAATTTATAATAATTTTCCAGAATTGTAGGCTCAATTTCATTTTATATGTATAATCATTGACTATATATACTAGTATATATAGTCAATGGTATAATATATCTGTTTATAGATAAAAATAATGTATTTTATACCAAAATATACATAAAAATATTAGAGGTCCCATTGCATCACATGAGGGGGTGGTTTTATTTCTTATCTATATATACATATATGGACATTTTTTGTTTGTTGGTTCATAAATTAATTAAATTTAAATGTGAATGTCTTTACCAACGAAAAAATAACATTTCCGTATATATTATTTTTATAAGTACTATATAAAATAAGGGTGACTTTTATATATTTATCTATATTGATTGTATATATATATATATATATATATATATATTCAAGCTCACATTCAAACTCACAAAAAAAAGATATTAAACAAGAAAATATATATATACTTATGAAATAAGATTTTATATTACATTTTCGATATTAATATCTTGTTAAATTATCATATTCATTCTTATTTGAATGAAAATGTTCGTTGTTATAAAATGGGAAATAATCTAATTAAAAGAACATATAATTTCATTTCACCATCATACTTACTTAAAAATGCATTATTACGATATTTTAAATATATCTTAAAATTTAACACAATACATATAACATGGAATGCATTTGATTAGACATTTTCACCATTTATATTATTAAACATTTTAAAGAATGCATGGAATTATTTGATATATATATAAATTTGAATATAAATGAATTCAAATAAAATAAAAAAAAATTAATATGTTTCATAAATTATATCAATCAATTTTTCCTTAATTCTTGATGTAATTGGAAATATTGATAGAACATCTGGAAGAATTTTACACCTATAAGAATGTTATACGAAATTATAAATGAACAGTATTTCCCACGGGATTTTCACACCCTCTAACCACATTGTTATATTAACTCTTTGGGCTTTCTTTGGAACAACCATTTAAGCGAATTTAGATATAGTTTAATTATATTTTTATTTATCTTTTATCTAAAGTATATATATATAACATTTTGTAGATATATGTAGATATCTATATCTACGTATGGAGAAAATTTATTCATACTATATTTATGTTTATAACATAACATGCATCGGTTTAATGAATATATATAAAACATTATTATATGGTTCATTAAATTAGTTCCATTATTATAACGTATTTGATAATATATATGAATAATATTCATTGAATATGGAATATAGAGATATAGCTAGATATTATATCTGATCGTTAAGTATAAGCAGTATAAGTATATAAATATATAAAAAATGGATGAATGAAATCAATATATGCTCTTTCAATGAAATATGGATACCTCTATAAAAGTGCATTTAAACAAATAAAGATCTTTCCTTTCACAGAACCTATATAACTTATATATAAGAAGAACAATCTTATCAATTTAAATATCTTTACGTTTTTAATACTATATATATCATAATATTACAAAGCATATATACAGTTGAGGATAAATAAATTATTATATTTATTTCGTAATGCTACTATGAGAATGTAAAAATGATGAAAAAAGGAATGAAAAAATATATTGAAATAATATCTCAGATTTTGAGTGGAATAATCCGTGCTTTTTTATTGTTAATCTAAGAAAAACAAATTACAGAGATGATTATGATTAGGGCCTGCAAAATTACCGAATTTCGGTTTTACCGGTAAACGGTAAATATTTGGATAAAAAACCGGTTTACCGGTAAATTACCGGTAAACCTGTTTTTAAATGTAAAAAGTCATGTATAGCATATTAGTGATTGCTGGGGGAAAAAAAACCTACGAAGAAATAAATAACAATAATTTTATAATATTTATAGAACCGGTTTTTTTTTTCTCTGTTCGGTTGCTACTCGGTTTTTGTCAAACAATGATGGCATTAGTTTTGTATTTTTTTTGGTGCTACATTGCACTTTCCAATAGGTTTGCATGCGATTTTTAATGTACACCTAAACATTATTTTATTTATTAAACTGAAATGAAAAACGAGTACTTGACCAATATTAACTCTATCTATATTAATTTTATTTAAAATTAGCATTAGCAATTATTATTCTATATTTTATTTTATATTTTATATGGTATTCAAGCAAAATAAAAAATTACCGAAATTACCGGTAAATTTAAAAAAAAAACCGGTAATATAAACGGTAATTTATCGTACGGTAAACCGGTGAACCGGTAAACCGTTTACCGGTAATGCAACCCCTAATTATGATGATGAATAAAACTGTTATATATGGTATATACCATAGCATGTTTGTCTATTAAGTTCATGGATGCCTGATTATATTATATAATATATAGATTTGTAAAATAAAATTAAAAATTCTTTTGCAATTCAAAAAGTATTGATACTGTATTTTTTTTAGATATATTTTCGTTATCCCCGTTCCTTTTTGTTTAAATTGTCCATTATTGTTTTCGTAATAATTGAACAACTTAAAATATTCACTTATCCTATTGGTTAATAACTATTTAATATAACTGCTTTAACCTAATCAGCATTATCCGATCTGCATATGAATAGTGTCTTGATACTTTTTGTATGAAAATTAAATATATTTTATACGTTGTTTTGTGTATACAGTATTGGTATTGATAATACATATATATGTATGTATACGAAAACAATAGAAAATGATGGTTTTTAAAGTTGTTAAATTTTATATATATATATATAGGATTTTATAATCTTTTCTTTGTTCATTAACATTTTAATATAGATTTTGTAAAATTTAATCAACCTTATAATAATATATATGTATAAATCTCAACTGAATCAGAAGTATTTTTTGTGTGTTTTGTTATAGTTAAATTGAAGAAAACATACGAAATACTTTACCATTTAGAAATTTAGAATATGAAGCGATGAGGTTATATAGATATGCATATATACATAATATATATGTATATTCAGATATGGTAAATAATACAGTGGTTTTATATAATAATGGTTTTGTTTATTGCGGTAATTTGGTTAAATTTCCATTTAAAATTCTGAAATGTAATATACATTTTATTTTTAAAGATAAAGTTTTAAATTTGCAAAAATTTA
This sequence comes from Dilophus febrilis, assembly GCA_958336335.1. Classification (NCBI taxonomy): domain Eukaryota; kingdom Metazoa; phylum Arthropoda; class Insecta; order Diptera; family Bibionidae; genus Dilophus; species Dilophus febrilis. The sequence continues at coordinate 38,137,463 of OY284469.1, forward strand.
GAAATAAAATATTTATTTAGTTATTATATCTATATTGAATTATATCGATTATTTTTAACCAAAAAAAATCAATATTTGTCCATCATTTTCTGTGTATAGCATTTTCAATTCAAACGGATTTTTTCATTTCTATTTCAGTTTTTTTTTTTTAGTATTTCATTTAAAAGTAAAAACAATCGCCATTTGAACTGAACCGAACTGAAATTGATTTGAAAATGATATATACGGATCCATTTTATTTTTTTTAAATGTCAAGTTCCACAAACAATCTATCAGATTAATTGTGAATTAAGATTTTTGTGTTCGTAGTAAATGCATCTGAATAATTAATGGATCTTTCAGACATGAATAACTAACATTCATAAAATCAATAAATTATAAAATTAACAAAGCAAATTTTCTTCGTATCATTATCATTTAATTAATATACTTGAACCCGATGAAAATCCGTTCTTTTTTTTTTGCATATAATAAAAGAGTTAAAGAGTTAAATTTTAGAATAATAAATTTTAAATCCCCTGTCCTAAATTACCCAAACAACTATAATCGTAAATAAATTCCATTTAAAATATTAATATCTTTAATATTAATTTAAACAAATGTTTTAATAAAAGAAAAAATTCAATCATATTTATTATAAATTATACCAATCTGATGAATTAACAAAATATCAATATTTATTGCCATTATGTTTATATATCTTGAAATTCAAAAGCGTGCCATTTGTTAAAAAAAAATAGCAGCGGTTGTTATTTATTATTGTATTCAAAAGAAAATTTATCACCTTAATCAATATATTGAAGTCAAGTATATTATTAAATAGACCATAAAAGAATATATTTAAAAAAAAAAAAATAAGAAAAAATTATCCCCTTTATAGAGAAAGGAAGAAATCGATACGATATATAGGTATCAAGCTATATTATTATTATATTGATGATTGATTGAATCAAAATATATATGTATACATACTGTATTATTAGCATCACAATTTTGCTAGATTAATATTCAATTCAATGTGCTATATAATCAAAATAAATAATATATTAATATAAATCAAATAAAATAAATAGATTATATTTAAGAGTTTTGCAACATCCTTATACTTATTTTTTTTTGTACGTAGCAGCAATCGACATAGAAAAAAAATCATTTTACTCAGGCAGGTATAGGCAGGTATATTTATATATATATCAGAAAAATACAATAAAAAAAAAACAAAGTGGTGAAAAAAAAAAATTAGAATATAAAAAATTTCGAACAATGCTATAAAAAAAATCCCATGCTATAAAATAGGTATTTATTTAATTTTTTTTTTATGTTTTTTAGGGATTAGTGATCCTTTCTGTTGTGCGTGTATTATTCATTTGTGCATAGAAAAAATTGCATCAAGAGTTTAGTTAGTTATATTATATATATGTATGATCTATGATGATGTATGATGATGATGAGGATGATGGTGATATACTTAAGTGTTATTTATTTTTTTCTATGTACTTATAATGTTTAGTATTTCTCATATCACATTGTTTTTTTTTATGTTTGTTGTGTGTTAGGGGTGACTTATTGATGTTTTTATAGTGGTGTCAATAAACAAAAATGATTTATAAAAAAAAAACGTGCATAGAATTTTTTTGTTGATCTTTTTTACGGTGCGTAATAGATAAATGTGGTAATAAAATGACATAACAAAAAAATGCTGACACTCACATAATCACTACACTATATAAATATGGGTATAATGAGGTTTAATTGATTGTGATATTTTTTTGAATTTCAGTTTTTCCATTACAAATTGAATTTTTGTGTGTGTTTTTTTAATATCATTTACGGTAAGCTATAATTACACTTATTCATATTATTTTTTTTTTAAATATTATTTTATTTGAATGATTATATATTTGCGGTTATTTTATCGATTTACGCGAAATAACCCTTTTTTGAAATGTGCTTTATATGAGCAATACTGAATTTAAAATGGAATTTGTTTGTTTATTTATGATGAGGGTTTATTATTATACAATATAGGAAATCCTTTGCAAGTATAAGGAAGCAATACAATATACGCGTTTGTGTTTTGATGATAAACAAAATTGTTATTTTTTTGTAATGGAAATATTATTTTAATAAATAGAATCTTATATAAAACAGAGATTGATAAACTTTTGAAAATACGTTTAATATATATATACCTACATAATTTAAAAATTTTCTGTCTGAGATTATGCATTCTGTATTGATATGTGTATAAGTGTATATAAACAAAATCGCAAAATGCATCTCATACATAGACAATCTTTAGAATATTTAAGATTTACAACCAGATATTTAGATTTTTTGTATTAAGAAACCTTTTATATTCTAAATATATTCTATTATATATAATTTGAACCTTTAATATTTGTGAAGCAAATAGATATTTTAAATCCCTGTGTTATGTACAAATGAAATAGAAATTTACTAATATAAAATATGGTGTTCCTATAATGGGATAAATGTAAAATATTAGGGGTGTAAAATATATCTGCTATGTACCAAGATATTTTTTTATATAGAAGGGAGGAAAATGTTAAGAAAATATGTATAAATAAAATATACGAATATCGCTATGAATAAATTTGAATGAGAAAATGACAATAATTTATGAACATTTTAGTTTTTCAATTAATAAGAGTTAAATTAACAAATTGATTGAGTAATCCGATAATCGAAGAATAATCAAGGTAACACATCAGTATAATTTCTGATAGTCAATACCTCACCTCATGTTATATACATATTATAAAATTTAAACAATTTAAAATGGGATACTTTTATGCGATTCAAAACTAATTTTAATTCAAAACTATATTTTGGCAATTGCTTCTAAAATAAAATTTTATAGATTGCATTGCAGGTTAATAGACTTTTTTTTATCGTATTTTTGACGCATAAAAATGTAACCTATTTGATCCGATATATTATATATATCTGCATACCCGCCGAATATCTGTATACCCGCGATCGTGACACATTCATTCAATTATTATACGTGAATCATTCATTAATTCATGAACCGAAAAAGTTGATTATACGATAATACATAAAATAATTAATTATTTTAGTATAAGAAATATGTTTTATGATACAAATTTGTATTACCAAATTATATTCATAATTATACAAAACAATTACCGCATCTTCAACATTTTAACAAATAAATATGTTATAGATATATTTTACAATATATTATTCTATAACTAAAATGTATATATATATGAAACCTAACCAACCTAATGATAATAATATAATATATTAAAATATGTATATTCTAAGTAAAATATAAATTGATGATGTTACCAATGAAAAATTAATTAAATTTAACGTAGAATTTTGTAGATTTAAACTTTTCAAAATATAAATATGCATTATACATATATACCTTTTTAATATATACGATGTAAAAATGAAGAAATGAATGTGGTATATAAATATGCAATAATTAGGAAAATACGGTTATTAAATAAGCACTACTTTTAATTTGAAATGAGAATCAAATTGCGTTGGATATTTATGCGATTTTTAACTTTTCAGTGATTCAGGACATTTTTATAAAATCAATCAGGAATATAGCATATACAACTTTTACCGTAAGGTCATAAATCCTGTTTCTTTTTATGCCATTTAATGTTATGCCTAATAATGCAAATCCAATTATATTTGAAATAAATGAAATTTAAATAAAAGTGGCAAAAAAATATATATGTATATCATTATATTCTCTATTTGATGATCCTTTATATATAGGATGATGCGACATTTTGATAAGTTTTTCTTGATTTACTATATATATAATATATAAATATAAATGAAAAATGTACATATATATATAAAGGAAATAAAATTATACTCTTAATTAAATTTCTTTTTCAGAAGTTTTCTATATATTTTGTGTTTTACATATATTTATATAGTATATATGTGTTTTACATATGTATATTATAGTCTTGAGATTTAATTGTTGAAGTTAATAATTTGAAAGAGGAAATGACAAATTTTATTATTAGATTTTATGGAAATATTTTTTTTTTTTAATTATATTATACCTATTTGTAACAGTAATTAATACAAAATTGTGTCTTGTAAAAATTTTGGTTTTCTGTTGAATGTTTGATTAATATATTCTTTATTGTATACATTACATTTCCATTTAAAACCAACCTATATCTTATTTCATCTATCATCTTATATGATACAAATTGATATTTTATAATATGTATAATACATTTTCGCACATCAGAATATCAATAAGATCTGTTGAAAAATTTGAGGGTGATATTCTGGTAATTGTGTGTTTTGAATACGAACCAAATTTGTCTTATATAAACATTCCAAAAAAAAGCATAAAATCATTAATCTTTGCATTTCTATGAGCTGTGAGAACTAATTATAAATCTTAATCAATTTAAAGATTTTTTCTTAAAAAATGCGCTGATATCGTTTAATTTATTTCATGCAATAAACGATAATTAATATATGAAATTAATTTTATAATTCAAAACGTATTATATTTTGGAACCCATTTCACAAAAATCATTAATTTCTGTTAATTGTTTTATATATCATTTTTAAAGTTTTTTCAGTTAAAATAAGTTTTGATTTATGTGTGATTGTATTTTTCTTTGTTTAGGCGAAAGGGGTAAATTAAAGTGTCAAATGACATTATCAAAAAAATTCCAATAAAAAATTTACTATGTGACATTTAAATTTTAAATGTTAAACATTTTATTCAGTTATATTGAATAAAACTGCTGTATAGGATATATGAATGTGATAATAATAATAATATCAACTTTTTTAACTTTTTTTTATCCTATCCTATGTATTATATTTGATGATATGATCAATGTAACGTAAAAATTAAATCTAGTTTTTAATACAACATTTTTTTTATTATTATTATTATTATTATTATTAAACAATCTAAATCAAAATTGTAACAATTACAATTTTTTTGTACGTTTTTTAAATGGAAAAAAAAAATTGACACCCCAAAAAGTACTATTATAATTTTTTTCTTTCTACTGTAAATGAATTTATTTAAACATAATTTTTTGCTTTGGCTTTCTATTATCCTTTTTTTTTATAACTATATATTGCAACACAGTGAGTTGATATCCTATATAATAATGAATTAAAAAAAAAAAAAGATTTTTTTTTTGCAATTGTACCATATTCATTATTATTAATTTTTTTCTTGTTTCTTGTATTAAACATAATTTTTAATTTATATTATTCTCTGTAGACTATCAAATCAACAATATCATAAAATTAAATAATTTTTTTCTGCTCAAAGATTTATTATATTGATATAGTTTATTTTACGGATCATATATGTTCAATACAAGAAACATATTGTATATAATCATATAGATTTAAAATGTATTTATATATATGTATATTTTTTTTTGATTTTCATTATGCATTGAACAAAAAAAATGTATATGAACAAAAAAAAATATGTGTGTTAATAAAATAGTGGATTAAAAACAATGAGTATATTGTGTGAGTGTGTGTGTGTGTCGGTTGTTTTTCATCATATCTCGTTTTTCACATTTAAATTTTCTATATAAAAAAAAACTGTATATATACTCCTTGCTGTTTTCCTATAAATATATTAAATATAAATCCTTAGTATGCAAATTTTGAACATTATATATATGTTAAATGGTATTTTTTTTTTTTTCTATTTTTTTATGTTGACACTTGGAATGAATTCAACATTTTTTTTTATTAATACTTTATTATTATTATTATATGGTACATTTTAATTATTTATAGAGAAATCATCTTGTATAGTAAACTAAAAAAAAAATGTAACTCTCATAATTTTAAATTTTTTTTTGTATTCATATTAATATTTATAATAATTTTATTTCTATTTTATGCCATAACGTCGATACGGTCGATATATGTTTTAATTTAAACATTTTTTTTATGTTGAATGTATATAAGAAAAAAATGGCAAAAAAAAAAATAAATAATAATAACAAAACAACAATAATAAATTTTATTAGAATAAAAATGTAAATTTATAAAAAAATATACTCTAATAAATTTTAATGTACTTTATGTAATGTGATTTTCTATTTGGGGGAGACACAAATTGAACAAAAAAAAATTAAAAAAAAAAATGAAAAAATAAGGGAGGTTTTTTTTCATTCATTTTATATACTACTAAGGGTTTTTTTTCTCATTTAGATTTGCCTATATTTAAATTAAGAATTATAACCAAAAAAAAAAAATGCTATATTTTTCCTCATTTCATTTTATTAGATTTTTCTTGTTAAAATTTTGAATTGTTGTTATTTTATTTTTGTGTTTTTTTTTGGCGTCAACAAAAAATTTTCTCTAAAAAAACAACATAATACATATTTTTTTTCTAATAATTTTTTTTGTACATTGAATTCTTCTATATATTTATATGATGTTGTTTCAATTAAAATTTATGATTAATACAAATTGGAACAGCCACGCCATGGGTATACTTTCACTATATTGTTTATTATACATTCCATTCCGCATGTATAATAATTGTGACTTATGTAATGTTCATAATATTCATTATTCATTTTTATAGTTAATAAAATGTTATTGTGTTGTTCTGTACAATGTTCTCTATATGTATATAGATAGATATATTTCTACGAGGTATGATATCAGATAAATAGAAGCAATTTATTAAATTTTAGGAGGTGTATAAAATTTCACAAAAAAATGTCAATTAATTTAATAGGAAGTCATTTGACATATATATATATATAAATACATTATAGTACATTGAAATTTAGCTGAATTATGTTGTTTAATATCAATTTTTAGAAATTATACTGTCATAATTTTTTAATAATAACAAATTCGATTAATACCTTATATACAGTTGTTTGAAAAATTATTCAGGTTGGGTATTATATAACAAACATCACCATTATGCGATGATAAGTTCTATTCAAATAAAGCTATCTATAAATAAAAGTTTTAAATTTTAATTATAATTGTCATATATAGAATATATATATGATATAACAATATCAAATTTTATTTAATCCTTTTTATCTATTTAAAATGACGAATAAACACTGCACATACATATTCCTAATATATAGTCCATGTATATAAAAAAAAGTTTTCATTAGTTTCGAATGAGATATTATAATAAATATATAAATGTGTTGAATTCAATTCATTTTTTTTAAACATTCAAGACAATTAAAGTTCATTTCAACATTTTTTTATGTTACAAAAAAAAACACCTTTTATTATAATTACATTTTTATTTCTACCTTTTTTTTTTAATGATATATACATTTATATTATATATATAGAATATTAATATAATGTGTGTATGAATACTAATGTTTAAAAATAATTTTCCACAAGAAAATTGAATGGAAAATTTCTTCATTCTTTTTATTTCCATTCGTTTAATATAATAATTTAATGTATAATTATTATATATCTTTGAAAAGAAAACCATAAAATGAAAAACCATAATCATTTTTCTTATACAATTATTCATTTTTTGTATTTAATTACATTTATAAATGAAAATATAATTAATATATAATAAAATCATATTTAAATGTCTATGATTTTATGTTTTTTACTTGAATTTTGATGGTTTTTTGATTATATATACATAAAAATAAAATGGATATTTATTTTATAATCCCTATACATTGCATTTAGATTTATGTTTATTTAATTTTCGTATATTGATAAATATAGTATAAATATATAGATTTTTAGATATGAATTAATACAAAAAAAAATATATAACGATATTAAAAAACATTGAATTCAACGAAAATAAATAAGTAGAATTTTGCTTAAGTATATTCATAAGTCGTATTTGTATGAGTTTGTATGGTGGTGATGGCGCGATATGCTGATGGTGATGTAGATGGTGCGGTTATATATGGTATATATACAGATAAAGATAAAATGGAAATGTCTATAAGTTGATATTCGCAGTTTATATAATATATATATATATATACAATTATGGTTCCTATTTTGTATTTATTTTTTTTTTATAAATTTCTTTGGTTTCAATCCCACACTACCCCATAAAAGATCCATTTATTTATAGCCTTATATGCAAAAAAAAATGATGATGGACTAACTATACAAAATATATATCGCTTTATATGCATATATACACATTTATATTTATATTTAATAAGGGGATCGTCGAATAAATGGATGAAGATGGATGGATAAATGGTTGAATGCATTTACGTGTATAATACATAAAAAAAATAAAAATACGTATATAAATATTGTAAATGGATAAACGAAAAAAAATGTATGCTTATAGTAATGAGTTTATATTGTTATATATACACAATGTGAAGGGTGGGTGAAATTATGTATAATATATATGTATGGAATCCGCACTGAATGAGGGTGATATTTTTATATATATAATACATTTATTTTTTTTTTTTGTATAAATATATGTATAAGGACTTTTATATAATTAAACTTTCAGATGATTAAAAAAGTTGAACGTATCACGACGGGAATAGTATACGCCGTGCCGTGTATATAGTAAAATGGAAAAGAATGTTCTATAGCTAAAAAATAAAAAAAAAATAGAAGAATTTCTATATATCTGAAAGACAGCAATGGCGGTTTTTTTCCTATAATTCTATACTATTCCTTTCGTCCTTATTTTCCTTCATCTAAATCTATATATATTATATATGTATGTATTTAATACTGACAACTTACTATACACCATAATTTGGTTATTTTTTGATTAAGATATGCGGTATAAAATAAAAAATATATCCATGTATTTTCCAAAACATATATAAAATAAAATTGAGAAAAAACATTATGGTAGTAGAGGAAAACGACGACCGGAACAAAAAAAGAAAAGAAAATAGAAAAAAAAATGAAAAGAAAATAGATTTTAATGATTGTAGAAATAATTATAGCGTTTTTTTTTTAAAATTTTATACATAATAATATTATTTATGTTTTATATATTAAATGCATATTTGACAATTTTCTTTAATCTGTATATACTTTTCTAATATATATGTATATAAATAAATATAAGAATGAATATATAAGAAATTAGATAATAACCTATGGGACTTAAAACAGCAATTATTTTATAGATTTTTTTCTTATATGGTATAATTTTCTTTTGATGTAAATTTTTGTTTTTTTTTCCATTTTATTTAAAGAAATATACACATAAATATTTTCTTTATGCCAAATGTTATATAGATATAAAAAAAAAGGTTTTTAATTTGAAATATATAATTATCTTACATAATACTGAGAAACAATTCTTTGTTAGCTATTTATATATGGGGAGAGATACATTTCTATGGATAAAATGATTCTGATTGTAAGATATTATATTAAAATATAAATTACCAATTTATTCGAATAAAAACTAGACGTAATAAAATTAATTTTATATTATGGAGATCAGGAATTCAGGAGTTTTCATTAGTCATACTTATCAACCATCAATGGAAGCAATCCTATTTTAATTTTCGAAAAATTAAATTAATTCAAATACTTATATTCAAAATTTTCAACCAAATATATGTAAGTCGCAAGTTCCATTTAATTGTTTCACTGATTGTTAGTGAGACAAACATCCTGAGAATATTTTATGTATGGCAATAACCGAAATGCGCAACCGAAATTTAAAATTGATTTTTAGTTGATAATGATCTATCAATCAATTAATATTTTATTGGTCAAGATAAAAAACTGAAATAAATGGTAAAATAAAATGAACAAGCATGGCAAATGCGTCTGAAATTTTTAACTTATATAAATCAGGTGTCGAATACAAAAACCTGAGTCAAATATCAAAAGGAGTACGATAGTGTATATATATAAAAAAACAAACCATAAAAAAAAGTTCAAGAAAAAATATCGAATTTGAAATGAGGAAGAAGTAAAAGGAAACCAACCACATGCGGTGATAAATTAATATTGCAAAAGGTTAATCAGGATCGACGTATATCAGCTCAAAAAACGGCTGGATTATTATCTACGGAATTAAATACAAACGATAAAAAATATAGTACAAGGCAATCCGGGAAAATTGGCATTGAAAAAGCAATGGATATTGAAAAAAATGAATAACATCGTTTTCAATGGGTTAAAGAAAAACTGACTTGGTCTATAGTGGATTGGAAACCTGTAATTTGGTCGGACGAAACGAATATTGAGTTGTTTCAGTCGCACCATTCAGAGTTTGAAGAAAGACAAGAGACATCTGAAACCAAATTCAAGTATACAATATACAATTATGCACGGATGAGAGTTAAACCTTAATTTTTCAACTACAACAGTTTCTTATATTACATAGTTTTTCTTTTCGGGCAGCATTATGATTTTCAGGCAGTTTTGGTGAAATTGAAATTATAATTGGATATATGAATACTACCATGTTTTTGGACATTAAAAAACTTAATTCTTTAAATTTCATAGAGTTAGGTTAATCCAAACCTTAAGATTAATCTTGCAACAAGATTCAAAGCACAAATAATAAATGTTCACAAAATGGTTCACAAAATGGTTAAAAACAATGAAATTGAAGTGTTAATTTGAACCTCAAAGTATCTTGACCCCAAACAAATTAAGCATTTACTGTCAATCTGATAAAAACACATATACCAAAAAAAACCCTAAGTCTTTAACCGGTTTAAGAGAATTATCACTCATGATCAGAATTATATTTAAGAGAATAACCAGAACATTGGTAGAATCCATGATATAAAGATGCATGTTGATATTCGAAGCAAATGGTGGTCATGCTAAAAATGTTAATCTTAAGTGTATATGAATACTATTTGAGTGATTTTTGTTCCAATTTTAGATTTTGATGTATTGCTTCATACTCGCTGCATTGACTTTTGTTAAATTTTCAGAAATGATTTGTAATGATTCAAATAAGTATATAAATAAGTTTCCTTAGACTTTTTTGCATTAACTTCTACTATAGCAAGGGGTATGAATATATAATATACATACTGTATTTACAATCATGGTACCTCTTGATGCATGATTTTCACTATATTGAATATACAAAATTATTGGCTTAAATTGATATTAATAAAAACATTAAAAATGGGCGAAACACCAAGTACGAATGTGTAAAAATTCAAATAAAATACAATAAAAAATATTTTAATAATATTAAAAAATGGTGTTTGTAAATCCTCAGTTAAATCAATTTTTATCTTTTCTATATATATATATATAATAAATGCATATTACGTATAATATATTTGCTGGTGTTATTATTTTAATTAATTTATTCATTCATTTTATTATGTTTTATAAGATTTAATTACATTCAATATATATATATATATATATATATTAATATATGCTAAAATTATATTTGCATATATTAAAATAAATCCGTATAATAATACATTTATATTGTACGTACATATAGATTTTTTGTATATATATAAAACCGTATATTTACACATAGTAAGTGAATGAGTTCGTGTTGTATATGGAATAACAATGAACAATATGATATATGAATTATAACAATAATATATAATGAAATGTCTGTCCTGGTGCCTATTTAGATACTATACATAAAAATCCTATATAAATATATACATTTTATTCAAAAGCAAAATCAAACAAAAAAAAATGAAATCTCTCTCTTTAGGTGGGTACTTAAAAGCTTTTAGCTAAAAAATTTTAAAAAATTTATAAATTTTTTTTAGTATATGCAAATAAACATATTGGACTATATACATAAATTTGCAGGAAAATATACATTTATATATACCATACAGGATGTATAGATTTATGTATTTATGGTATCACCATCATTCATATATTTATTCACATATATTTTTAAATCAAGGTACATATCTATCATCTATATATATGTCTATATATGCAATTTTATACAAAAAAAATACATTTAAAATGATATATATTCTTCTCATAAGTAATCCTTCATCCTGTTAGTTGATGAATAATTAACTAGGTGGATTTAAGTAGGAAAAAAAGTGTATATATATGTACTTTAGTGGAATGAAAATGAATCCATATATGTATCAATTATACATATATACATATATAAATAAAATCCAAGCTATATTGTATAGTTGTAGTACATATTATAAAGAAAACGACGTCTAAAAGAATATTTTAGTGTACTTATATTTATATATAAAAATAATGAAAAATCTAAAATAAAAAAAAAAAAATAAATGAAAAGCGGGAAAATAATTTTTTAACCACCCTCATTTTTCATAATATTTATTTTTATATTATATTTTTTTTGTTTGTTGTTATATTATACATATATAAAATAATATGAAAAAAAAATTATATACATACATTTTATGTATTGTATATATTTCTTTTTCAACAGAAAATATAAGTATATTACTATGTGTATTTATATATTATTCTTATATAGCTAAACAATATTCTAGAGAGAATATCATTGGCTTTGTCATGTCATATTGTATATATATAATCATTATGATTTTTTTCAATTTTAAGAATATTTTTTTTTTGTATACTCAACCCCAAGCAACTAAAATATACAACAAATAAAAAAAATCTATGGAAAATTGAATACAATTCTTCTCCATATATCCATATATTCAAAACATCCAGATTGTAAGTGTAAAGTGAATGTATGAACAAATGAATAAATATGACAATATTCAAATATTTTTTTCTAATTATTTTAAAGATAAACAGCAAACAAATGTAACAAAACAAAAAATACCATATATATTTTAAAAGTATATTCAAAACAAATTATGAAATATGTAAATATACATAAAATGTTCATGAATAAAACATCACATATTTAATGCAAATTCTTTCATTTATTTTTATTTGCTAAAAGTAAAAAAAAAAACAATTAATTTTGAGAGGTGTGAATTTTTTTTTGTATGTTAATACATCAGCATTTTTACAATATATTACATTTTGTTATATGCATTTGAATGAATTATATCGTGTATTTGAAAGGGAAAGTGCGTCTATGTATTGATATTTATTTTCTTTAATTAATTTTACTAGAATAATTTTTTTTATATAGATAATTATTAATTATTATTAACAGAAATATTATTTTTTGGCTTGGCATTTTATATTTTTGGTTCAACTATATAAATATACTTTCTGACTAGAAAATTAAATCAAGTATTTTACTACATGACGTTGAACATTTTTCCTTAGAACTTTCTTAGAAGATATCCACCATTCATCAGAATATGGACGATAAAATGCAAGTTGTGTTTAGTAAAGCAGATTTGAAGGAAATTTTCCCGAATTTTTTTAAATCGAACTTTATTTATTCTATAATTTATTAAATTGTGACTATCATATAGAATTTTGTTCAAAAAACATAAGGCAAAATTTCTATCTTTAAATCACATAAAATGTTAGTCGTCGTCGTCGTATGTGATTAAAGAAATTTTTTTCAGAATATTCCATTATTTAAAACTAAAATTAAGATTTTTTATGAATAATTATTTAGAAACCAGTTTAAGGATAAAAAATTAAAAATACAAAATTATTTATATATAAGGAAATCAAATGTTATTTTTAAAAGACACTTAACCTTATGGGATACCTTTTTTTTCTAAAAAAAAAACAAAAAAGGATTCATCTCTATAAAAATATGAATATAAATTGGATGTGAAAATAAAAGGTACGCGGAAGAAACGGTTTGTTAACATTAAATATATAAAATAGAACAAAAAAATGTGTCTGTCTCTCAACCAGACCGTATGTGCTTCTGATTTACAAAAAAAAAAAATTTGTTATAAAATTAAATATGAATCTTATTATATATGAATGTGAATTATTTTCAAAACTATATACATTTGATGTTTTTTTATCAACATAAAATAAATGCATATAATTTCTTCTACGATGACATGAAATATGCAAAATATAGTAAAAACAACCGTAAATAGATGAAGGACCATATAAAAAAATATTAAAGAAATTCATCTATATATATAAGAAGGATGAATAATTCCCTTTTCTTTTTTTTTTTCTTCTTTCTATATACATACAACTCGCACGAATTACCGTAATGCATGCGGCATTATTGTGTCTCTGTACCTTTTTAATAATATGCATATTGCTTCTGCAGTGTTTTAATATTCGGTACCTTTTCATTTATATTACAAAATAAATATTGAAATATACAAAAGGGTTATTTTTCTAAATATATGTATATATATGAATATAAAATTTCCATTGTTTTTTCATATAATGTTATTTTTTTTTCAATTTATATTTTGTAACAATTGTTTATAAGGTACAACAACAACAATAATAATAATATTAATAATAATAATAATTTTTTTCTATTTAATATTATAATATAATAAAATGATAAATACAATGTTTGAATATTTAAAAGATGTTTTGAATGTATATATAGTATACAGAGAGAATGAGGTGCTATGTTAAAAGTTTATAATAGTTTTGCAGGTAAAATACATTTATAGAATCATATTTATTTATTTATTTTTTTTTTATTTGTGATTCTGAAATAGGAAGTGAATTATGAAATAAACAAAACGAAAAAAAAAACAATATAGTATAAAGGGAATTTCGTGAGAAAAACGTTTAATAAAAATATAATAATTCAGAATTGAGTTTTCTTTTTATATATATAATTGTTTTTTGTTTTGTCGGTTGGTCCTCGATGTGTTCTTTTTTTTTAATAAGTAAAGTGTTTTTTTTTATTATTTAATTCTATACAAAATTCTATTCATCCATAATATATTTCTATTCATCTACACAATAATTTGTTTTCATTTCAAATTATCTAAACAATAAAAAAATATGTATTATGTATATTATTAAAAAAAATCAAATGGAAAATAAAATAAAATCTTTAAAATGAAATTTTTAATAATAAACAGGTTTTGATGTGAAACTAAGAAAATGTGGTATAAGAATTTATTAATCATATTTTCTTTTATCCTAATATATATATATATATTGTTTATATATATAAGAGCAATTCTTTATAATATTCTAATATAGGTGTGAAAATATTAAAAAAAAACCACTTTGTATTTGGAAAGCATTCTACAAACAGCAATATGTATATGTAATTTTTACAATAGCAATTTTTTTCCAAGGATGTTATGATTATTTTAATTTGGAGATTAGAAAAAAAAATGATTATCCGCTATAGTAATGGTTATATTATTTAGAATATTATCAAAAAACCAATTAAAAATAAAAAAAAATTTGGCATGGAAAAGAAGACTAGAGGATTGGAAACGAGAATTATATATAGTACTTTTATCAAATTATTGTGCGTGTTACGATATAATAATTGGTACATTTTTAAAGAGCAAATATATTAGGTGAAAATTGCATTTGGTGCAATATTATTTACATTCCAAAATCTTAATAAAAATTTGAAAAGAATAATATAATAATTACAATGGCCATCTATTAAAGATATATCTACGAATAGTACATAAATCATTTTGGTATTTAACAAAATATTTTAACTATTTTATTTTGTAGCTTAAAGTATAATTTATATACACTTCCTGTAATATGGAGAAATATTTGTTTTCACCTGTTCCCTATAGCTGTATATAAATATATATGCATATACATAATACATAATAATATTAATCGTAAATGTAAATGTTGGAAGAAGAATTGTTATGGTACATCATAACATAAAAAAAATATTCATTATTATTTTATATATACCTACATATAATTTTCACATCATTAATTTATGCACGAACATATTATTGCATATAATAATAAGTACATATATAGGTAGAAAATATACGATGCGTCTCTTTTTACAAATATGTTATAATACACGACAATGTATACCATTTAACATATATAAATATATATAACTATAAAGAAATGGAGATTTACTTGCAAATTCTGTTATATCGTTATATACATATATTATTAAATTGCTCATGTATGTAATATCAGGTAATATACGTACATGAACATATAATAATAAAATACTGATTTAACTATGCAGACATTTATTTTCTGGTCATTTGATATAGACAAAAGAATAAAGTGAGTGAATAAAAGGAATAAAAATGAAAAGCAAAACATGAAACCAAAAATATCATATCTACCATACAAAATATTGTAGAATTAAATATATATTTACCGGTAAATATTTTATGCATACATTGAATTATATGCATTGTATTGGATAAATACAACAATATACATACCTTATCTTATTATATATACAGATATAATATACGAATATATAAAATAATATAATAAAAATATTTTATAAAATGTTGCATAAATGACTTAAATCTGATACTATATACATTTTATACTTACCTTTCTTATATTCATACATTATTTCATTTATATATTCAATACAATATGTATATAGTTATACATTCATAATGACGATGTATGCTGTTTATATATTATACAAACAATATTGTTTTAGAGAAATATGTGTAACATCAATGGTATTGCATATCATACCGCCGCCAAATAGCAGTTGTTTTTACTATATTATAATAAAATATTACTATAGGGCAGTTTATTAAGTTTCCTGTCCCGACATAATGTCAATAGTATATATTTATATGGTTCCCATTGGAAATAATAATCTTAATATCAACAGCAGCAGCCGTTTATTGACATTGCCCAGTTAAGATATTTTTTAGGACACGTTATAAGGAGTTATTTGTCTTTATATATAGATCACTGTAATCCGCACATTCAATTCATATAACAAGTAACTCACCTTTAATGCCGGAAACAAATATATTAATCAAAAAAAAAATGATGTATATTGAGTTATTGAACGAAATAATTGGAGAAAATAAACAATATTTTTGCACAAAACATGAAAACAAGAAACTTATCGGATGGCCCACTTATATACTATTTATAATTATAATATATACATAACATCAATAATGCACAAAGTATTTTGTATATGTAAAAGAAGCATATTATATTCGTTGGTTCCTTATATCCTGATATATAAATATGGTATCATTCATTATGTATAAAATCGAGTATGCACATATAACTTTCATTTTAATTATTATATTAATAAAATATAGTTGTGTGTTTGATATATAATATTTATATATATATATACCACATTGAATATCATACCATATAAATTGAGTACAGATTTGTTTAACGTTTATTATTTTATTATTATAATAACAACGATATATATATATAAATATATTGTGTATATAAAAAAAATTATACACTAAAATGAATCTTAAGAAAAAGATCATAATTGATCAATATCAATTTTTTAATTACGAAATTTTCCATATTTCTCAATTTTCCAATTTTCCGTAATTTCGTATTCAATTCAATAATGCACACACTTTGAACAAGAAATTGTAATCTTTATCATTGAATATTGGTTTAATTTTTTTCCTATAGAAATTGTAGGTATTATATTTTTATTATAAAAATACCAAAAAACTAAAATAGACTTAAAATGAGAAAAAACCTTGTTTTTCCTTTTTATAATGAAACTGCGATAAAAATATTTTTTCTAACACACCTTAAGTTGTATATAATTTTGGGGGTGAATTTATTCAAACTAAATAATTTATTATATAAAATATTTTATATGAATACGTAATTATACATCGCACTGCGTGTAATAATTATGAATTTTTAAACACCAACACGATATTAATTAATTAATTATTAAAATAAATAAGAATTAACGTTTTTAATTCCTTCAAATTTATGTAATTCTCGTAAATTTCGTGTATAAAACCAATGTAATAAATTTTGTACTAAAGTATTTTTTATATAAATATTAAAATAGATTTTATATGATTTGAAAATAATAGGTATAGTAATATGAATGTATGGTTTTTTTTACATGTTAATCTTAATTACATAATGTTAATTTCGATAAAACATTTTTTATTGAATATAATTACTATCGTTAAGTATAACCTTTGCCCAATTTTTTGCCAATTTATGAATACCATCAAAATAAGATTTATCATCTTTTGATGAGATCCAATAATAGAGTACACAGTTCATGTGTCATCGATCTGAACAAGTGGTAATGTGGTGGAGTAACATCTGTTAGTTGTTGGTGTAAAACGTTATAAAGATGTGAAAGGGGTGAAATTTCCGAAGATACCGGGTTTGTGATTGCCATTTGTGATTATTATAAAAAAAGTCAAATTTAGTGAAAAAGCATGCAGAAAAATATGTGCAGTGTACGATGACGTTGTTGTTTCACAGTAGATTTCGTTCTGAAAATTTCAATGTTAAAGATTCATTGTGTTTGGTCCGTAGCTCTGACAGTAAATGAAAAAGCGGATGAATTCCTTCAACTGTTGGCGTTACACCGGCTTGCAAATACTCAAAACGTAGGAAATGTAATTAAAGTCGATCCGAAAAAATTGTTTGGAATCATTTGATAAAAGCTGACTATGCAAAATCACTCGATTATTGGGTGCTACACGATTTTAGACAAAAAAAATTAATTGATTGATTTTACTTTGCTGAAATTGTGTTAAAACGTTATGAAATACAGCCATTTCTCAAGTAAGTTGTAACGGGCCATGATAAATAGATTAAATATAAAAATAAAAAGCGCCAACGGTCGTGGACAATGCCGGTGAACCATCAAAACCAACGTAGAGGCCTGGATTGACGACTTATGATTTAACAATATGCAACGGCGTTATTTTCCATCATGATAACGCCAGATTACAAATATCTTTGAGGACCCGGCAAAAATTAATTGAACTAGGATGGGACATTTTTATGCAACCATCGTATAGTCCAAACATGGCGAGGTCCGATTAATTTTTGTTTCCGTCTTTACAAAACATCCCGGATTGATAAAAATTGGCCAACAAAACAGCAGCCGAAAGCACTATGGTCAAGTTTTTTGTCAGTAAACCACAGAAATTCTACACGGATGGGATATAATTATAATAGGGAATTTTCTGTTTCATACCTTCTGTTCCATATATAGAAAAGTTTTTTCTCTTCATAACATTTGCTTTAATTTTCATTTGCATTTGTTTATTTTTTGTGATTTTGATTTGTTTTTGTTTTGATTTTGATTGGTCTTGCTTTATAAAATCTCATATTCTTTAGGATGGCTTACCTAAAACTGCATTTAAAATAAATCTACACAGTGTGTGATAGTATTTAAAAAAAAAATGTATTTTAAAACTTTCGTTTTCACATCAGTTGTCCTTAAATTCGTTAAATATTAAATTTAAATATACGCATCTCTTAATTATAAAATAAATAAATATTTTGCCACACGCAATAATTTAAATATTATAAATTATAATATACCTTTTCATATATACAGAATATTCTCAATTGTAATATATAATATTTAGTGCATTGATTATCATTTTCCATAAATAATACGTCCAACATTATAATAATTTGTGATTCATTTGTTATATATTCATACATATATTTTTATAAATTAACTTATACCACATGAATGGAAGCAGTGATGATATTATTAAAATATTCACTATCCATATAAATGCATAAGAATTGATATTAGTTACGTATATATTTATTTGATTCGATTTATAAATATATATGGATGCCTAAAAATCTCAATAAAACTTCTCGCAAATGAATATATTATTTTACATAACGCATCTCATACAATTTGTTGCGAAAAAATCATTTGATGTAGTATGTGAAAATGACGATGATATATTGCAAAAAAATATTCTTTTACTTTATCAACCTGTCTGTGAACAACCTTTGCTGTATATGTACGTGAATGTAAACAGTCTCGCGTTCTTTATTATTAGTATACATCCCATAGTTTGTTTCAGAAGTTGTTGGTATCTAAATTAAATATTTTAGAATGATATTATTTTGGTTTTTATTATAAACAATACTTTACCTTAATTAACAAAAACGATAATTGTTTATTAGTTGTATTCTGCGAACAGATTTTTCTAAACTTAATATTAGATGATATATAAATTTTCCGAACTCTTTTAATTATTTTTGAAAATTTAACGATTATGCGATGCATATGTTATATATGGTAATATATATATATATAGGTAATAATATAAAAATCGAATTTACCTTATGGCTAAATCTTTTAGATTTCATTCACATGACATTACAATAAAAACTGAGAAGAAAATAATAATAATAATAATACAAAAAAAAAATAAAGAAGTTCCATGAATAAATTTATTACTGCTTTTTTTTTCTTCTGTTACTTATAATACAGCAACCGCCATATATATATACAGGTAAATGACATGCAGAAATTTATTTGCATGTTTAAATTATATATACACATATATATAGAAATATATTATATATATATAGTACATTTTGTACATTGCCAATTTGAATGTACATTTTTATGCATAATATATAAGTATATATATACGTAATAATATAATGGTACAATAAAAACGTATATATGAATAAATGAAGAATGAAAAATTAAGATGTATTTTTTTTTAATATTATTATTATTATGTATATATATGCGGTGTGTAGTAATAAATTAAGTAATAACAAAAATATTACAATATAATTATATATATGCTGAATACTCGTAGTAGATGAATGCATTATTATAATATATAAATAGAGAAGAGGTAATAGTTTAATAATAATAATAATAATGATAATAATAGCTCATCGCATGAATTTCATGTCATTTATTTTATTTTCCGTTTTCTTTTATTGAAATATCAAATGTCCTCCATACCATTAATTCATAATGTATACATATAGTAAACATATGGGGCCTCTATATTATATTCTATGTTAACGCTTGAACGAAAATGAACACGTAAAATACAAACCGAAAACAAATGGTTTTATGTTTATCCTTAAATATGGAAATGGAAATGTCAAACCTTATAATAAGTCCGTATAATACCGTTACATATATGGATGGGATACAACTTTATGTCCCTGTATCAATATATTTCACATATGATAATATAATATTACACATTTTGATAATTATCTCTAAATGAAAAATTAATTATTCTTTAAATCGAGGTATTTTAATAAAATACCAATTCAAAGGTGTTAATCAGAATTAATATACACATGAAAATGTTATGTTTGAATTAAGTTTATTTTATTATAAAAATATTAGTCTTTTATGAATTTTGTTATCATACACAAATCGTAGTGGTTATTATCACTAAATTTATTTATTTATTCATTTAGCAACGGGTACAAGCCCTACTGCCGTTTTACAAAACATATAATACAAGATACAAAATATACAAAATATACAAAAACTAGCGAATACACACTTCAAAATCAAATAGATAAAAATGGTAATAAAACCAAATAACAAACAAAAAAGAAATACAAAATATATTAAAAAATAAAAAAAAAATAAAACAAAAAAAAAAATAAAAAATCTCATCACGACCAATAGTAACAGTAACCCACCAAAGGCCATGCTAAAAATTATTTACCAAAATGTAATATACTAACTTACACCATTGCCATATCGACAAACACATTCGAACAATAATATTATTATCATCACACCACAAAACGAAGCCGGACCCAATCTCAATCCGCCAACCCGAAATATCTTGACCTTAATTTACCCAAAAATATACGCCGCGAAATACCGAAATCAAATTGATCGTTGTATTTATTAAATAATCTAGACATATTGCACAACGGCTCATATTTCCCGTAGTTTGTTCTATGAAAGTTCAGGTGCAAGAAGTTGTGACCACGTGAGCACCGTATTGGAACATTGAAATCAATCTTAGACAACAAATTCGGCGCATCAATCACATTCGTCAACATATCGAATACAAACATGACACACGCAGTTTCGCGCCTATGCCCCAACGTCGGCAGATCGATAAGTTGACACCTATGCAAATACGGGGGAAGTGTGGGATCTTCGGACCACCCCAACCTGCGAAGAGCATATCTAATAAAATTTTTTTGCACCGATTCAATAGCATCCGAATGAACACCGTAGTATGGATTCCATACCACAGATGCATACTCCAATCCCGATCTTACCAATGCACAATATAAACCCTTCAATGCATATGGGTCCGAAAAATCCACACAACACCGTTTAATAAATCCCAGCAGCGAATAGGCCTTGCATGTAATATAATCAATGTGTGAACTAAATGTCATACGTCTATCAAATCTAACACCCAAATCAATGATTTCATCGACAATTGCAAGAGAATTGCCGGATATGACATAGTTAAAAGCAATCGGATTAATCTTTCTGTGATATGACATCACAAAACATTTCTTCACATTGAGCAACATACAATTCCTTTCACACCAGAACGAAACACGGTTTAGGTCATCCTGCATCATCGCCGAATCATCAATGCATGAGATGGTTCGGAAGATTTTCAAGTCGTCCGCATACATAAGGCACCGTGACGACATTATTTCCAATGCTATGTCATTAATGAATATATTAAATAGAAGAGGGCCCAGGTGGCTTCCCTGAGGTACACCCGATCCCACTCCGAAGACGTTCGAGTCACAACCAAGAGTACGTACAAATTGCTTTCTACCCACCAGATAGGAAGTTAACCAGTTAAGCATCGATGAATGAATACCAACTTTCTCAAGCTTTTTAATAAGGATGTCATGACATACCCTATCAAAAACCTTTTGAAAATCCATATACACCACATCGATTTGCTTTCCAGATTCAATTCCACTGATCGAATAGTTAACAAAGTCTAGCAAATTAGTCACCGTCGAGCGCCCCTTCATGAAACCGTGTTGGGAAATTGACATAACGTTCTTGCAATCGATCACAAGAATATCACAAACGATTGATTCGAACAATTTACCAATTGTTGGAAGAATTGCCACCCCCCTGTAGTTGGAGATGTCACCACGTGAACCAGACTTATGTATCGGTGTTATATACGATGTCTTCCACTGTTCCGGAAATTTGCCACTTTGCAACGATGTGCTGAAAATGTGGTATAATGGATCCACCAAAGATTCCGCACATTTCCTTAGGAACAATGGATGCACCCCATCAGGCCCAGAACCCTTGTTAATACTAATTTTGTTTAATTTAGTCAGTATTTGCTCACGTGATATACACAATGAGCCAATATTAACCATTTGTTCAATGCAAAATTCAGGACGAATACCATCCAATGAGTTCCGGGTTGCAATGTAGGCATCCCCGAAATACTTCGAGAATGCCCCACATATCTCCCCAGCAGATGCCAACTTGGCACCCTTAAAATTCATTATAGATGGCATGCCCCCTGACTTCCGCTTAACATTAACATAGTTCCAGAACCTTTTGGGATCGCGACACAGAGACGATTGTATTCTTCTCATATACTTACCATAGCAGTGACGCCGGTAATGCGCGAATCTTGTGCGCACGGAACAAAAGATCACATAATCGCATCGAAGCCTTGTCCGCCTGTACCGACAATGCGCCCTACACTTGGCATTCTTCAACGAAAACTAAGAATATAATAAATTGATGAATGAAATCACAATATAACTGAATTCGAGATTATATCTGATAATGAAGATGATTATGATAAATATGAACATGATCCTAACTCATATATTATAGTAATGAAAGAGCAATTAGAGCTCTTTAAGGTGTTTTTCAATGGGCGATTCAAAATAAATGTGAATTTTCCGAAATATCAATTATTCAACATCTACGTCACAAGGGCCTAGCTGTACCAACAATTTTTTTTTTCGGTTAATTAGTAGTTTAATAGCAAAATTAAATAATAACTATACCATTTGTCCATCCATAGACCAATGCTATTTGTAATTGTCTATCGGTGTAAAAAATGGAAAGGAAAATGGAAAAAAAGAAGAAATGACAGCAATTAATAATGCAATGTTCGACTTATATTGTTAAACATGTAATGAATTAAACCTTGAACTTATAAATGTACAAATAGCATATGAAATGTTGTTTTTTGTTTTAATATTTGAAAAAAATAAATAAAACCGTAGTTTGTTGAAAAACAACTCGATTTGATGAACTCACTAAAATGTTTTTACTTTTCTTCTAATCGAGGGATACATGTTTATTAAAACAGAATAATTTAAAATGAAATCTATCATTGGAAATATTTTATTTGAAATAATCGATGTATTATAACATATATCAAAAATGTTGCTTGAAATATGCGGTGCAATTGTCGGATATTTATAATAATTAAACTATTTATGAAAGCTGCTTGTACCAATAGAATGTAAAAAATTACCAATAAACTTCATTCAATTCTTCCATAAATTAAAATTCTGATAGCACAATAAAAAAATAGTCTATGTATTTTATCGATAGATAAAAAATTTAGGTTTTTAAAGGATTTTGTTTTATAAAATGCTCTGCAATTTCGGAATAATTTTTTAAAATCAATAATGATTTACCAACGGAAATTCTTTATAATATTTTTAAGGTCATTACTTATAATTTTCCAAGGGCAATTCTTTATAACCTTCTAAAGAACATTCTTTATAACTTTCTAAAGAAAATTCTTTATAATTTTCCAAAGGGAATTTTTTATAATATTGTATAAAAATTGCATTTATGTATTTTGAAAAACTAAATGAAATTCTTTATTATTTATATATCTCCCAATAATGTAGAATACAATTTAGAGATATACACTTTATAAACCAAATTTAAATCCGACGGTAGATGAGTGTTCGTTTCGCTAATTATTAAATATAAAAAAAAAATCATATAAAAACTATATGTATATATAAAATAAATAAGATTTAATAATATATAAAAATTTAGTTTAAAACGCAAAATTATCTCCGGTTATCAACTGTATTGTGTCTGTTTTTTAATGAATAATTTTAATTTTCAACGGCAGTAATAAGCCACACATTACCATTAAAAAAATGAAATGAATAGCATTTTAGTTTTTAAAAAACTAATTGCCTATATTATATGTATTCTGTTGTGAGCGGTTATATAGATCGTAATGTACAAATTATTATAAGATATTAGTTTGCAATTTTAAAATTGAAATGTATTTGAATGTATAACAAAATTAAATGCAAGGAAAATCAGGAGCAATTACAATGAATGGAGTAATATATTCTTCTAGATTTTTTGGAGAAATTGTAAACTGGAATTGATAAAAAAAAATCCTTTTAAAGTATGTCTCCTTTATTTCATTTTATGTCCTGTGTAGTTACTAAAATGTTTAAAAAAAAATATTTGATTATTTTCACGATAAGTTTTCGAAATATTTATCGCTGTATTTTGTTAGATGCCGCATATAAATAAGGGGTAAGTATAGTCACTTGGGGTAATCAGATCCAGTAAAAGGAGATGCATATTTCAAAAAGGATTTCTGAAATTAAAATTCACCTTTTTATTTTTTTTTTATTATTATTACATTACTGGAAATGCAATTCAACATCCCCCTTATTATTATATATTCTACTCAAAAGAGCATACTGTATGTATCAAATTTGTGAATATTTTAGGGAGTTTTTTTTTAAATATATATATGCATAATTCTCCTTGATTGCATTAAATAATATTTTTTATTAAAATTCATTCTGTGAAAAAAATACTTACCCTTTATCATTTTTTTAATATGCAAATAGTTCTTGTAAATGAAAGGACACGATCTAATGAAATTAACTATAAATGTATTTTGATTATTTTTTTGTATCCTTTACACAGGATTAACTGCTATATCGATCTGAACTGTAATATATAATTATAAGCATTGCTTTCTTAAAAAGGTTAATTAAAGAAACTTTACTTTGTTATCAATTTTTTAAATAATTTCTTCATAACGAAAATTGCATTTCGCAAAGAATATTACGACTATTGCTGATCCAATATGTATATATTTATATATATCACATTTAAACCCAGCATATATCCTTTAAATAGGATATTTTTAATATTATGCATATATAATACAAAATATAATATTAAATTGCTTGGAAATATTTCTTTTTTTTATTTTACCGCATCATTTAAATAACAAACAAATTGAAAAAAAAACGTTTTTTTAAATAAATTTACACAAATAAATAACTATAATTTGTTAAATACAAAACTGCAAGATATGTACCCAATAAATAAGACAGAATATACAATTATATTTAGGCATATATTAATTTTATTCATAACAATATAAAACATTTAATTTAAATTCAATTACTATATTAACTTGATTGTGGTTAATTTTACCTCCGTTTTTGGAGGATTTTTTAGCATTCAATTTACAAATTTTTCGAAACATAAACACATATTCTTATATTTAGGTTTTATGATTTTAGCCGGCTATAAACACCAATTGAATTCATATCGGATTTATCTGGTTAACCTTAACGTTTAAAACAGCTTCATTTGATAAATTGTCTTTCGAAAATATTTCATCTGAAAAATCTAATTATTAAATATGTAATTTTTTAATAATATGTAGTTTGCAATCATTTTTTAAGATTGAATAATATGTAGATGATTTTGACTGTAACAAAGCATTTGGGACACTTTGTATATCCCTTATATACTTAATACAGTATACATAAATTATCTATCCATTCGTGAATGTATAGTATAAAATATATAAGCAATGAAGAAAAAAAAGGAGATGAAGAAAATATGATTTATTGTTGATTGTTCTTATATGAGCACAAATATATATGTGTAGCGCCGTGATGTTGTTATATAATTATATGGTGTGTATTTGTATAATGGATTTTAAATATGATATAAGGAAATTTATCGTTTTGAAAATATATAATATATATTTTTGAGTTTAATGTTGCTTAAAAGTGTAATCAACAATTTTTTTTTGTTATTAGCATATACATGCGATATTATCCTTTTATTCCTTTTTCATTGACTTCTCATATGTATACGCATATAAAATATTTTGTATTCGCATATAATCTTTATGTTGTAATGTCTAATGGTACACATATGTATGTATATATGAAAAAACAATGGTTTATTATTGTTGTTCTTCAAAATTTTGAATTTACGTTACGTACATATATTTAACGGATTGAATTTGTTAGTGGATATGTCTGAATAATATAACATAACAAAATGAAAACAAATCTCTTTTTTCGTTTTTGATCCCTCTAATTATTGGTTCCACAGATTTTTTATTTTAATTTTTATGCAAATAACTTCCTTCCATTAATTATATCGTTTAATTCTGGATTGCGTTCTTTCAAAGAGGTCAATCACATATCGGATACCTTCAAAATACAAATAAAAATTATTTTAATTCTATACATATATAAGATTCCA
Organism: Dilophus febrilis; assembly: GCA_958336335.1. Taxonomy (NCBI): domain Eukaryota; kingdom Metazoa; phylum Arthropoda; class Insecta; order Diptera; family Bibionidae; genus Dilophus; species Dilophus febrilis. The sequence goes on from OY284469.1 coordinate 38,164,794, forward strand.
TTCTTCATGCTAACATTTATATGTTAATCATACATATACAATTCATAATCATCCATCAAAATCTGAACGAAATATATATGTTTTTATTATTATAACTATATAATTAAAAAAATAAAAATGAATGACCACTTCATATATATACAATTTTAAATATTGAATTTGTTTTCAAAAACTGTATATTGTTTTATATATATAGTTTAATTCATTATTTATTTGTACACTTAAGGCCAAAACAAAAATGTGTATTTATTTTATTTTAATTTCTACTTGAATGACCCATATATTACATCATATACTTGATTCTTGATACACCCCACCGTCACATATATGGGCGTAAAAATACATATTATAATGTTTCATATATATATATATATATATATGTGAATGTCTGCATCAATATATATATATATAAATTGCATTTACCTTTCATTTTTTTTTAATTACGTCCAGTAAATATAATATATATAAATGCATAATTTTAGTTCGTATTTATATACAATTAATAATTTTTGCTTATAAACCAGAAAGAAAAAAAACACACACACAACATAAAACTTAAATAATTTATATACTATTAAATATTACTTCAAATAAGAAGGTAAAATGTTTTTTTTTTAAATACATATCAAAGAAAATAAAAAATGAATTACATTATTTAAGGAAATCCTACCTCTTCATATCATCATCAACATATATACAATATTCATATATTTTCGAATTTTAACTTACATGCAATATAATATATATGATGATGATTATTTGGTATATGTATAAGGTATAAACAAAATATATATAAATAAATAAATTAGGGTGAATAAAACATTATTGTATATATTTGATTGTCGTTTTAATATACCAAAATAAATGGGGTGAGTGAAAAAGACAATAATATTGTATGTTATTTGATCAAAATGCGTACATATATTTTGGAAATATATAGATTTTCTTTTTCAACATTTATTGATTTGCATTGTTTTTCTTTTATTTATAATTGATTTATCTGTGCGTTTACGATATTTGATTTTGGCTTTTAAAATATATACTAACTATATAATGTCAAATAATGATTAGTATTGTGTATATTATGTATATTTAGAAATAATTTTCTCCTATATTTAATTTATTCTTAAAAGTATTTAACTTTATGCATTTATATGTAAAATAAAAATGTGAAACATATATCAAGCATATTTTATTGATTAAAAAATGTGTTTTAAAAATGTGATATTTTATCTGCATAAGAATGAATTATAGATTTTCAATTTTCCACATAATACTTTCCGCATCTAAAATCACATATATTAATTCTTTAAACATTTAAATATTGTCGTAAATTTTAACATATTACACTTATGCATTTCATAATATTTGTAAAAGAATCCTTTCAAGTTAACTCGTCATATGACCTATATGCATGACGAATAAAATTTGTAGTTTTTTCTGTGAGAAACTGTTTTTTATTTATTTTAATAACCATCTGAATATGATAATACCGCAACTATACCTAGAAATTCCTAGTTTTCATAATGAACTGAAATGATATGCAATAATGATAAAACCCTATCATATTTTTTCGGAAAATATATTTGACTTCATCAATAAAAATCAATAACAAAATATACCCTCATATACAAATGAAATCGATAATAATTTCTTTAAACAATTTATACAATTCATTCATATATTTTGATGTTTTTGCATTTGCAAGAATTTATAGTTTGATCAGAGTTTAATAATAAAAAACAGATAGTATAGTACCGGAATTTAATGATAAATCACATTCACATAACACATTTTTTACAAACACATATATTTGTATTTGATATTGAAATCAATATATATATATGATGCTGCACAACACCAACATCATTTATACTATGAATGGTGGATATAAATAAAATATTTTATAATACTTAAGTACATAGTAAAAAACCGGGATATTATATCATTTTTGCGTATAGACATACTAAAATATATCATATTATTTGATTATTTTTCTAGATGATCAAATACATTTTGTTTTGGTTTTAAAGTGATTTTTATAAATTAAGGTGTTGTGTTACGGAAAATGTTAAAAAATACTAATGGTATTTCTAAATTCTAATTTATATCCGAACATCATATACTAAATGAATATATATGAAATTTAAATAAATCTATTCCATTTCTGGCTGTGTATTTGCTTTTGTTCATTTTTTTGGTTTTTGGTTTTTGGTAAATAAAACAGTGTTTTCAATAAAAAATCGATGCAAAAGCAAAACAGATAGATTCAATTATATTCCATTATCACCCCGAATTTGAGGCAATTTCCCATTATCATTTGTGTTTTTTTTAAAACGTTAAGCAGGTACATGGTACATATATAAATAAAAAAATATATTTACTATAAATTTCATTGTCATTAGGGTATAAAATATTGGAATGCATAATTTCTATATATTATTTATTATATGTATATACATAATAATTATAAATTTTTAATTATAAATTTTTTATTTTGTTATCTTTCAGGTTGGTGTATGATTTTAATTTTTGTCTACACTCCAAGAATATATTTGATCCGGTAAAAATTTCAATAATATTATGTGGTGAGTAGAAAAATAATCTTTGTTTATTTTGTTTAAAATTATATATTATAAAAAAGTAATATGGAAATGTGAAATTGAATTCGATTAACAATATTTTGAATTTCAAAAACGCTATTCAATCGTTTACTTTGAATTAATAGATATCGAATAATTTTTTATTGAAGATTTATACATTTGTTAATAATTTACTAATTATTCCGTGATACCGATATACTGATACCGTGATTATTTTAAAATTTATTTCGATAAAAAATCAGAATGTTATTACATTTTCCTGTATCAGTTTAATATGGTAAATAATCGTAGTTTTTTTTTCAAACATATCTACTTATAAATGTATGCCCTCAAAATAGACTATCGTTTTGGTTTAATGATATGGTGAAAGCATTTTTTATTCAATTTCACTTTTTATGACATTTTAATAAATGCCCAAATTAAAAAAAAAAAATTTAATAAAAATTAATTACATTAATTTTTTTTATACATGCGCATTATTAAATACATACAATCGGTTATTACAAAAGTTATTATTCTGTATAGCAAATTATTATTTTATATAGCACATATAATAGATACAAATAATGTTAAATTTTAAAATTTTGAATGTATATTAAACATACATATATAGGGTTGTATATTTTTATTGCTTTTGAAAAACTTCAAATGAAATTAATTTGCGTGATGGTATAGTTAAAATAAAACATTTCCAATGTATATATAGTATAAATTATTTATTTATATATGTATATATATTGATAGAAATAATCAATATAGTAAATATATATGAGTGAGTGGCTGAGTGGTGTGTTTGTATGTACGCGATAAAAACATTGTAATTGTGAAATTGGTATTAATGAAATTGAATATATATTGATTTAATATTATATGTATAAATATAAATAGGCGGCAATCGAAATGTATTTGATATATAAAATATATCCAAACATTTATATCAAATGTATACAAACAATGAAAAATATATATATCTCAATATCTCATCCAACAAATATAGTGATATATCTCGACATTCTATATATATAGATAGTGTGTGCATTTTTATTTTCATTGATTGCATTTTGCTATGCGGTACTTTTGAATTTCACTAAAAATATAAACACATTCTTTATGAATTTATTGATTGAATTGTGAATATATTTGATATCAATTTAATTTCGTATTATATATATAGACGGATGGTTTTTATAGTAGTATAAAATTCCCATTACAAACATGTGTATTATCATATTATATATAATATATACATTTATTCTATCATTATCTTTCGAATACATTAATAAATATAAATATATATATTAATTTTGTTTAATTGATTTATTATTATTATCGATGTAGAATATATGTATATCACCAATATAAGTATTGGATTTGAAAATGTTGATAGAGGTATAATATCATATTTATATATAGTAGTGAGTAGACAACAACATTAAAATATTATCAGTATAATAATGCATGCCGGCAGCCATAATATTGAACTTTGTTTTAGTTTTTTTTTTAATTATTCTGATGTACAATATAGTACATATCTGCAATAATAATGTAGAATGGTGTCTATATATATATACTTCGTTTTGTTTCTTATTCTTTTTTAATATTAAATGCAGCAAATATGGATTGTGTCGGAGAATGTTTTTAAAAATAAATATTTATTTTTAATTTATTATCATTTGTGATATTAATTTGGTGTATAGACATATACGTATATTTCCATATAAGAATTTATTCTGTCTAATGTCTATACATTTTAAATGTCGTCAATGTTGAGCGGCACCCTATATAATTAATATTCATACGATATATATTATATTTGTACTGTAAAACATGTATTCTATATCCTCGTATCTTCAGGAATTTTTTCTATATGATAAGAATTTTACTTAAAGTTAAAGTTAAAAATCTGACAATGTCTAAAATGTCTATTAGAATATATGTAATATAGAATATGTTCTTTTCTTATTACAGAATTAATTTACAGGTAAATTTTTGTTTAAAATAAAAATAAGCTGAATCAATTTTTCCTTGATGCATTTTAATATAAATTTCGAAATTCTAGTATTCTTATTATTTCACTTTAAATTCCGTAATTTGTAATATTATTAGAGGGAGTTCAATCAATTGTACTAATAACCAACCATGAATAATATAAAAGGTAAAAATGATTGCTTCAAAAACTTAAATCGATATCATTGCACTTTGATTTTTTTTAATTAAATATATCTTTGTCTTAAACCCTATTAACCTTAACTCAATTAGGGTAATAATTTTAACACATTTAACCGCCTATTAATTGCCCCTCATTAATTGTTTATTTCAAACGAACAATATCGAAATAAAAATATAATAAATTGTCTAATATAAAAATGCAAATCCATTGCATTCAAATAACGTTATTAACCCATATATTAAAACCGAGACTTGTAAATAAACACTATATTTTACTCAGAGGCGGTCCGTGAAAAAATTAGACGATATATTTCGTCAAACCGAGGATAATTAGAAAGGGATATCAATAATTAGCTAATTTATTGAAAAAAATATTTCTGATTTCTAAACACAATCAATTTCTTATATTTCATATACGAAAATTTTGAAATTGTTCTTTTGCTTTCACAAGCTATAGTAGAATTTCCAAAATGTGCACCTAAAATTTTATCCCATTTTTGAAAAAGAAAAAGAAAAATTATACAGTTAGCAACAATGAGACAAAATTTTATGTACGCTTTTCGGATAAGCTGCTATATCTTTTGAACCAATCGGGCGATTTTCAAATTTTCTTCTATGAAATATCAGAAATTAATTGAATTTTCATTTGCCATTGAAGAAACCAAAAAAAACAGAAAATTTAGCATAGTTTCGTAGATTTATTTTCAACCATTTTAGCTATATTCCTTTCGGAATATCATATCCTTTTTGACTATATCGTGAAATTTTTCTACGGACCACTCTTGATTGAACTTGTATTATATATACATCCAATTCCAAACATTTATTATCCAAAAAATAAGAAAAACAAAAAATTCTTTGAACTATAAATTGTTTTCATATATAACAGAAAAATGTTTATCTGTTGTTCTTTCACCATAAAAAATGCTAATAAAAATATGTACATAAACTATTCAAGAACAAATAAGATATATTATTATTAATATACAAATATGAATATATATATTTATATATGAAAAACCGCTATATCATCTAGATACACTAGATACACCAGAGATTTTCTTATATAAATAAATACATATGGGGAAAATTCCATTTTTCGTTAGCAATATAACAACTTATATATCTATATAGTATTTGTGTATATTTATTTACTTATAATGAGATATTCATATTTTTTTTACTTTCGACAATTTATACAACTTTATATATATATATATAAAAAAGACCATGAAGAAGAAGAAGAAAAAAACATTATTCTATATAGAATATAATATATTTAGGAATAACAAACATCTCTTGATGATGTAATTCATCATTTATTTAATGCATGCATTTGGCAGATACCGTCAAAATGGAAAATTAATATATTATAATATTTTCGCGTAAATATTATATATATAGTATATTTTTTTTTGTACCATATTATATGGAAAAATAATAACTATACTATATATAGAATTATAGATAGATAATATGGTTGTTCTGTATAGAATAGAGGGATATAAGAATTTTTCAATATAATATATATAAAGTACAATGTGTTTTATTTTCTCATATATAATTCAGTGTGATATGGATGGAAATGTCAGTGTATAGTGAATGTATGTATGTATATATATAAAGATCCTTTTGTGGCAGTTTTAGAATTTCTTATATATGTACGTTTTTTTTTTGTAACATATATAATATAATAGAATTTTTTTGTCTTATTTTATAGAAGAAGAAAGAAAAAATTAGTGATTTTTCATTCAATAAATTTGAATATCATCATAGTTCTATATATATATATATATATGAATGGATATATTTATTTCATAATATTTATCTATTGAAAGTCTAATGTATATATAATAAACAACAAAAAAATAATATAATATAACAATGCTAATTATTGATATAGATTGATTGATTTCCAATGCTCTTAAAGTTAATTATCTCTATATAAATACATATATGATGTGTGTTTATGAAAACATCAAAATAATGTAATATTTCATTTTTTGGTAAATATTATCTAATATATACCAGATAATATATGGCTAGTATTTATGTAACAGAGAATATATAGAAAATACGTAAATTCATTCAAAATAATGCGTTTTTGATATACATTTTATGTTAAAATTGGAATAATGCGAAATGAATCAAAACCCGTAAACAAGTTGAAAATATTTATTATTAATATAATGGTTTTATTTAAACATTATAAATAACTAATAATACAATTGAATTTCTTCAAATTTCAATGTTGTTTTGCTAAAATTTGTGCAGGTAATATGCGGTTATGATTTCTGCTCTTTTACTTTATTTCAAAATTGAATTTTTTACATTTATGAAATTTCCATTCGATTAACATTATTTTTCCTTGTTTTTACTATATATCGTATATACTATTAAGATATCTACATTCTAATATTTAAAATATTAGAAAAATTATAAAGGATATTATTTCCACTATATATATATATATATATAATATATATTCTATTTAATAACATATTTATGTTCAAGAAAACATACATAAAATACACGGAAAAAAAACGGAAAAAACTACATAAAATATTTTCCATTATATAAATACTTATAGTATATATAAAATAAATCGCTCTATAAATTTTCATTATTTTTCCTTACGGCAAGGACACCCTAATTCATATATCGTTCGCTTGCCTGTATGATCTTTTATATATTTTATAGTATTGTTTTTTTTTTTTTGAAGAAAAAACAGATAATGATATTGCTTATATTTATTTATAATCTGTATCCGCCTTTTACATATCATATCCATTTTATTTATATACATATATTACATATATAATATATTATGTATAAAAGTTTAAAACACTCGCGGTTATATTTATCTATTTATAAGGATATAATACCGGAAATGATATATGTGTAATATTTTTTATACATTCCTCTCAATGTATTTAACATGTCCTTTTATATACTATATATATGAATGCAAAAAAAATGAAGCTAATGATAAATAGTGTCTTTCGCACAAAAATATATTTTATAAAATATATTATATATAAATTTAAATAAATAGAGACGTATTTTCCTTTTAGTTATATATTATATGTAAATTGTTTATATGTAACCATTACGCGTATACGAATATTTTAAAAAAAATTTGTGTCCTGACCAAATTTGTGTGTAAGTAAAATTACTAAACATAAATTACATATGCTCTAAATAAGAAATAGTAATTTATTTCAATAAAATCTCTTAGTATTTATATGGAGCTGCCGTCATTAAACTTAAAACATTTTTTTGCATTTAATATTGTTTCTTTTGTTGGTGAAATTTTATTTTATAAATAGATATAATTATTTGATGGCAAGTGATATACATATTAAAACACAAAAAAATGAAAAATTATTTTATAAATAAGGCGTAAGTAAAATGTATATGATACTTTCTGTTTTTTGACACATTATTAATTACTTTGAGAGTGCATTTGTGGGAATAATATATACATGCAACAAAAAAAACCGTTTTTTTTTCTGATTCTACTAAATGGTTTATTCCACAATTTTAATGTTTACTGAAAAATATTTAATATACTTTATTATTTTGTTAATTCATTCCCTTATGTATTATTTTTGGCGTTATATTTGTACAACTAATAATCTTAATTTACCAATTTCGCACGGTATGTTATTTTAAAATTTATAACTAAATAGTAATTTCTTTTATGCGTCATTTTACTATGGGAAAATTTTTTGAGCAATGCTAATGTACTTTTATCCATTAAATTTTGGAATCTAAAAATAAACAATTTTCGTATTCTTGTATATATGATTCGAATTCGTAAATTTACATAATTTTATGGTGTATTTTTGTTTTTTATTGATAATTTGAAAGATTAGGATTTTTTATAACTTTTACTAACGTGTCTAGTTTTCACCCTTCTATATCTCGTAATGAATTACTAAATCCATCAATATCATGTGTATATCTGCACTTCCTCCAATGATTATATACCGATTGAAGTGTAAACCAATTTCGTAAAACTAAAACACTACTCAATTCATTTCTAGATAAACAAACTTTGACTCTGTGGTGTAGTTCATAAAACGTCATCATTCTAAATTATTCTCGCAACATTTAGATGTCATATATGCCGATTGATAGTGATCCAATTCATTGAATGCTTTACGTTTCAAAATAAGGTAATACTTTTTGTTTTTTAATTCCTTTAATTGCGATTTATTTGATATATTCCAAAAAATGTTTATATATTTCTTTGTCTTAAATCTATAATACATTGTCTATGTATGGATAATTACTTTTTGTTATAAAATCCAATTTATAAAATATAGATAATCGCGTACGAATGAATGATATTGCAATAAAATAGTGAAAAAAAGAAATATGATTATAATATAATAAAATATCGAATGATACAAAATCAATATATAATAGTCAATATTTTTATTGCTGCTTTATATATCAAATCGTATTTGTTTTAAAAATACATTTTTCCATATACCCCTGTATAACTTCAAAAAAAAAAAAACTTCTTCATAAAAAAAAAATTAAAAATTAAATTAAAAAAAAATTAAAATTCAAACATCAATAACAAAAACTTTTATTATTTCTAGATTTTTTTTTTCGTTTTTGCTTTAAATTATATAGATAAAAATTGCATTATTGAAACTTTTTTTTTTTATTAATATTGCATATATATTTATTGATATTTTATGTATTATTACCACCGCATTTCATGTTCTCGCGTATTTCGTATAGTTACAATTGAATAAAATGTATTGTAATTCAATGATTTCGGATTTTGATCATAAGACAATACAAGCCATTTATGACGTTTTCATTAATATGACAAAAGTCGAACTGAAAATTTTTTTAGCGGAATTATCCCTGGGTTTTCTTAAATTGATTAACGTCCTTATACTAAAATATTCAGAATTTTTATATTATAGGTAAGGATTAAGTAGGGATTAGTAAGGATTTTAGTACATAGATTACGTGTGTAAACCGGGGATTAGAAATATATTGTGATTCCTTATATTCACAATGGAATTCTAATCCCTGGATTACTCTGTAAAACTTAAAAACTATATTTTTATATATGTATACATAAATATTAAATTGTAAAATATTCACGTTTATACATTAGAATTTCGTATAACAAAAATATATGTGGAGCCAAAAATAAAAAAAAATAAATAATACATTAAAATCGAAATATGAATATTTGATTATGCTTTTATAAATATATATGTATATATAATGTTATATACATTTAATGTGTCTCTATGAAATAAATTTAATTTTATCATGAAAAATTTTACGATATATAATAACTTTATATCATATGAATATAGTTGTGAATTAAAATGTCTTTAAATGTTTGAACTTTTTTACCAATTTATCACATTGTTGTAATTTGATTATAAATTATACGTGTGCATTTTATACTATTAGTTGTATCTTCTTTATTTCATCGTTTAATGATAGTTGTTGAGATGAATTTATAAAAAATAAAAAGTATATTATAATGTTGTATATATTATTCGGATTTCCATGTTAAAAATACAATTATTTGTATAATATGTTTTAAATTGAATTGATAGGTTTACTCGAAAAAAAAATGGAAAATGAACTGTGTTTTGTTTGATATTCGTAAAATTTTGCTTTCCTTTGATTATATCAAAAAGCAGTACCTTTCAACAAGGAAAGAAATCTTTTTTGAAAATTATTGATTTGTCGTTAACAATAATGAAATATGATTTAGAATTTTCCAAGCAATAAAATTTAAAAGAATTAAATTGTTTAACAATAATAAATGTAGGACATTGAATATGATCCAAAAAATAAATTGGACATGGGAAATGAACTTAATTACTGTAAAATTTTAATTTTAATTCACAACTTTATGCAATATTCTCTAATAAAATATTATACTATACGAATTTTAGGACATGAGCGTTGGATTAAAACGGCCATAATCAGTATGATGACAATCAATGTTAAGAAATTTGATGGAGCGAAAGCTCCGAAAATTCAATTTAAAATTCAATTTGCCCAATAAAGAATTCTGTCCATGTTTTTCAAGGGTGGGAATGTTTAATAATGTCAATTTCTGGGTGTAAGGGGTAAATACATATGGAAGACCAAGGATCAGACCAAGGAAGAGACCTTAGTGCGAATCTTAGGAATCTTTTCTATGCTGATTCTAATATATATATTGCATTAGAATAATAGGGATAACAAACAAAAAAGAGAAAAAAAAGAAGAATATTCCAGAGTTGACCGAATCAGCGAATAAAACAATACAGGCAAGCAATATCGGAAATGATGATCATTTTTTTTATTATGCATCTAAAAACGTATAGAATTATAGAATATAGATATATGAGAGATCAATGAATTCATATAAACAATCACACCTTTTCGAATGAAATTTTTTATCGATATTAAAAAAAAAATAGTTAAAATATTAAATATAATAAATCTCATTTTTCATGCATAGTAAAAAAATTTACTTATAAAGAATTGAAATATATTATGCTAATTTTAATGAAAACAAACACTCACCAAAAATACAAAAGGGCTAAATCTGTTGTTGTGTGTTTTTTTTTTTAATTTTAATTTAAATTTTTCAAATCAATAAATATCGAATATGTGTATTGCAATATTTATTGATTATTTTTTTTTTAATATATCATTATTATTAGTACATATAATAAATACATATAATAAATATTTTATTAAAACTATTTATTTCATTTGTATATATTCGGTATTTATTTATTTATTATATTAAAGAAATCATTGAGGCGTAGAAAATTGCCTTTTTATTTTATGGTAATGAGATAAATATTTTATTATATTAAATAAAAATTTTTTTTTTTTGTACACGCAAAACATTATTATTATTATTATTATTATAAATAGTTAAATTATGATGATGCTAAAATCAAGCATAAATAAATTTGATAAATATATATTATGTACACTATATACATTTATAGATAGAGTCTTGCAAATTCTCACCTGCGAATAAATAAATGACGAAATATTTATTAAGAAAAATCATATGCGGTAAAAGGGGTAAATTCTTTAAAAATATGTTATTTTTTATATCCCTTATGATATTTATTTTTATTTAAAGGTGCAATACACCTTTTAACTTTATAAATACATGCATATAGGTTCATGTAATTTATTTTTCCTTTTCGATTGCAGTTCATTTGAATATACATACATAAAAGATATGTTATGAGAATTTAAGATTTGATTTGAATTTACCAGTATGCAAATTAGTTGTATATTTATACAATAAAATATTATTAAAGGTGATGTATGAAAATTCTTTTTATATTATACATATACAAATAAATAAATAAGAAATATATATATATAAAACAAATTTTTACTTTTATTTGAAGCACATTATATATTATTCTTCGTGTTTATGTAAATTCAATCTTATTTGCATAATGTTAAATATATACGGAAATATATGCATTACATTATATATAAAAATATATAATCAGAAATTTAAAGATTTAAAAATGTGGCATCTATCGCCGCTTTGAATATATTTTCTCTTCCTGAAAATTTGAATACTGATCATGAGAAAATGAACTTTATCATGTACAGAATAAATAGAAAAATACCGTATACCTGTATATACCTGCGTAATCTGTATACTTTATACTTGTATGCACACCAACATAATTTTTAGAAAAAATAAGTATATCGATACATACTGTTATTATACTGTAAAATAAATTATCAAATTTATATTTATGGTTAATACAAAAGAACGATATAATAAAGATAGAACACACATATGATGTTTTTTTTTCTTTTTTCATCTCCTTCATATATATTCAATACAAAAAAATTTGCATACAAAGATTAGTTTTTTTGCTTCTATCTATAATATATACATTGTATAACCTTTCTTTTATACATATATATTTTATCATATTGCATAATGCCTTTTTTTTTAAAAATATTATAATTTATACATACATATAATATCATAGATTTATAGGAAGAAAGGCCTTTGTATTTTCAATAATGACAATAATAATTATAATAATAAAATTGTTAACGCAACAACGCGTTCAGTACAATAAATGAATAGTATTTTGTATATAAGAAAATAAAGATTTTCTCACCGGAGTTATACAAACATATTGTTCGTTAATATATATAAATACATTTTTGTTGATGTTGTTCGGGTATAACTGAATTAATTAATAAAATTAAACATTTCTTAAAATGATCAATTTAATTTTATAATTTATGAAATGGGAAATGGGATATTATTTATAATGTATTGTGTTTTTGAAATGCGTTTTCTTGTTACTCTTTTTTTTTTTGATTACCCATCGTTATCATTAGCATTAATAGCATTATATGTGAATGATTATCAATATGTGAAATTAAATTAAGTTGTTATTCTAATTTATATCGCGTCAGATAAAACTTGAATGAATTGATGCGTCGTGTGTGAGCGTGTGGGTGTGTTTGTTTGATTTGTAATTGATAACGAACGATTCTCTCGCAAAAACACAATTTAATTTTCATTTACAAACACAATATTGAGAATGTGTCTATGAATCGATGTGTAATTTATATGAAATAAATAAATATATATATCGATGTATAATGAATTGGTGTATGGAATAAGTAATTATAATAGAATTTTACCGTATTTATTATTTTTATTTTTTTTTTTCAATTTAAGACAATTTCTTTTTTTTTATTTCTATTCATCAATTTTTTCCACACGTCGGTTTTTTTTTCTTTTATTCGTTATTATCGAAAGATTTTTGATTTTTTTTTAGATTAATGTTAAAATATATTTTATTATATGTTAAAATATATTTTATTATATTTGAATATATTCTTTGACAACTGTGTGAATTGTTTTGATTTTTTTGTACAATTAAAAATTACATGTGTTATATATCATTCACTGAAAATCAGTAAACAGATTTAAGAGTTATTTATTTTGCTGTTTGTTTTATTAAGGTAATTTATTATTTATTAAGTGATAACCAAAACAAAAACCAATGAATTATTAATGAACTTTTTTCTAATGTTATAAAAATGGTTATTAAAATTAAAATGATTATTTATCCAATGTGATTCAAGGAAAACGATAATATTATAACAAAGTATAGTTTAATAAAATACCATTTGAATTTTCCCTATTTTATTATTTTATAGTAACAATAACACACATTTCAGATATTTTTGTTTGCACAATTTCAAAATTTTTTTTTATCAAAATTCTTGTCATAATTGTGTAATCGGCAATGTTATTTATGTTTGTGGGAAATGTACTGCCTATATTTTATTTCTATATGATTCGGTTTCTGTTAAATCCTCCAATTTCACTCGTAATAAAAATAATTTTTCTAATCTGACTAAGCCCTCATAATAGTTATTTTGTAATACCCATAGCATTTACCAGTTCAGTTATTGTTGATTTTTTTATTTATCTTTTAAAAGCAATATCTGCGATTATACTCGATTACAAAAATCGTAAAACGAATTCAAATATATACAAAAATACTTGCCATAACTCAAAAACTAAGTGACTAACAAGGAAAGACTCCCGGGTGTGAGAAGCCGATTTGGCTGAATTTTGGATATGTTGTAGTACTCGAAAAATAAAGACACCCATATTTTTTTTTAGCTGCTAAATTTCACTTTTAGGGGGTGAAATCCAAGATGGCGGCAAAAATGAAAATTCGCCATAACTTCTACAATTATGCACCAAATTCACTGAAATTTGAACAAACATCAATTTTGGACTAATCCGCATATTTCATAGAAGAAACTTTTTTTTTAAATGTCAAAACGGTGATTTCATTCAAGATGGCCACTACCCCTGCATGCATCCATTTAATATCGAATTTAATGTATAACTTCTACAATTTTAGTCCGATTACGATGAGCTTCGGATATTTTGTAGTGCTCATGAAAATTAAAAATGCAATTTCTCATTTTTTTGAAAAAATGACTATTTGAGGTTAAATTTAAGATGGCGTCGAAAATGAAATTTGATCATAACTTTCTCAACTTTCATCGGATTTACTTCAAATTTGGTTTGTAACTTTATTGAACTTTGACTCACATATCCAAAAAATAATTTTTTGGAAAAAGACAAGATGACGGCTTCATTCAATATGGCGGAAAAATCGAAAATTCATCATAACTTCCTAAATTTTAATCGGATTTTCTCGTATCGAATTTAAAAAAAAATATAATTCACCTGAACACATTTTATTTATTTTTTGTCAAAGAAAAACATTAATAATTATTTAATTTATGGGTGATAATGATAATCTTCAAAAAAATGTTCTAAACATATGGTTTTATTGCACCATGAACATGTCACTACTGCTACATTTGAGCATCCTTCAATTTCACACATTGCTATAGTAGATTTAGTGAATGCAACTTCTACTGGATTTTCGAATTCTGCTGGTCTGTGGTTTATATATCTACTTTTAAACCAAGAATATTGAAAAAGATTTTTATATCTTGGTGCGGACAATTGATTATGTACCAGCGACTGCAACTTTATTATATTATTACGTATGTGTAAATCAATTCCTTGGTCATTTAAAAAAACTATCTCGGAGAAGTGGCGCACATAATTCTTCCAGATTCTAAAACCGTATACATCGAGTGGTTGTATATCACCTGTAGTTCCTTTCGGAATGATCATAGTTTCAATTTCTTTTCCAGTTGGGGTGCTGTCTTCAACTACTTTTTTACAATGGCCGCTCCAAGAATCAATAAGCAGTAGGCTTTTTTCACCCGTATGTGGGAAAAACACGTCTTTCAAAATAATTTTGAAGTGCTCTGGAATTAAAAAAAAAAATGGAATTAAAGCGTTTTATAACAATATACTTTGATCAATTTATTTTAATGAATTAATTTTTACGTGATGTGAGCTTGCCAGATGTAGAAGCTGTGACATGAACATTAGCAGCGTGGAATAAATTTCTTTGGACAATAGGACCGAAACCGCCTGATTGTTCCTTTAAAACTAAAAATAGTACAGGTAATAATTTACCATCTGCCGAAATTATTGGTTGTACAGTATAACTATGAGTTGTAGCCGACAGTGATTTTACAACACACTGTACTCTTTTTATTCCTAATGTGGCTAATGTTCTACCTGCATGCATTTCCAACTGAAAACCACTTTGATCCGTATTGTATATATTTTGTAAACCAAAGCTCGGTATTAAGTTCTTTACAGCATTTACAAATATGTTAGCATTTTCCTTCAACTCATCTGCTTGTTCAAATGTACGTTTGCTAACAAATTTGTTAATTTTCCTAGAAACTAAACGGTGAGCTTTTTTAAAATTGTGAACCCATTTTTTGGAGGCTCTAAAATCTAATATGTCATCGTAACCCAATTCTCGTTTGGCTTGTAGCCCCCATCTTCTAATATCTATGTCGTGGAATATCAATCCAGATTGAGCGGCATTTTTACACCGTTTTAAAACATATTCTCCGATATCTGTAATTTTTTCTACATATATGTTCCATTTTGGTCCAGTTGTTCCTGCCATCGGTATAATTGTGTGATACCAGGGACCCTTCTATAACGGTTCTGCACAGCGTGCAGTGAACGAAATGTGGCTCTACCAGGTATCATCACTAACTGGAATATATTCCCAATCTTTATATTGCTCCTGGAAATCTAAACCTACCTCTTGTATATATTCAATGGGTAAAAAATTATCCATTGCATCAATTAATGTGTCTTCCATCCCTTTTGCTAACTCACGCTCATTATTAGTTGTTGGTGTTGTGGGGATGTCCATTACTTGAAATACGGTTAATAAAAGTTGAATCACGTTCATTGGATTCAACTGCATACTTACTTTCTTACAAAACTTATTTAACTTTTTTCTACACACACTTTACTTTGACAAACAATTTACTTTGGTTTTCAATATCTTTTCCTAAATATCAAAATGAACTGTTATTTTTTTTAAAACATTTGCTGTATTTATACTAATCGTATTGCATTGGTTTCTAAAAGTAATAATAAATCACACCTTATTATTATTGATTTGTTGTTTTTGTTTAAATTTTAGTAAATTAAATACTAGTTATCGCGTAAAAGATCAATATTTAACATTTAAAAATCACACCTTATTATTATTGATTTGTTGTTTTTGTTTAAATTTTAGTAAATTAAATACTAGTTTTCGCGTAAAAGATCAATATTTAACATTTAAAAATCACACCATATTATTATTGATTTGAATTTTTGTTTAAATTTTAGCAAATTAAATAATAATTTGCGAGTACCATAACAACGCTACCCCATAATATAATATCCATATTTAAGAAATCCTAGTAAGTTATAGTAAAACATTATTGTTTTTAGTTAGCATATTAAATTGTGTAAAAAAAATATATGGGTGATTTCAATAATCCCGACAGTCTCTACATAACAGAATATTAATTCAACAAACGGATGAAGGTGAAGGTTGATACTTTGTTGAAGAACAAACACAGATGAAATTGCAGTATTCGTAGAATGAAATGTAATACACTTTCCATTCGTGGCTGCCAGGTACATAACCAATGAATTGTTTTGGGATATGTGAGTCAAAGTTCAATAAAATTACAAACCAAATTTGAAGAAAATCCGGTGAAAATTTGGGAAGTTATGATGAATTTTCGATTTTTCCGCCATATTGAATGAAGCCGCCATCTTGTCTTTTTCCAAAAAATTATTTTTGGGATATGTGAGTCAAAGTTCAATAAAATTACAAACCAAATTTGAAGAAAATCCGGTGAAAATTTGGGAAGTTATGATGAATTTTCGATTTTTCCGCCATATTGAATGAAGCCGCCATCTTGTCTTTTCCAAAAAATTGTTTTTGGGATATGTGAGTCAAAGTTCAATAAAGTTACAAACCAAATTTGAAGTAAATCCGATGAAAGTTGAGAAAGTTATGATCAAATTTCATTTTCGACGCCATCTTAAATTTAACCTCAAATAGTCATTTTTTCAAAAAAATGAGAAATTGCATTTTTCATTTTCATGAGCACTACAAAATATCCGAAGCTCATCGTAATCGGACTAAAATTGTAGAAGTTATACATTAAATTCGATATTAAATGGATGCATGCAGGGGTAGTGGCCATCTTGAATGAAATCACCGTTTTGACATTTAAAAAAAAGTTTCTTCTATGAAATATGCGGATTAGTCCAAAATTGATGTTTGTTCAAATTTCAGTGAATTTGGTGCATAATTGTAGAAGTTATGGCGAATTTTCATTTTTGCCGCCATCTTGGATTTCACCCCCTAAAAGTGAAATTTAGCAGCTAAAAAAAAATATGGGTGTCTTTATTTTTCGAGTACTACAACATATCCAAAATTCAGCCAAATCGGCTTCTCACACCCGGGAGTCTTTCCTTGTAAGTGTATCGGGTTGAAACCAATTTATTTGGATTCAGCATCCCTTAAAACATAAATATGCAGGTTTTCATAATGGTCCAGTCAGGCTGACCGGCACTTCTGATCTGAACAAATGGAGCAGCAAGGTCTGGAGAGTACGGGGGGTGATCGCTAGATGATCCCAACCGAGCCTCTTGCGGGCATGCGGGTGAGGAGAGAAATGTGTTCGGATTGAAAATTCAAAGGGATGGGGTGCGGAAGAGAGGTGGTGGAGGGGCACAATGTGTAATGTGGGTGTATGGGAAACCGGAACGGGATTTTTGTTTGGGTGTGTCCGGTGTTAGGAGGGGTGAGGTGGAAATGGTTGTTGGGAGTAAGGACGCTGACTGAGGGAAAGTGTAAAGGAGCTTTTGGATGGAAAGTGGAGGAAGGAAAATGGTCAAGTTTTTGGCTGGAAGTGTGTGACAGGGGTAATGTGTTGGAAATGGAGAGATACAGGGAAAGGCTGGTGATGGAATATTATGTTTAGGGCTGGACTGGACAAGATGAGTGGTGGAAATGGGAAGGAGGGTAGATGTCGACCAACACTCGCGCAACGGTCGAACGGGACCATGCCTTTAAATCGAGGTCATTTAGTTTTAAGTTTGTTTTGCTGGGTTTTTTTTTTTGGTTTTTGTTATTTGGTTATTGGGTAGAATAATTAATGAAATGTAAATTATATAAAAAAAAATGTTTTCTATGCAAACTTTCTTTTATTAGAATGTTAGAAGTTAATATCGCCGAATTTTTTTTTTCAGTGTAGATAAACAATACAAAATTACAACATAATAAATTCCTTTTAAGTACGCGTACTTTGTAGTATTTACTTTGTAGTATTAACTTATTAAATTTTGCTCTCCTGTGAATGGGAACTTTTTTGATCTTAAAAAAAAATCAGATTCTTTTTTTTTCTCTCGGGAACTACCAAACCAAGATTTTCTATGGCTTTTCAGAATTTTCACAATATTCTCACATTTTTTTGTTTCTTTATTGTTGTATATTTCAGTGAGTATTGTATTGATATTTGCTTTTGATAATTTTAGCTATTTTAGCGAGTTTGGTAACAATAAATGATACAAAATAACATTCCCGGAAAGTTTTTCCCGGATCCCATCACAAATCAGGAGCTCCCAACACAAATCCGCTATTCCACTGTTCATGGATGGAATGAATTTGAATATATTTCGTGTTCGGACAAGATTGTTGGTGAGGCGTTAATTGGTGATAAATTTAACTCCCCTTACGCCAACCATCGTCAGTACCATCAGGTCACCGCATCAGTATGTGCTTCCTGTTACAGGTGTTTTTCTGACAGTGCTTTTTTTATTATATTTATTTTGTTAATTGTTTGTGCGTTAGAATATTCTTTATTTCTTTTTGAAATAGATTTTATATATAAAAATTAATTATCATTTAATAATTTGGTTGCGTTTTGAAACGACGGTACATTTAAACAAAGTTGTTTATTGCATAATTAAATCTGTTTAATATTTTCATTAGTGAATTTTACAAAATTATAAATAAAATTAAAATTTTTTAAACTTAAGTTAAATTAAATTATAAAAAAAGTGAAAGAAGTGAAAAAAAGTGAGTTTTAAGTTAAAGATTTTAAAATTGACAATCAAAAGTAAAAATACATTGATTTAAGAGTGCGGGATTAAAACATTCATTAATTTAAAAAATAAACAAAATAAATATGAATACTGAACCAAATGTTTGTGAGAAAACTAAATTTCAATGTGAAACTTGTGGGAAATATTCCAAAACGCAACAAAATTTGATCCTACACATTCCAACACATACAGGCGAAAAACCTTACGATTGCATTGAATGTGGAAAAGCCTTTTCACAAATTGGTAATTTAAACATACATATTCGTGCTTTTCATACCGTTGAAAAAAATTATCATTGTGATGTATGTGGAAAAGAATTTGTAACGAATGCGGAATTAAAGATCCATACTCGCTATCATACCGGTGAAAAACCTTATCGTTGTAAGGTGTGTGGAAAAACCTTTACACAAAGATGTAATTTAAACACACATATCCGTACTATTCATTCAGGTGTTAAACCTTTTGAAAGTGATGTGTGTGAAAAAACGTTTGCAGACAAAAGTAATTTATCAACACATATACAGAAAGTGCCTGAATCATTAGAATGATGGCGATCATCAATCAAAGAGACTAACTAATCCTTATATATTTTTTTGACAATATTTTTTTTTATTTTAAATAGATATTATTTTTTTATGTATAAAATTTTGTAATGTTTATTGTGAATTATAACAAATGTGTGAATGTTCAATAAATTTTTTATCAAAATGTAATATTAATTTAATATCGCCGCATAATAATAATAATAAAGCAAACATTTACAAAAATCATTTTTTATTAAATTACATTTTTTAAATTGACATCAATTACTGGGTTGCCTGGAGGTGGGGGGGCTTAAATGTATCTTATACACCAACTCAACTCAATTCGGATTCGGATTCAGCATCCCTTAAAACATTCCTATGCAAGTTTTCAGCGCGATTGCTCAAACTTAAAGTTTTCGGTGAAAAATCCATTTTTTCATAAGGGGTTAGTATAGCAAAATTTAGGGAAATCTTTGGCGGGCCATAACGCAAAAATTAAGGGTTGTATCGATCTGAAACCAATTTATTCGGATTCAGAATCCCTTGAAACATAAATATGCAAGTTTTCAGCGCGATTGCTCAAACTTAAGGATTTCGGTGAAAAATCCATTTTTTCATAAGGGGTTAGTATTGCAAAATTTTGGGAAATCTTTGGCGGGCCATAACTCAAAAACTTTAAAAAATCAAATTTTATGTTTATGCGATGAGAAACTTAACATTTTATACTTAATTTATTACTTTATCTTTATATTGAAATTTGAAAAGAAATTCTTAATTTTTGTATGTACAGATATACTTTTGAATAATATATAAAAAATGTAAAGAATCTTTAATATAAGAGTTATCAAAAGTATTCTTAATATATACTTACATATATTATATATATATAGTACATATATCATGTCAATGAACAAATTTAAAATACTTATGATAGTTTGAACTATGATAAATTTTACATAAAAAAATAAAAATTAATATACATAGTATCTACTTTGTGCATATTTGTGAATATAGAATTTAATTGTAAAATATATATTTCTAATAAAATACACTAAAAATATACATACTTTGAATTGTTAAAAATCTTTTTGTATTCGTATTGTGGATTATGATTACAGATTGGTTGGCTCTTAAAAAAACTATTGAAAGAAATGTATATACATAGAACTATGATGAGAATATAAAGCATAGATTTATTTTCATTTTAATTAAGGTAATAAAAATAACGAATAAGGACGATTGTTGCAGAATTAATAATATAAATAGAATATGTTTACAACTTCTTATATATACCTAAGGTCTTTTTGACTTTATTTATATATAGGTCATTCTATGATGATGAGTACAATGTCAATATTCGGTTTGTATATAAATAAAACTTCATGTTAATTTGAATTTTATATATATATATATATATGTACCTTATATAAATGTATATATAGAATAATAATATAAATATAAAAGAAACATCTCATGAAAGTTTTTTTTTTATTTTATTTTCAAAATTTTTCTGTTCCTTTCATTTCTAATAAATTTTCATATATAATGTAATATACACAAATAATAATAAATAAATATATATGTGAATGTATTTATTATATTATTTTTTTCGGCAAAGTCGAAGTACTTCTATTATTTCATCTCTATGGTTGGCATATACATTTATTTTTCAAATCTATATATATTTTATACAAATATCTTATATATCCGCACATACAATAATGTTGTTCAAAAAGCAATTTTATTTTAATGGAAATATTTTCAACCATTTCTTTTTATATCTTATATTATATATATACTTATTTCTTCTTTTTTATTTCTTTTTTTTTTTTGTATTTTATTTTATTATATATTTTATTTTATTTTGACTTCGTTTTTATTTTCAATTTAGTATTTTCCATTTTACAACATATTCTTACATTGGAAAATTTTATGTTGTGTGTGTCTGTTGTTTGTGAATATAATTCACAAGAAGAGTTATATTATAATACAATACCTATATATACAAAACGATATATGCAAAACAATTTATTTTTTTATATTTAGATATGTATAAATTTACATATTCTTTTTTTTTTTAGCTATTTATAGATATATAACAAAATACTATTTTGTTGTAAAAGTTTATATACATTATTTTTTCGCTTTTCTTTTTAACCCTATATAAAATTATATTAACAAATGTAAAAACAACAAATCTACAATATATATAAGAGAGCTTTCCACATCATTTTTATCCGAAATTTTTTGATTAATATATATTATTCGGGATAAAATGGCAAAGTTTAGCTTATAGATTTGCAATATTGCTTAACTAGTCCGTCTTCTAACATAATTGATTTAAATTTTTAGAATATAATAAAAACACCTTTATTTAGATTTAGAACACTATATGCCCTTGTTTTGTATATCATTTTGAAATTGTTTGGAAAATATTCGATTAAAATATTCTTAAATTGTCCTAATGTGTTATTCACCTATAACATGCATAATAAAATTGTTAAATCAATTCTATTGAAATTTATTATATATCAAATGAAAGAGCACATACGATAATGATAGGGTTAAATTTGGTTCTTATCTACAGTGAATTTATATAATAAAATAAAAATGTATATAACTATAAAAGAATCTATATACGGATAGATAGTTATATAGACAAATATATATATAAGAATAATATGCATATAAGCTAAAAAGTATATATTCACATATATCGTAATTCCAATTTGAAATTGTATAGTATTATATATACTTATTATAATAAAATATTTTATATAATACAATATATAGAAAGTTCACGTTTGGGATTTTTCCTGGTTGGTTGAATGTAGAATATTTATATATGTATGTATATCTTATAATATATAGATATATTTTTATTGTATTATTGAAATATATTATTATTTGAAACTAAGTGAATGGAGAAAAAAAATATGAGAATTTGTCTAGGATTTTCTATTGCTTACTTACTATATATATATAAATATATATATATAATAATTTTTTTTTCTTTTATATGAACATTCGCGTATATCATTAAATAAATTGGATAAGAATAACAATACAATATATTTGTATATATTTTGTTAATCTCTTCAAACACATAGTGTGTTATTTTTTACTATTGTATATCTAAATATATAGTATACTTCAAATATTGTTGAACAAAATTTGGTTTATTAAGCAATTTCAAATAAGGATTATTACTATTTAGCTCTTTAATTAATAACATATATAGATTGATAATGGAATTTGGTAAAATATATAGTTTTTTTTACTATGCAGAGTAAATGATACAATTTTTATTGAATCTATATAATAAAATTTCTCTGTATAACTCATAACCGGAAAACATTTCAAATGTACTTGTGAAATATCAATTTTGCATTGTGATTTTTCATAAATATTATATCATTAGAATTATTATAACAATGTGGGTCAAGTGAATAAGAATATTAAATTATATCTTTTTTTTTGTTATAATAATGTTATGTAAATAAAATTTTGTTAGATAAAAGGTTAAGTTAAGTCACGGTTACGCTAAGCGCTTAATTTAATTTTTGATATAATCGCAAAATTTTGTGCTGTTGTGAATTTCTTAATGTGAATTACGATATGAAAATTACCTTTTATACGTTCTATTGTACAGCGGTAATCTCTGTTTGATTAATTTGTATTAAATTTGTCATACCAATGTGAGATTGAATTCATTGAACGAAAATAAAGTTTACTATTTATTGCATTATTATTAAGTTTAATCACTCAAATTCTTATACAATATTTCCATAATTATGTTTAATTATTCTATCTCAATGTTTGGAAAGCCACTGCTATTATACATAAATAAATATATTTATACTACATCCAATATGAAATACTGATATCTTTTTATTTAATAATATGTGCATTTTAAATATTTTAACATATATTTTGTTATACAGAAAACATCAACTTATAATCTTGTATATATTTTGTAAGTATTTTCAAATATTTTAAATAAGATATAATAATATTAACAACCTTATGTATATGGTATATAATATAATAACATGCAATTTATTGTTATTATCACCTCTTTGTCACCTGCTGTCACATTCCTCCAAATATTTGTATGTAAAATGTTATTATAGTTATTATTTATATATTATAATAAAATATTTATTCTGTTAAATTATGTATATATATTTATTAAAATTAGTACATTTTTTTTAATAAATTTTGAAATATTTGTAATTAAATATAAAACATTATGCAAAGAGAGCATATTTAAGTATAATTTATGAAAAAAAAAAATATCGAGCAAATGTTTGATAAATGAAAAACCACACAATGTGGTTTTTTTTATTAATTATGTATTCATTCATGTATAGTATATGTAGGTTTTGTATTTGAAGATGTAAGGACGTTTTGCGATGAGTAAGTTAAAGACACAAAAAAATGATTTGCATGTGTATAAAATGATGTCCTCGGTCGCGTACAAACATAACATGAATATATGAATGATAAAAACAAAATATGTTTACATTTTAAAACACTGGTGTATTTGATAATTAGAAATTGTTAAAATGTTTTTTTTATAGTAGTAGATTATCAGAGCGTTTTTAAAGGTAATACACTTTTTTTTTATTCTGTTAGTTTTAAAATATGATAATTGGTTTTGTTATAAATTGATTATTTAAAATAAATGACAATTCAATGTATGACATAATAATGTTTATAAAATAAATATATAGATATTATTATATAAACATCTTGCATAAATAATTTTTTTTATATATAATTATAGTTAATAATAACTATAATTATATTTATTTTTTATTTATTTATTTTTGAGTAATTTATTTTGAAAATTTTGGTAATTAATTTTGTTTTTTTTTTTTTAATTATTTGATATGAATATATTTTGCACTGAGTTCTTTTTTTCGCTGTCCCTTTCGTATGCATTTATAATGTTATTATATATTGGCAAATATAATTGCAATCAATTTGTCTTTATAAAATGGTAAAAAATTATGTATGGATGGTCCAAAATATAGAATATTTTCATAAAGAAATGTTTTTATGATCTGTAGCTTATTATATAGATTGAATCACCTTAAGATATAAATATTTATAACATTGCGTCTATTCAATTTTTAATTTATATAATGATTAGATTATAAATTTATAATTTATTTATAAATTATATAATATATAATTAAGATTTATTGTGCGTTATATTTTATATAACAAACAACTTTTCGTTTCAACTATCGCATTATATTATAGGAGAATATTTAATCGCTTGAATACTTCAAAAGATTTGTATCATCTATATACATATAATAAGTTTTAATAGTAAACATCAAAAATTTCCAAAATCGAAAAAGGTTTGATTTTGAAAAATTATATATTCATATCCATATCCATAAATTTACTCCATTTTTTCTGCATTGCATTTTTTTATGCTAATATTTTTTTGAAATACATAGAATTAATATTAGGATTACATTTCGTTCAAGATATATTACCTGTATCCATTGTATGGTTCTGGTTATCAAATATCGTATAATGTGATTGATTTGTCTTTAAAATCAAGCATCCAAAGAACGATGATTAAGATTTATGATTAGTTTGATGATTGTTCTATTTTATACCGGTATATAGCCTTTTGAGTATATTTATGTTTATGTTTTTTCTTTATCTTATCGGAATATCTTTACACCTTTATTAATTTTTTTTAAAATATAACAAAAATCAAAACATTCTTGTAAGACAAAAATGAGATGTAATGTAAAAGATATTAAAAGTCAAGTTTAAAAAAATATTTAGTTTTTTTTTGTTCCTTATTGTCAGGGAGCTCGTAATGAAATCAATTAGTTAGACCCATGAAAAGTTTAAAGTTCAAAAGAATCCAAATCTACTTATACTAATTTTAATTTTTTTATATTGTAAAAGAAATACAATCGTATAATAAAACGAAAATCGATAGAAAATTTTTATAACTTCCGAATAAAGAAACAGTTGTTTTGTTCCTCAATTTTTGAATTATCTTAACATCACATTTATAAAGACAAATAATTTATTAAGAAAACTTTTACGCAATGATATAAATTTGAATCGATTTATACAAAACAAACAGAAAATATTGCCATATAGAAAGTATAAATAAATTACTAAACTTAAATCAATGTATATAGGAAACATTGAATAGTAGAAAGTAAAAAAAATCCTTTACCATCATTATATATTTATTAGATTATATATAAGAATTTCATTTCCCTATAGAAAATGAACGTATATTTATATATAAGGATTTAAAAACATTAATTATCTAAATTTTGAATTTTAGTAGGATTTTCTGAAGATATCTGATTCTGAATATATATATATATATATATAAATATATAGAATTTTATCATTTTTTAATATTATTCTTATCAATAGTAAAATGAAAGACGTCAACACGACGCCCGTGTTCTTATAATATATATTATATAGTATTTCACTTTATACACGATCACAAATAATATATGATAGTTTAAAGGGTATTCACCTTTTTCACAAAGTATAAACACATACGTATACCAACGCCGCACCACCCAATATGCAAAGTCAAATAATATTATTATTATTATTATATACCAACTGAACTCTGTACTATATATATATATATATATATACATAAAATACAATAGATAAAAATAAAAAATCGTATATATACATATAAATAAGGAATGGTAATGTTCATCACCAAACCACCCACAAATATATGTACAAGTTCCAACAGTCTTTTGTTATACCGAAGTATATATATATATATAAATTACATTCAAAACGATATATTTAGCATGTTAGTATTATTTTTCACAAAAAAAATACCATACTCGTACACCTATCGAAATATACATACTTTATTTCATATATAACGATATATACCTATATAAGAAATAATTCTATACGTATAACAATGAATTTTCTTGTTCTTTCTTTTTTGAATGAAATGTGTTTATACAATATAGGGGAAAAAATGATATTCACTGAAATATATGTTTACTTTTATAAAATTAAGTTAATATCAACATATACGTGAATTGAAAACATGTATTATTATAAAAAATATATATATACGTAGAAAATGGGTTGAAATGGGGTTATGTGTATAACTGTATACCCAAGAAAAACGATATTTGCGACACACATTGACTATAATAATGCAAGTTCCACTATATACATACATATATATTTAAATGTATCCATCTATCCATCCATACGTACATGGCGATAAACATATATATAATATCTATATATATATAACAAACTAATGCCAAGAAAAAAAAAAGAATTTTCTGTTTATGGATAACAATGTACGCATGACGTCATAAACAAATATGGGAGCCAACAAAACTATATATAAAATAAGAAAACCCACCCTTGTATAATAATATAATGATATGTTCACGGGTGCATATATTTTTACCGCATATATACAACACATTCAAGTATATATATTATATATACCTATATATTTTATATAAGTATAACTTAAGCTTAAATCCTCTATGCACCTTATAGATATATATATAGAATATAATAGAATTTTATGTTTGTACGGAGTTTGTCAGTTTTTCAAAATAAATGGAAACATTTTGGAAAATATATTGTTAAACACTGAAAAAAACCCAGTATTTTTGGTATGAGTATTTTCATATTATTATATATGACTATGATATTATACATATATACATATCTATATAAAAATAAATCCTATATTATATTTTTGCCAACGCATTCAATCCAATTTTATTTATTTTATTTTTCGTTTTGGAATGGCTTTACAAAAAGATAATTTAACAAAATTGTTTATAAATATACCTAAATATATGTATATAGAGCCGATCTTGTTTCTTATATCAAATAAATGTATTTATATTGTATGCATATATCTATAAAAACAAGTATATTTAAGTCTATATAAACGGTCAATAAGTCAAATCACTTTTAAAAATTTATTTCTTCAACAATTTTCAATAATCAAAAAATGTTTTGATAACTTTTACTTAAAGAAAATTGTTATATAATGTATATTTATTCTATTACTATACATTCGCAAAACCGAAATGATTTATCACCTTTATTACTCTATTATTCATCTGCTATATAATGAATAATATTTTATCTTCCATTTAAACAACAAAAATTGATTTAATTTATACCTATATATTTCATAGTAGTATATATTTCGTCAGCATGAATGCAATGCAAATTTTAAATAAACAAAAAAATTAGGGTATAGAAACAAATGAACGAATACTAATAAAGCTTTATATGAATAAATATACATAAATTCAACCTCGTTTTTTATGTATGCGACCTTAAAAAAAAGAAGAAATTAATAGAAGATAGAAAAGAAAAAAGAACTGTGTTAATGAAATATGTATATATATATATAATGTATAAAAATCCATAATGAACTTAACCTACCCATCATCTGATTCATTTGCATTCAACATTGACCTTATTTTCATTTATTTTATATGTTAAAATTATATAGATATATATATATATATATGTAGTTATAAAATCTAAATAAACTTTTCCGTCCCGTCTTTTTCCCTTTTGTTCGGGACAAGAAATTTTCTTTTTTTAATTAACTCTCGTTATATCGTAGTATTATATACTATATATACAGTATATTATGAAAATACTCTCAAATCTGTTATATGCATATAAAAATATATATATAGAAACAGTGCAGTGAACACGAACAAACGATGATAAAGATATACATTGGTACATATAGAAAAATACAGAATAATATAGTATAGCTGAATGGAGTAATTTTTGCTTGAGCTATATCAGTTATAT
Organism: Dilophus febrilis; assembly: GCA_958336335.1. Classification (NCBI taxonomy): domain Eukaryota; kingdom Metazoa; phylum Arthropoda; class Insecta; order Diptera; family Bibionidae; genus Dilophus; species Dilophus febrilis. Next base: position 38,194,028 of record OY284469.1, read on the forward strand.
ATATGCATAGGTATATTTATATAATATAAAACTTTTATAATGAGAAAAAATAACAGAGTGCAAAAAATCTTTACAGAAATATATATATATATATATATATATATATATATATGTTAATGTATATTTATTTAAATATATTAGATATATTTATATAAATAGTGAAATTTGTATAGTTTATATTTACATATAGTTGGAGTTAAATTTGTATAATTGTATATACATAAAGTTATTCGTGTTTATATGCATTAACAGGTATACTCGATATATAATATAATATAATCATTATCAGATAATTGTTTTATAAAAAGCCGCATAATCTTATATATACAATTTTTACTTTTGTTAATCACATAAATGTATTATATATAATCAATTCTATATATAACATTTTACGTTTCAACCTAAATCTTTCGTTAAAGAAAATTGTTGTATTGAATATACATTTCAAACGTGCGATATTTATTACCCCACGTATGATTATAGATCGCTTGTTTGAGATACGATACGATATTCCTGGAGGGTCGACATTCGAGCAGGGTAAAATTATCACAAATTGGATATTAATTTTAGCATATTGAACAGTCGAATTTTTGGAATGGAATACCACTATTTTGGTTTCGTTTCGTTCTGATATCAAAAATATTTTTAATATCAGGACGAAACGAAACAAAACCAAAATAGTGATATTCCATACCAAGAATCCGACTCTGTTCAATAATTTTTTGCTTTACAAACGACAATTGGCTACAGCGTCCGACAACAGCCTTCTGTTGTGGGTTTCCTAATTTGTTGCTTTTACGAAGTCGGTAATTATAGCCGTACGACCAACCGCATGGGAAAATATACAACTCTGCGTGAAAATTCAGACTCGAAAATAACCGAAAAACACAAAACATATCTTGGGGGGAGGTTTAATAACTTTCTTTAATTTGAAGAAAACCGCTGATGAAAGTTATCGTTTGTTGGTTGAAGCTTATATGGTGGACATGCTCCAGCTCAAGCAACTTGTGAACGATGGTTTGTACGCTTCCGAAATGGTGATTTTGACTTGGAAGAGAAGAACGGCCAGGTCAGCCAAAAAAATTTGAAGACGAAGAATTGCAAGCGTTATTGGATGAAAATTCGTGTAGCACGCAACATGAACTAGCAATGGCGTTGAATGTCGACCAAACAACCATTGGCAAACGTTTACATTTTGTTATACAAATAAATGCCATTTTCAAGCCAAAAAATCCGCATTCTTAATTCCTACACATAATATGTAAAATATATCTATATTTTTTTATTATTTGTTTTAAAGCAAAAATGAAAAACGAATCCATAATGTAATATATCAAAACTGCATTTACTAAATAAACTATAAAATAATATTTATAGTATAATAACATATTTCTATTCATTTATTGTCTTCGATCATTATAAAATTAATACTTAAACATACACTTAAAATTAGATTAAGTTTCTCTAAATATCAACAACCTGATAAACATTTTACTGCAATTGATATCACAATTCAATGGTACTATTAAATACGTATTATATAATTATAATTTGTATATATAATCAATAACTATAAATACATTTTCTATATACGATTAGCTATATAAATAAAATAAGCCAAACATAAGTTTAAGCCTGATGTATTCATTCTGAATGGGCATTTTACAAAACAAATCAATCTTAATATACTTAAATAATATATAATAATATAATTATAAACTTGATTATATAATTCTGGTTATGTGTGCGGTTATTTTCAATTTAATTTTCTCTACATATAATAATATTAATAATATACAATTTATTACTTTAAAAGTCATTTTCAAAAAATATTTCCCGTATACCCACCTCCTTGGTATTTGTTTAACTATAATCTATGTGATAAATACAACAAATTTATAATATCTTAAATACAATATAATCATGTTGTATAATATAATAAAAATTTTCACAATGAAAAATGGTGCGATAACAAAAACATATAATTTTTTTATTTTATATTTATTTACTGAAAGCAAAAAAAAAATATAAGAATTGAATGAATCAACCAAAAAAAAAAAATTGAATAATATACTACAACCTGAAATACAGAAGGGCAAGCAGCTGAAATTCTAAAATAAAGTGTAATATACAGAAGAGTATCAAAAGTATTCCAAAAATATAATAAAAAAAAACACGAAAAATAAACTGCCGCCGGATAGTAAACTATATCATTTTTTCATCCGTCATTAAACGAAAAAAAAAACGTTTCTGTTTTTAAACTGAAAATTACCTCTCTGTACACAATTCATGAATATACAAATATATATGCTTTACGCATAGACATGTCAGGCAGGCACATCATCAAAATAAAAATGAAATGATATATATGAAAAAAAAAATGGAATTAATAAGTGAAGATGGTTTTTTATAGATAAAATTTAATTGTCGTATGTATTATATATTTATCATAAAAGATATAATATAAAATTTTAAAAGAATGGAAAAAAAACATCTTGTATTATAAAAAACTATAATATGAATGTCCTTTCGTTTGTTTTATATCTGTTTATACTATATTATATATATACTTGTGGTATAATGAATTGTAACACGTTTTCAGATGATATAAAATTTAATTTTATGGCAATTTATTAAAAAATATGAACTTTTTCATTGTGTAATTATCATTATAATATATCGCCATAATAATGGTTGCGGTAATTGAGTGTGTGCCTCATCATATAATATATACTATATATTAAGACATTTAAGAATTGATATACATATATACGAAAATGTTATTTATCATATCTAATTTTTCATTTTAAATTTTTTGTGGACATATACGACGATTAGTTTATATACAAATAAAAAGTTGTGATGTATATTAATAAGTCTTTGTTCTTAAAAAAGAATAATTAACTACAAAAATAAAAAGAAAAGATAATCCATCAAATTAGCAATGTTATTCTTTTATATAAAATGTGTTCAATTTCTTCTTTAATTTTGTTTTTTTTTTAACCAAATCCCTTCTGATGACATATTGAGCTTTGTAAAAAAAATTATTGAATATTTGTATTTGTATTTGTGAAATGCATCCCACAACAGTAACATCTCATATATGTTTCTAACAGAAATTTTGAGGAAACAATAATATATTACCAAATGTTCCGATATATGGTTTTTGGTTTTTCCGTAAATATCTTTTTATATCATAAATGTCAAAAATTCTTTATAATAAATATTAATAAATAAAAATCGTTTAATAATACATAGAAAAAGGTTATTAAAGAGACATTCGGATATATTTTGTTCCAAAAAAATATTTCGATTAACTAAATTAATTAACATTCAAGAGGCAATCTTCAAATTTCTATTGTTTAATTACTGTGATCTTATAAAACTCTAATGACTCCCAAATTTGTTGTATTTGTTGTTATACTACCGCAATTTATGTTTCGGATCATCCTCACTGGCCTCTATGCGTTATTATGACGTACGTATGGCCAATTGACCACTAATGAGTACCCGGAATTTGTTGCAATTAATTGATTTTAACCTATACTAATTTTGTTTTATTGAGGTATTTTGGATAAAATTTGGGACCAAAGTTGCCGTTCAATCAAAAAATGTTCAGATACAAAATGGTCTTATTTTTTTATGTAGTCTAACAATTTTTTTAGGAGGGGGGGGGGGGAATGCAATGATTGAATGAAAGTTTATTTAATATTTGATTGCTCATATACAAATCTATTTGTAATTGCATAGATATTTTTAGTTTTATCATTGTATCGATTTATTATTATTACTTTTGTATCAACTAATCATTTAAAATATACATTCGATAAAAAAATGCAGTTATTAAATTGTTATATTTATTGTGTATGTATATAATTAACTAGTTTATTATTGTATTGATACGCTATAATATACACTGAACGAAAACGGGTTGTAATAAATTAACAAAATTGGAACGTTAATTGAACTCAATTGTTATATTGTTAAATTAAACGTAAAATGTATTGATTATTATGATTTTAACATCTGGATGATTAATTTTATTTTACAGTACTACAATCTGAATTGTTGTTTAAGACTGTTAAATGTTTATTCCCAAAATCCGATTGTTTAAATATGGTAAATTAACAATCATGAACATTACCTCGGATTGTTGAATACAATTTTTTTAAATTTACAAGGAAACTGTAAAAATAACAAACAAAATCGTATATAATTATAAACAATACAACCCATTTCAATCGTTTGAATCGTTTGAATCGTAAAATCAATTACCGTATATGTTATTTGTACACAACGAATTAAAGAAATGATAATCATAATAATTCTATGTGTTAAAGGTAGAAGTTACGTATTTAACCTATGTTAAGCTTTTAAGGTTTTTTTTATTTTATTCTTTGCGTTGGCTGGGTGGGTAACAGCCAGACCCTCATCTGGAATGTTTCTTAGATGGAACAAACAATGTTCACTGCTAGTTTTACCCGAGAATTTATAAGTAAGTAAATATATTTAATAATATATACATATACTACATAATATTTAAAATAACATTTAAAATTATAAATACATTTTCTTGCATTACAAGAAGAATTAGACGATACCATGCATAATATACGTTAGATGGAGCAAATGAAAAATATGGGATGGAGTGTCTGAAATAAAAAATTGAAAATCCTAATTCAATAAAACCACCTCAGCGACTTGGCATAAAAATAACAAATATAATTGTCAAATTAAACACCCATTTTGCTTAAAATTACAGTCCGTTTTCGTTCAGTGTAGTAATATTCCTATACGCATATTCTAAAACACATAAGCAGGTCATTTTTAACATTTCATTATATATTGTATGATGATCATATCGATCGATCTTATAATACAATCATTTACCGCACTCTTTTATTTTATAATGATTTGTGTCTAAATACTAACAGTATATTACAATAATTTTTTTATTCTACATTTATTGAAATATCGTCTTTAAGTATTAGATTTCTATCAATTTAGTTGCTTTATTTAAAAGGATTTTTTTTAATTGTGCCTTTATATTTAATTTATAAATTTCAATATTATTAATTTATTATTATTAGTATTACAAATGACTTACTACTAATTATTGAATAAATCAATATTAAATTAATTGAATATAATTTGTAATTTATTATCTATATATTTAAATTTATCAAAATAATTATATTATTAATAACATTTTTTTAAATTTTTCTTAATTATTTTCAGGTAAGTGTCATTTTTCTCTGCCTAAACTATATCCATACGAATTTGTTGATTATCATGTGATAAATTCCAACCAATGTGAGTTGTTTTTATTATAACTATACACATTTTAATTCATTTATTAAAAGCCTCTTCTCTACTACGCTTTTTTGAGTACAATACACCAAAAACATCAAATATCTGTTTTTTTCATCGAATGCTACAATGGTGTGTTGAATTTTTATTCTTTTTTACTACAACAAAACTATACCGTCACCACAACGTTGTACAACATATACTGGTATTCTACACAATGAATATTTATGGTGTAGATACGATTTTGATGTTGCTTGTTTGTAATTTCGTAATATTGAGTATTTGTATATATGCATTTGCATATATTATTAATTTTTGGTCTCTGTCGTATATATTCTCTTTCGCATTTGTGCTGCGATTATTTTTATATATATTGAGAAAATACACCAAATGTAAAAATGTAATCTTTTCAAATCACACTACAATAGAAATATATCGTAAAACTTCATACACTTTAATATTTTAAAATTGTGTAGTCTACACTAAAAAGTGTAGTACAAAAGAAGCTATAAATGTATACGAAGACATTAGTGTTTTACTAAAAAAGAAAAGAAGTGTCTGAAAGTGCAATTTTTAATCTGTATACAGACACCATGTTATAGAATAGTTTAATATGCAAAATATATACAATACATGTACAAAATCATTATGAATTTAATATAGAGTTTATGTCGGTTTTATTTAATTTTACATTAAAAAAAATAATTAAATTAATGAATGAGAAAATTAATATTAGAGGATTTTTTTTTTTATAAAATTTGTGTAATGTTAAATTTTATTGCAAAAATGAGATTTATTAATCGTAAATTGTGTTAAAATTACTTTTTCATACTTTGCCACCGTTTTCCGTATTCCATCGTTTTCACCCAATATCCCAAATGAATCAAAGAGTGTTTTAGTGAATTAAGTTGAATATTTTTGACACATTATTTTGAATTAGTATTGTAAGAGGTATTTAATACTTTAGGAAACATGCATTCAAGTAAAGATAACGGGTAGTATACGGCATTTTCACTTTAGCCAAAATTTAAGTTTTACTCGATTAACTTACGTAATTAAAATAACTCTATATGTTGTTGAAGTATCCATTACACATATATAATATTATTGACTATATAATTATATCTACAATACTGAAAATAATGATACAAAAAAAAAAAACAAATGTATATAAAGGCCAGTAAAAATATATAAACATTATAAAAATATGTCATTAAAAATTTATATATATCGTTATATGAAAATAACATATATTAATTATAATTCTACTAATTAGAAACACATTTGGAATATTCCGGACAATAGAGTACAATTGAAAGGGGGGTCATTGTGTTGTTAACTATATCTACCATATATATATATATATATATATATATAAACACAAAATTAATATCCTAAAAATTTATTAAATTAAAAACGATTTTAAAACAACAAACAAATTATATGCAAAATTGTTACATGAAACCACATATTAATTTGTTTTTTTTTTCATATTATACTATAATTTTATAAATATATTTACCTTTTTAAAAATAAATGTGTATAATAATATAACCTTTTGTGGTTCAATTCATTTAATCTATATATATAGAATATATGCTGCAATATATATCATGTATGGTATATTTTAAATACATATATTTGTAATTTTGTATTTTGGTTAAAAAATAATCATTTGGATATTATTTAAATAAACATCAATTTAAATAAATAATATATAATATATGTATATATATAGTATATATAAAAGTCCATTAAAATTGTTCGTGGTTATTTGTTGGTTGTTTTTGTTGGATTGGAGGTATGATGTAAATGTAAATAGAAGAAATATTTAATAAGGGATAAAATGAAAAATATATAATTATATACCTACCTTTTTTTTGGGTAATTTATCACTAAAACAAGCGTATTCGAGCAAAGAAAAAAATCATCAACCACACGTACCCAAATCGACTAATTCTTTTTAATTTTATATATGTACATATATAGGTATATTTTTTTTACTTTCCATTTCATTCCTAATATATTTATATTTATATGTAATCATCATCAGCGTACTAATTCCTTTCGTTTGTTTTGTATGGATTTCGAATACATTCTTTAGTTGGTATATTTGTATCGTGTGTATCCTTCGTAAATATAATAACTTTGATTATGCGGATAATTTATTATTATATTGAATATTATTGCGTTATGTTTTATGCTTTAATATAAAGTCATATTATTAACAACCTTTTATCTTGATTAAAAAATTGCGTTAATGTAATTTTTTTAATATGCAATCAATTGTATAAATAATTGTAATTATATGTTAATTATAAAATCATTCTAAGAATTGCAGAATATTGCAATAGAATAAAACAATATAGCTTTTTATAAAAACAATTAAAATAGTTTATTAAGGATAACTCTTGAAATATGTATACCAATAATAATCGCTTTATTGTTTTCATAAAACTTACCGATTTTGTTTTAACTAATCCGCTTCACTGTTCTTTGTATATGTCAAAATCAATTAGACTCAAAATCATAATATCTTTTATATATGAATCATATAAAAATCGTTTTAGACTAAAAATTGGAAATATATACATTAATAATTCTTGATTTTGACTTCACGCATATGCAGATCTTTTGTTATATATATTAAGTATATAAATAAATACAACCAATGCAATTTATGTTGATTGATTTTTTTTTTGTTTTATGGATATTTTACTGTAGTAGGTATATAAATAGCCACTGTAAAAATGTAAGTTATGGTACAGATATATTTTGTTTATATATGTACTAAAATCGATAACCAAAATTTACAATATCGCCGCCGATTTATTTTGTTTGCGTTGTCTGCAAGTTATTTATTATAAAATAAAAACACATATTTTCATCAAAATTTATCATTTATTTAAATTTACTGTAATTTGTGTGCGTAAATATCCGAAGATATGTTTGTATACTATACATTGTATAGTTATTTACGGCGACAAGTCATTTCGGTATCAGAATTTATTGATATTATACATTGTGTAATATTTTTTAAAATTGAATGTTTTAACCGCAATTTTAAAATTTATATAAGTATAAGAATGTACTATAACTATGTTTTGTCGTTTGCATATTTTGTATAATCAATATATATAAAATCAATTGATTTTGATATCTGCATTTTAAAATAAGAATGCTATAGGCTTAGACTTATTTAGAAGACTTTTTGATGAGAAACAAATATTTGTGTTGGTTAATGATTAACTATATATTACGCATAATTAGAGCGTGATTTGGTATATATTTTGTTATTTTATATAATTTCATTGGCAAATCGCATATTTCTACAAAAATTTTAAACTGATATAATACCATAGTGAATTAATAAATTTAATTTTTCAACATTTATTTTTTATATTCTCTGGATAATTTATATTTATATGGTATATTATTTTCATACAATTTTTTTTGATTGTAAAATTCAATATTTACACATACTCAAAATCATTCGATGAATAAAAATGCAATCATTATTATTATATACATATAGTATTATACTATATATGTTTTCTGTTTTGTTATAAACAGCACAAAACAAAAAAAAATAAAAAAGACAACAACGACCACCAATCAATAGAATTTACATAAAAACACCTGCAATATTACAGATTACAAAATTTATAAGCTTTTATACTTTGGTTGTATGTTGGTGTTTTTTTTTTTTTTTGGTTTTAATCGCAATAATATATTACTATATACAGCGAAAATAAAAAAAAGTAAATAAATGTGTGTAACCGCACATGAATTTGCGATTCGTTGTTATATATATAATACCACATAATACGAATATGTACTATATATGAATATTATATTTTCTCATCATATACGATACCTATATATACGTACCTTTATAGTTATTGCCTCAAATGTGACTGTTTTATAAGCTGCAAGTATAATAAATTTTAAATATTACCATATTACTTATGTATACCGTATATACACACTGAATATGCAATGCACATAAACGAAAATATAATTCTATATATGAGATGTATGATGCGATGTATGTTGTAAAAGTCACAAAAAATAAATAATCAACAACACATAATCAAAAATTAAAAAAAAAAATTTTTTTTTGAACATTACGTCTTCAAGTGACAGAATAATTATTATTTATGACTATGGAAAACAAAAATCAAGAATATCGCATATTTTTTTAAAAATAAAAAAAAATATTAGTTATATTCATATATGAAAATATTCTTTTCTTTTTATTTCAATTGATTGCTACTGCACGTTATTTTTTCACGTATCCATAAAAAAAATTTAATGTTCAATGAAAATGAACGTATATTTTACATATACTATATATACCGGATAAAATAAATTCAAATAATTACATTTTCATGTGTAAGCATAATGAATTTAAATGCTGGGTATGGCAGCAAACTTTATATATAGAACAAAAATAAAACAATATTTATAATAATAAAACAAAAAAAAAATATTGGGTTTCATTTATTATTATTGTATACATATAGTACTCAAGTATAAAGTTTTGTGAGTTTGATTTAATGATTGTAAGTGTATATTTTTTTTATTGTATTGTATTGCAGATGCCGCGATATATTTCATTACTTTTATCATTAATTTAAATTTAATGATATATATTTATTATACATTATTCAGAACTTTTTTGTCATATGTATTATTAAATATAATTAAATTAATTACTAAATATATACCCATATGCATAATTAATTATATAGTATATTTGAAATTTCTCAAAAACGTAGTTGAATATAGTTGAAATAATTTTTATTTGTTATTTAAAGCCCAAAGACATATGAAATATGATTTTATATACCAATAATACCTGCATAAATAAATCCTGATTAATTCAATGTTCCCATTCAAAATTAGTGTATGGATTGCAATATTTTATAAGATAAAGTCAATTGGTTTACTGAAATCGCCAAAAAATCGAGAGAACTATTTTATAGTAAGCGAAAAAAGACATCCAAGAAATATATTTGAGTACATAACCGTTAAAAATTTCATCTTAACCTTAAACGTTAAATTTAGATTTATAAAATACATCGCTATAAATACAAAGACAATCCGTACTGATATTTGTAGAAGTCTTTTTCATTTAAATGACCCAAATTGATTTAAAATAAATTGTACATTCATAAAAATCGTTTTTTTTCGAAAACTCGAAAGTTTATGACTTGAAATATCGTAATATTTTTCCAATGACAATGACACAGAAGGGTTAATCAAGTGACAACACAAACAACACATTTGAAAATATCACACGACATACGATCCTTGGGGAAATAAAATATCTTTATATACTTCCAATTCATATATCTTACAACATATTCAATAAAATAAAAACATCCCATAAAAAAGATATATCAAATAAAAAAAAAATTTATGTTTTCCCTAACCACAAAAAATCCATATCCATTTATATATATATATATATATATATATCAAACAATAAACAACGTCTACTGATGTCAATTACAATTACACCTCAAATAATTGCCATTAATAAATTAAATATACAATCCAAAATAACAACAAACAAACGCACACACAAAAAAAACGTCTGTATTCTTTCAAACATTAAATAACTTGCAAAAAAAAAAAACAAAACATAAAGAATATAAAAAAAAGTTAAATAAACAATATAAGAGAAAATAAAATTAAAATTATCACTCCAAAGAATAAGAAATGCACAAAAAATATACGTAAATACATTTTTTTTGGTTATTGTGCGGAAAAACATTTAAATCGCTACCCTTAATAAATATATATTTATATATACATATATATTTACAAAAAATGTATATGCAAAAATATAAAGAAAACGAGAGTAAAATTTTATAAAGTTGGTTTTTCATAATAACAATAATTTTTTTCCTTTTGAATATCTTTTTTTTTCTGTTTTTCTTCTACTTTTTATATATGTATTTCTTTCAGGATAAATAAAATTTTAATGTTTCAAATGTTTCAAATTAATGAATTTAATTGAAGAATTCAAACACATTTTTTTTCTTATATATGCATATTTATAGATATAGAAAATGTGTTTTTATTTTTTCATTGAAAAGGATCTCAAGAAAATATAACTTAAATTAGTAAATACACACAGAGATAAATTTAAATTAATCAAACAATTGAGAATTTAATGAATGGAAATTCGATTGAAAGTATATTGTATCAGTAAATTCACGGTATAAAAAAACAGATGTAAATTTACAATATTTCTTGTTTTCTTTTATTCTTCATGGTCGATTCTTATATTGTTGATATAATAATCACCTAATTGGAATTTATACCAGATCCCTTTCTTAATTGTATTTATGTGATTTTTCATTTTATGTATTAAACTTTTGATGCAATGTTATGCTTTTATATATATATGGCAATTATTTTTATTGTTTAAGAATCTATATATATTCTATAAGAGGAAAATTTGATAATTGATCAATTTTCATGGTTTGAATAACTTCTAAGAGGGGTGAAAAAATAAAAGATTATTAAAAATTATTGCACATATAATTTTACCTATTATGGTTTTTATTATCTTTATACATTTTCTTATATATGGATAAAAGGATAGGCAAACGAATATCTTTTATTTTGAAAATTTTCCTATTTCAAATTATTTCTCGTAATAAGTGTCCATATATGTATTTATATGTTTAAAAAAGTAATAAAATTATTTTTATGATATCTATTAACAAATTAGACGAATTGTAAAAAACTCATATACTTAAAATTGTAAACATTTTTCATTTACAATTTTCTTTTAATTACATTTATTTTATTTTATTTTTATGAAATTTTTATAACAAAAGAATCTTCCTTAAATGTATAAAATGCTTCTATAATACTTACACTTGAAAAAAGAAGAAATTCTAAATCGAAAATATAATACAAAATTAAAATTATCAACCAACTGGTAGTACAGTTAATTCGTGTATTTGAACATGCGGCGGAGTTCCAAGAACGTATAACAATGCATTTGATATATCTTCACATTGTAAATGTGGAACGCTATTATAATATGCATCACGCATATTTTCTGGCCATGTTTCGGTTTTTACAACACCAGGAGTGAGACTCTTTAAAGTGTAACAAAATTTTAAAGTATACAATAAATTAGTTTCGTTTATACGCATATTCATTATTACGACAATCGATCTATATACTATATGTATATATATATATATATACTATATAGATATAGATGTACTTACAGTGACCTTAATTTTTGTACCGGCAAACATCAATTCCTGACGTATCACTTCAGTTAAAGCGGTAATACCATGTTTCGTTGATGGATAAACATTAAAGATGGGTGCTGATTTTCCTACATTAATTCGATATCCTAACGTACTATTAATATTTATAATATGACCATCGTCGATCTTCATTTTTTTCATTATAGCAACACTTTTTTTGATACATAATACAACACTTGTTAAATTCACTTGAATAACATCTTTTAATTGGTCTTCATTATTATCATCGGAAATAATTTGTGTTGGATATATTATACCAGCATTATTTATTAAAACATCAATACGTTTTAAATTGGTTTCAATCCAATTGAATGCATCACAAATATCACTATCGATTTTGAAATCACATTTAATTGCATATAATTTGCCTGAATTCGGTGAATTTGGAGTTTCTAACGCTTCAATTCGTTCTGTACGTCTTGCCAATCCAACAACAATCATACCAGATTTTAATAGATCTTTAACGATGGCAGCACCGATTCCAGCACTAGCACCGGTCACAACAGCAACACGTCCATTCCAACGATCCATTTTTTTTTTTTTGGAAAATTTACTAAATAAATTATATACAATTTATAAATATATTCTGTATTTGTGGTTAAAATGAATTTTGATACTAATTTTTTAAAAATTATTGATTATTGATAAAAAAAATACATTTATAAAAGTCATTATAATGATGAATTTAAAAATAGTGATAAGTAAATAAAGTTGAGCTGTTCGTGATAAACAAAATTGTTGTTATATGTGATATTGATATTGATATAATACACTTTTGTATATTAAATAATTTTTGTTTTTGTTAATACGGCTATATGAATACATAAAATTATAAATAAATTGATAAAATATATTCTCTTTAATACAGAAAATACAAAAGAGCATATTTCAAAAAGTAGATAGATATTGAAGCGTATATTGACCTATACAAACATTAATCGAATTGTTGATATAAAATCATTACAGGGATTGTTAACGTACTTGTCAATCCTTTATCAATTTTGCGTCTCAAATTTTGACTATTGCAACGAAATATCGTTAGTTAGGTTATTTTGAAACCTCAATATTGATGAATCACTATTGATGAATCACTAAACCTTTTCCATTTTTCAATAATATATGGTAACATATTAGATATTGTTACATTGAATGAAATACTAAACTTAAAGCCTTAAAATCCTCTCTGACCAACACGCAATTTTCTATTTGTTTGTTTGATTTTATAATCATATTTATCCAAGGGTTAATTCAATTCAATAATTTTGAAATGGTATATACCTGGTATTATTACTGATTCACCCGGTTAAACTGTTCGTTTTCAATTGAATGCGTATAAACAAAAGAATAAATAAACAAAAATAATAAATACGTAATGAAATAACGATAATGATTATCTAAACAAAACGTTCGCAAAAACCCAATTGAATATTTCATATCTCCGCCGTTTTAGTTATCAGTAAATTTAATAAATTCAAATAATTAAAAAAAATTCCTCTACTTTCTCGCATATAAAACAATGTTCTGATTAATGAAATTGTTAATAGTATATTTAAATATTTTATACTAAATATATAACGAAAACGGAATAACTTACTGGAATTATAACGCTTTGAATACATTAATTAATTAAATCAAGTGATTTAGAAAAATTGACAATTAGTTAATTATAAAGTGGTAAAGACTTAAAATTGTCAATTTATTAAAAACTTTGTAAAGAAATAATTTCAAATTGTGTTTAAAAAAATTGAAGTTTTCCAAATTCCAAATAAATACATTTTCATATGACAATAATTTTATTCTTAAAATATTGATATAGAAAAACTCGCAGTTCTTTATATAACAAAACAAGAATGGATCGTTGGAAGGGACGGGTAGCTGTTGTTACTGGTGCAAGTGCTGGAATTGGTGCCGGAATTGTTAAAGATCTACTAAAAGCGGGTATGACCGTTGTTGGATTGGCAAGACGTACAGAACGAATTCAAGCATTAGAAACCCCAAATTCACCGAATTCAGGAAAATTATATGCAATTAAATGTGATTTCAAAATTGATAGTGATATTTGTGATGCATTCAATTGGATTGAAACCAATTTAAATCGTATTGATGTTTTAATAAATAATGCGGGTATGTCACATAATGATTTTCTAACTGTGAACAATGACAATGATACGGATGTTAATAATCTAAATAAGGATAAAGAAGTTATACAAGTAAATTTATGGGCGGCAATATTGTGTACAAAAAAAGCTGTTGCTTTAATGAAAAAAATGAATATTAATGATGGTCACATCATACAGATGAATAGTATATTGGGACATCGTATTAAAACAATCAATATACCATTTAATGTTTATCCCTCAACAAAACATGGATTAACTGCATTAACTGAAGTTTTACGACAAGAATTATTATTTGCTGGTTCAAAAATTAAAGTTACGGTATGGAATTAATTGTAATAGAATTACATTCACTACTATAGTATACTGTGAAAACAATAAATAATTTTAATTTAATTTTTTAATTTTTATAGAGTATTAGTCCAGGAATAACACAAACTGAAATAATGGAAGCAAAACTTTATGATAAATTTGCACATTTAAAGGTGGAAGATGTATCAAATGCAGTTTTATATGTTCTTGGAACACCTCCACATGTGCAGGTTCATGAATTGACTCTTCTAGCTATCGGCGAAATTTTGTAAATTAATCGAATTATTATTTTGTAAAACTTTTTTTGGCATTTAAAATAAAAAGTTAATTTTCCTGGTTGCAAATGTTATTTATAAATATTTGATTAATTATAAAAAATAGTTATAATATTCCGTATATAATATATTCCGTATATAATACGGATACAAAATAATGGATATACACTTATCGCAACATTTTATAACTTTATATTTGAATGCTAAAATATTCAAAATAAGATTTGTAATATTATATAAAATACGAGCCAATAAGAAAGTTTTGGCTTCAACGAATTAAATATGTATAAAACAATAAAGAACTCGCCTTTTACATTCAAAGAGATCGTTCCAACCACTGACAGCATTAATAATAAAGACATAACAAATAAATACAACAATGTAAATATTGCGTAATATAAATGTAAACAAAACATTATTTTTAATATACACTGATAGTAATTTGTTACTGTTGTTCTTGTTATCATTTATAAAATAAAAAACCATTGCTTAATAGAGTATATGATAATACATTTGTTAATTCCGCTTTATTTTTCATGCGTATTGACTTGTCTTCTTTCTTTTTTTTTTTTGGTTTGATAAGATATGATATGAATTGTATATGTATACAATAATTTTTGCGATTCAGTTATCAATATATTATCCCGTGAATGCTTCTTCATTAGTAATATACGGCTGGTTAATAAATAAGTGTCTATATGTGATAATTTTGTGAAAACAAAAGTGAACAGTTAATTTATTAAAAATAGAATAAAAAGAATTAAAAAAAAACTAGTATAATAATGGATCGTTGGAAGGGACGTGTTGCGGTTGTAACAGGGGCAAGTGCTGGTATTGGTGCGGCTATCGCAAAAGATCTGGTAAATTCGGGTATGATTGTTGTTGGCCTGGCCAGACGAAAAGAACGTATTGAAACGTTATTCGAGGGATCCACAGCGAACGGAGATCGAGGAAAATTGTATGCACTGAAATGTGACATGAAAAATGAAACAGATATTTGTGATGCATTTAAATGGATTGAAGAGAATCTAAAACGTGTTGATGTTTTAATAAATAATGCAGCAACGACTCAACCATGCCAAATTATAGACACTGAAGATTCAGAAATTTTCAAAGATATAATACAACTTAATTTAACCAGTGTTGTACTATGTACGAAAAAGGCCGTTTCAATTATGAAGAAAATGAATATCGATGATGGTCATATTATTAATATTAACAGTTTATTGGGGCATCGTATAAATGTGCAAAGTGGACCACCATTATTTAATGTATATCCATCGACAAAATATGGGATAACGGGATTAACAGAAGTGCTGCGTCAGGAATTAATGTTTGCTGGTACCAAAATTAAAGTTACTGTATGTACAAAAAGTTATATTCAAATCCAATTCATATTGAGCTATTATTGTATATTAATAATGTATATGTATATTGTATGTTCTATATAGAGTATAAGTCCGGGTGCTGTGAAAACGGAAATATATGCAGAGGAATTACGAAAAGAATTTTATGAAAAATTTGCGCATTTACAAAGTGAAGACATATCAAACGCTGTATTATATGTTTTGGGAACACCACCGCATGTACAAGTGCATGAATTACAAATTCAAGCTATTGGCGGAGTGTTTTAGTATATGCGATTAGAGCACATATTACAATTAAATAATTATAATCGATATGATGTTTATTTTATATTTTAAAACTGGTTATCATCGTATTATCGTATCATATGAGAATGTAGTGTATTGATAAAAAATGGATTTTGATAAGAAATTCAATTAAAAACTAATTTGATAATATCGTTGATGTAATGTATATTTTGCCACTGTTGAGAAATTTGTTAATTATTGCATATTTTAACCGTTTTATAACAATACTTGTTTTTGTATTTTAATAATAAATTCTATTTTCAAAGGAACAATTCATTTGTGTGCTATTAGGTATAGTATATCGAGAAATATCATTAGTTTATCCCATTCCATGTA
Source organism: Dilophus febrilis (assembly GCA_958336335.1). Taxonomy (NCBI): domain Eukaryota; kingdom Metazoa; phylum Arthropoda; class Insecta; order Diptera; family Bibionidae; genus Dilophus; species Dilophus febrilis. Next base: position 38,211,334 of record OY284469.1, read on the forward strand.
TATGCGTTTCAAGCAGATCTTTTAAATCCAAATGGAAATATTATCTTTTATAATCTACTTCTTGTACCGTGTGAATAGAAAACGTTTTAGTTGCTAAAGTCCTAAAGTTTTTAAATCTAAATTCAATAGTCAAATATATAAAAGAATGTAATCAAATTGAAATTTATTATTCAACATTAGATATAGGGACATATTTATATGGATACGTAGATATATATAAAGAGAAATATGGTACCGCTGTAGTATATGATCTGGCAGGGGAAATTTATCTGAGATAACTTTTGTTTCTTGTGAATTTTATGAGGAAAAAGGAATTTTCCTTTTAAAAATATATTTTATTTAATTATTTATTAGTTTTAGCATTCGATTAGAAATAATTTTTAAAAGGAAAATTCCCTTTTCCTCATAAAATTCACAAAAAACAAAAGTTATCTCAGTTAAATTTCCCCTGCCAGATCATATACTACAGCGGTACCAGAAATATAGTCCTATATATACTTTCCTTGGCTGTGTATATATGGTTTCAATAAAAATAAAGTTAAAAATAAAACACATTTCTTTATATATGTATAATATATTTTTATTAAATTAAATATTTTCTATATTATAAATTTTTTTTTATTTTATATGCATATGGTAATATAATAAAATATATGAATTTTTTTTTTAATAAAAAAATATTAATTTTTATTATTAAAAATTATTTATAGTAATATATATTCTAAATATTTGTATATAAATGTATGAAAAAATACATATTAGAGATTTTATTTTATTAATATCCATATATATACTTATTCAAATATATTATATCGCCATAAAAAAAATCTAGGATATATTCTAGGTATAGTAGGGATGATACAACACACCAGCAATATTGCATATATAGTATAAAGAAATAAGTATATATAGACAAGCAATTTCCTTATTTTATTGTTATAAACGCTTATATTCATTTTTTTTTCTTTAAATTTAAACTGCTTTTTTATATACATCTACATACCTCTATTTCTATAACTTGTGTACAACATATATAACATTTTCTTATATAAATATATGGTATACATGATTATATATCTTCGTTTTTATGTTGTTGTTGTTGTTTTTATTATTGTATAGTTATAAGAAGAATTTTTTTTTGTTATCTTGATGATAAATTCATTTTCTTTTCAAATTCAAATATTTTTCATTTTCATATAAGTATATATCCACAATTTTCAATGTACACAATAAACGACGAGTAAATTTATTATATAATATTGCGTTCGTTGGTTTCTGTTTTTCTTCTTTCTGTTTATTCCCGGAAAATATTTACTTCTTTTTTCCCGTCCGCGTATATACTTATATTAAAGAAATAAACATTTATTTATTATATAATATATACATAACATACATATATGAAAATGCATGCAAAACTTATATATATATATATATTATATACTAAAAGTTATTTATATGTTAAATGTGTTTATACAACAAACACAAAAAATTATTAAAAGCTCGATAAAAATCCAAATATATATATAGTATAAATGTGCCGGTAGGGTGTATTTGCACGACTTTTTCCAATACTTACGACGATATCACGTCATTAATTGTTTGAATTATTAAAGTATCTAATATCCAAAAAGAATGCTATTGATTTGTCGTCAAGTATTATACCATAATCATTTAAAAGAAAATCATTTAATAGAGAAATTCAAGTCTTTGAATGATTATGTCTTATAAATCAAATTTAATTATATTTTATCTTTGTTTTTCATTATAATTCGAACCGTTATTAGCAAGAACAAACATCTTAAGATAAAAGAAAATTTCACAATTTAAAAATGATTTAATAAAATAAAAAACATCCTGTCCCTATGGACTGTGATAGAGTATATGTATAGTGAAAATATATATGAAAATTTATTTATTCCATTGCGAATACATAAATGTATATATACATAACATACCTAACTAAAGAAATAAGCATTTGCTTATCCTTATATTGTTTTTATACATTTTTTATGTATATGGTATATTTTTTTTTTAAATTCATATAGAATAAAATCAAATTTATTTTTTATTTTCCATCTATTTTATCCTTCGTCTTTTCTTATGATGTTATAAAATTTACCATAAGAATCCCAACGGCTTGTGTTTGAACGCTTATCATATATAGTAATATCTGTGTTGTTTCATGTTCCGCTATATTTCACCAATATTTTCAATAAATACTATTAATTTATTTGTCCTATATATTAAACCATTTGAATCGTTGTTTGTATAAACATTCGATTACACAACAAAGTACACAAAATCCCATCTGCATTTTTGAGATGGTATTAAAATGGTCTACTGGAAATTTGTTTATTGATACATTTATTTTTCTAAAATTATTTTATTTATAACTTCCTGGTAATCTCCGATTGACTGCAGAGTGAAATGTTATTGATATGTCGTGCCAATCATAAAAAAAGCTATATAAAAATATGAAAGAAAATTTATAGATAATAAATTATTAAAATGTTTTTATTTAATCATTAAAAACTAATTAACCAATAATCATTCTTAATCAATCTTAAATATAAAAATAATTAAATTTATTGTAATTTATTATACGCAACTTAACATGAAGTTTAACGTATTTTTGAATTCATAAGATTTTATACATTTATGAAATGTGAATTAATTTTTCCTTATTAGAATAAAAGTATTTTGGATGTCAAAGAAGAAAAGAGGTAAACTTTTTCAAATTTAAGGGATTTTCCATTGCGATAATATTATTTTTATGCTAGTGATTTTGAGATAAGATTTAACAAATACATTAAAAAGGATGCTATATTTTTTAAATCTATTTAAGTCAAAACGTTTTACAAGTTCTTTATAATTTTGAAGTGACTCTGATCTAAAATAAAATGCAGACCAATAAAAAAAAATTGAAAAATGAAGTGAAATGTATAAGTGTAATTTCATGAAAATTACACATACAGTTAGCACCTTTTAAGTTAATTAACTAAACTAAATTGTTTCATCTTTTATAAGTGATTTTTAGACAAAATCAAATCAAGTTGATGGATTTTCAAGAGTTTTGTGTATAAACATATAAATAGACTGCACTCGTTTAAGGGTGAATTTACTTTTTATATATCATAAGGAAAAATCAATTTATATTATCAATAATACAATACATCACGTACACATTAACAAACTATAATATATATATTTTCTATTCATTTATTCGTATCCCGATAGTATTTTCTGAAATGTTTAAACATAAATATATAAAAGTTTTTATATATACGCAATACTATATGCGATATTTTTTATCAATTTTATTTACCAAATATATTTATCTATATATGTAAATCGATGTGCTTGTCTATAAAATAACAAGGAAACATATAATGTATGTATATATATATATATATATATATTATGCATATCCATTTGGTGTTGTCGGTATTATTATCATATGGAAAATGGATAAACGTGAAAGAAAATATGCAGATATAGAACGGCTTAGATATGGACGAAAAAGGAATGTATATATGATGCGATGTAAACTTTATATGGCGAAAAAAAATGTAAGAATGTAAAATAACGCGCTTGGTTAAAAACCGAAAAAAATATATCGAAATATCCAGGGCATCTCCGTCAGAAAAAGGAGATGATATAAGACTATACATACACACACACACCATTTTCCCATCAACAAAACATTTTCAATGTGGAATGAGTATGTGCATGCGATCGCATATTATGTTTTTTTTATTTTGTATATCGCATATATACAATAATATATAATACATTTATAGTATATGTATATTGAAAATGCGATAAGGATGAGAAAACATGAATGTACGAAAAAATAAAAATATATCTGCAAAAATAAAATTTTTTTTTGTTTTGTTTTGGAAGGGTGAATGAAATATGGAATATACTTTTCTTTTCTTATGGGATAAGAAGATGAACATGTATTTTTATATTTTTATTTTTTTGCTACTTGCTACTTTTTTTTCTTGCTATATCCTCGTTTCGATTATTTATTTCGAAAAAATAAAAAAAAAGTTCTCATCGCTTTCTGGTATTTTTTTTTTATTTATTTTATAGATATGTAAAAAATATATGTATATATTTTAATATAAGATGAATTCAGGCAAGCATGAATTTTATTTTTCCTATTTTTTTTTTATATTATTATTATTATTATTGTTGGAGATATATATATATATATATATATATATTAGTATATGTATTGATGATCGCATATATTATTCTATTTGTTTGTTGTTTGATATATGATATTCTGTAGATATGGAAGAAAATAAACATATTATATAATGTTTAATAATAAATTTTCATATATCCTATTTTTCTTATTCATCTTCTTCTTATTCTTCTTCTTAGAGAAAATATTATTATAATGTGTTCATATATCAAAATAAATTTATGCCATTATATAATATACGAAACACTTTGGATTATTATATATGTAAAATATCATATAATATATATGATGGGCAACAGACCAAAAATATATTCATCGGATTATAAGAAAATATATGTGCATGCATAGTAAAAAAAAGTATATATAATAATTTATAGGAAAATTTATATTGTTATGCGAGGATTATTAAAATGATGTCTATTGCTTATATATATACGAATGAGTTTTAGAACGTATATATATATGATATGCGATAAAATAAATCGTAAGATTATTTCCTTTGTTTTTCGATCAATTTCATCTTATTTTTTTCCAAATCCTGACAAATATGTGAAACACTTTCCATGTATACGAATGAATGATATGTCCATATTATCCTGAAAGAATATAGATTTTCTTATGGATACAGGATTAAAACAATGTCTATATTTCCAAAAACTGAAATCTTAACGCAATCACTTTTAAGGATATACGTAAATAATTAATTATTTTAATTTTTGTTTTTTTTTTCTCTACTTGTGGTTGGATTGAATTCATCGACTAAATCCATCTTCCATTAATAATCATTCTTGCATTACAATGTTATGCTATAGCTATACTATATATGATATAAGAAAAGGAATGATATTTGCATAAAAGGATTATCCATTGTTGTGAATTAATTTCAGTTTATTTGTGTGTAAAAATGATAATCAAATATTTAATTAGATAAATATGTTATTTGAATAATAAATTTTATATTATGCACTGAAAAAAATGGAACTGGCACTGAATCATACACTGTTTGGTTTGGTTGGTATTTGGCTGATATTTTTGTGAATCTGCATATTTTTGTGCAATAAACATATTTTACATTTAACAATATAATACACAACAATATAATTGCTTATTATATCATGATATTTTTGCCACACAATATGATATAAAGTTGATTCAGTTACAGATAATTTTTATAGTTAATTACAGAAAAATATTTGTCAGTTAAAGAAATTGTCTTTTCTCAATAACAGAAAAACTTGATTGCGCTTTTAGAACATTTCTACTGGTATATTAGTAGAAAGTGCCTCTCCCGTGTATAAGATGAATTTGATCTCATACGAAAATATTTGTTTGCGGTATGCTATTTTTGAAATGAAAATATAAAATATCGCATTAGGACACATCATAACATATCATTTTTATGACTAAGTCATTCATAGGAATTCATCACCTATCGCCTTAAATACTGCCGCTCTGGTTTTTTCAATATTTCTTGCTTTTAAAAAAAAATTTATGTTTGTATACATGTTAAAAAATATACTGCCAGTGATTCTTCTTTTCTATGACATGACTATTTTATTTTTATTTTTGTCTGTTAAATAAAAAATAATGAGATGTTAGATACTAACTTACAACTTACTAATTCAGAAAACTTACTTAAAATTACCATATACTAATGAAGCTTTTTCAAATATTCAACTATATTCATTCAATTCAATACAATTCAATATTTTTAGATTAAATTTGAGTTATCTTCGCTCAAATTTTTTTTTAATTTCATATCAATATTTATTTTAAATTATTTTACGAAATGGTAAAGATTATACGGAATTCGTTAAATTGTTAATTATTGATAAAAAAATTCCTTTTATTACTATTGGAATATTTTCAAGCACTTTTTTATTTATATACATTTTGTTTTGTACATTTCAAATATATTTATAATTGCAAAATAATTAATATAAATTCAAAATTATATTTTATCACATGCTATAACTATTTTATCACATGCATATATTTTTATGTTACATTATATACGAATGATCGCATCACAATGTTGATTATCAATAATAAAAATCAATAACCAAATATAATATCTGCGTTTATAAACCATATATAAGTGTATCTATTTTTCTATTCGAATGGTATATATACAAATACCTCGTTGTATAATCAAGATTTTTCTGTTATTGATAAAATGTGAAATTTTCGTCTCTATATATATTTATGTAATATTTATTCTTTATATTGATATTTCTTTATTCTTCAAGTTTTCCAAATACAAATATTTCAGTACATGTATTACAAAAAAATGTATAGCACAGAAATATAATTATATATTTGCATACAACAACTCTCATATATAAACTTGAACAATTCAAATATTTTTCATTTTCAATTCTATCTATATATGTTTTCTATTTATATATTATTTATACTTATTCTCGCTATGCGAATTGATATATAGTTATATGTTTTCTATTCCATATACATATTTTTCCTTATTTATTTATATTATTTTTATTTTCGTTTTTGTGCTCATCATCATATTAAATTCCACGTTTTCCACATTGATGATATATATATACCAAAGTCACGAAATGTAAATAGTCATATATACGAGTATATGTGATAAACATCTATATAACCATATAACATATACAATTTAAATAAATATAGATAGAGTTACATATACGTATATTTAGAATATCGAATTTTTTCTTTTTTTTCTTATTTCTTATCTTAATATATGCATATTTACTTTAGTATTTTCATTTTTATTATTTTGACTTTCTTTACATTTTATATATATTTTTATATTTATATTTTATTTTATTCATTTTATATACTTCTTTCTTCAACTTTATTTTGTATTTTTTCATTTGGGTGTGTGTAATAAAATATTAAATTTGTATATAAAAAGTATTGAGTTACAAGTTCTTTGCTTTTATATATATCTATCTATATATAAAATAAGATATAATCATTATAATTATCAATGGTTTTTATATATATTTAATTTTTTCGTTTTTCGCGTTTTGAATAAAGAAATATATATAATAAACAGTATAGTTTAAATATTTTCGCTTTATACTTGTATAATGCAATTTCAAATAATATTTAAGGAATTTTGTTTATATTAATGCGAATTTATTATTATTGAAATTTTAAAGTTCAAACGAATTATTTAGTTCAAAATTTCATATAGTTATACATTCTTTATAAATATATAGTTAGTATACTTTAATAAAATATTATATTTATAATACAGAAGAATAGTCAATATATATATAATTTTGACTATGTGTATCATAGACGGGGCTGGAAATTATGTTTCCCATATTATTAAAATGATTGGATATTTCGAATGGACACATGCCTAAAACCAATTTAATTATATTACAAACAAAATTCAATTTTACATATTTTGAATAGCTTTTCTCCAATTTTCATTTTTCTCGAATAATTTGAAAATATAATAAATTTCTGATACTTCATAAAAGAAAATTATGAAAATCGCCCTATTGGTTCAAAAGATCTAGTCGATTTTCCAAAAAGTGTTGGTAAAATGTGTCTAATTTCTGATGTACTGTATAAAATGTTTGCACCATTAGTTTGAGTTCACTTTTACAGTATCGGAAATTTCTTTGAATTTTCACTGAACACGAATGGAAATTCAGCTATATTTTTTGAACCCATAAGGCGATTTTCAATTTTTCTTTTATGAACAAATTTATTGAATTTTTAAATTATGGCAAAAAAATCGAAAATTTAAGAAAAACACCGGAGTGCAATTAAAAAAATAGTAAATTTAGAAAAGCCGATTTTCCGGAAAATTTAGTTTGGTGGAAGAATAAATTTTTTTTATATTCAGCCGGTCAGAATATCCTGTCTACTTAGAAATCCGGCTAACAATTTCCCATCTCCGCCTTTGTGGTATTCATTCATATATATATTCATTCTATCAATCCTTACTTACATTTACAACACACAACACATTTATTAACCTGTCTCGGAAATTGTTTTGTTTGATATTTTAAACGAATAATTGAATCAACTATTTTAATAATCATATTCCAACGTTAACAAAACTAATATGATAGTAATAGAAAACAGATATTTAGTAATTAAATTTTTCGACTATTGATTCTATAAACTGTTTATAGTTTTATCAAATGGATTATGTATATATAAATTGAAATTGTTTCTTGACTTTTTATTTTAACACCTAAACATCAAATCAATATTCAAAAGAGTATTGCGTATAGAATTTTTTTGCTTTTTAAATTGTAATTGCATTTTCAAGAAAACACTTTTATTTCATAATGTTATTTTTTATTATATATCCTATTATTTATATATTTTATATGGTACATATATAGATAGAGTTGAATATGAAAACATTAAGGAAAATTGATATACGAGGAAAAAAAAATGTGCATATAACCAGATGGTATTTTTCCTATATATAAACTCTCGGTGATGATACGAACATATACAAAACATAATATATATTTATTTAAGTTTTTTTTTTATTTTTTAAAACACATACTATATAATATGGTTGGTACTTCACGGTGCATATTGGGTTTTTTTTATAAATATATATCCTTAATATTATATATATATATGGATATATGAATAACAACTAAAAGTTTACTATACACAAAACATTTGTTGTTGTTCTTCTGATTGTAGTTGTATATCATTTAAATAAATATTTATAAGGGATTTGTGTGTGTATTTTTTTCCTAGCGTAACTCGCATCATAATGGAAAAAGGGAGATATTTGAAAATGGATTTTATTTTCCTTGACTTAATATATATTTTATCATATATTCGTTGGCAATATAATATATGTATATATACTCTCACACGTGACTTTATTTTATATTTTCCATCGTTTATATACATTTATAAACGGGCATCAACCAGCACCCACCATTTTAGTTGTTTATATATATTAAGTAAATATAAATATTTTATATTACTACAATATATATAAAATATAATCATATATAGATAGAAATTTGAATCATCATCATACATATATTATGTAGATGTATGTAAAATTGGAAACGCAATCAATGATTGCCGCCAGTTTACCACACACAACCCAAATTTCTTTTTTTTTTGTTTTTGAGTATAAGTTCTATTTAGTTTAACATCATTTATATAAAGAAAATTTTACATATTTCTTATTTCTGTAACATAATAACAAAATAAATTAGATTAAATAAATAAAATATTTTTATATATTATATTATATTGAGATGAAATATGCTTCAAAGCTCCTTGAGAAAATGCGTATAGGCGAATGTTATATGTGTTTTTAACCTATTTTCAAAAAAATTGAAAAAGAATGTTACATAATACCATATAGATAATAATTAAATATTTGTGTACACTATACACAGAATTATTTTATACAATTTGCCTGACATCGTAAATAATCACAACAAAATGAAAGATTTGTTATTTTGTTGTTGGTTCGTCCTTTATATAATATACTTTTAAATAGTAAAATATAGAGTTAAATAAAATTCATATTATAGTTGGAGGGAGTTTTTCGGAAGAAAAATACTATTACATATTCAAATATTATCGATAAACGATTTATGATCTATATGATATATTTCTACTATATAGAAATTGATTATTATACAGGTATAGGTTTGTATAATTTTCCTCTGTTGTTTTTTATTTATTAAAACGTATAAATGCATATTCCAATCGAATAATTATTATATATTATGGGTTATACAAAACTGGGCATATAAATATAAATCAAAGTTAATCTAACGTATTTTTGTATTAATTCAACGTATAACCGATACTTACGGGGATGGTTAACCGTGGTTGTTGAATAACTTTAACTTTACATATATAATTGAAACAAAAAATCGATGCATTCGATCTAAATATACGTTCAAATGTTCAACGTACGTATTATTTATATTGTATGTATTTCACAAGTATTATTTTATTTTTATCTTTCGTGTAATAACAATAAATATACTGCGCTGTACAAAAACAAATTATAAATATTCCAATTTATTATCAATATAAATTTAATATCATTTTTTGCATCAAAATTAGAATTTTTTTTATTATATTTACAAAAGGGATTCGAATTGTACAGATATATTATAATGATGATGACAAAGACGACGACGACGACAATAATGAAAATAATGATGTATACAATAATATGAATTTTTACGTTGAAATAAATATATTAGATTTTTTTTTTATTATTTATTTATTAATATTTAAATAAAATATGGTTTTTTCTTTTTATTTATTATAAATAAATATATATATAGTATATGTATAAAATGCTTTTGAAGTGTATATATACAATTTGAGGTTTGATGGTAATGGTACGAATATAAATGTTTTTCTTTTACTTTTGAAATTATAATTTAATTTTCGTATTTCCAATTTTCTGCGTTTTTATATTTTTCGAAAATGTCTGTATGTATATACTATATATAAATTATTGCGTGGTTTATTTTTTAATTTGAATGTTTTGAATAGAAGTTTAATTCTATTTTAATTTTTTTGTAATTTGACTTATAATCTTTTAAAATATTATATTGAAAAATTTTTGGGCGGTTTTTAAAAATATTAACAAATTGTATATTATTGCAAGAACGATTGTAAAACTCATTTTTGGTAAATCGTATAAAGAATTTTTTCATCAAAAATCTACTGTATTGTTGTCAAACCCACAAATGACAATTCAACTTATCAACTACGAATTGTATATAAATACAATAACTGCGGTAAGGACTTTTTATTAAACTATGCTAAAAACTTGTATTTATTGTATTCGGCATACAGAAATTTGAAAACGTACATTTACATAATAAAAAAAATCATTATGGGAAAATTTCCGATAGTTTTCTATGTCTATATCTAATTTCGTATGGAAAAATGATTTGGAAATGATTATTTTTATTCAAAAAAAAAACATTAGATAATAAATATATTTCGAATATTATGTATAATATTATTTAATTTAACATGGCATTTTTCGTTATATAATTTATACGCAAGCAATAAATTGAAACATTCGTACATTATTTAATAATACATAATACCTCCTAGCTGATAATTTTTATATTAGACTCAGATTTCAAATTTTTAAAGTGCGTTGTTCGAATGGTATTCTTTATATTATAGAATCTAATGCTGTACAAAGAAGGGTTCATCGAACGATGTTTTTGATTGTATCGGCTTTTGTGATTAAGGCACATATATTCGTACTATATTATACCAGTGTGTGCAATTCTTTGTTTGAAATATCGATTTGTAATTATAATAATAATCAACAGATAAATATATGTATATATGTATATATGTAAATAAGAAAAGGATATCCATGATTTTTTTTAATATAGAAAATCATTTCACTATATTTCACAATAAGAAGGCCACCAATACACATATAAAAGTTTATAATTACAATCTCAATTTATTATACATATATAAAATAACTCATTTACACCCTACCAAATACCACGAAATACTACCCTCGCTATATAAGCTTAATTCATATATTAATATTCTAAATATGCAACAATTTTTCCTTTCCTTGTCTTTTCTAATTATCTTTATATGTATATACAATATCCTATATATACATAGATATTATTCAAATATTGCGTATTATATATATTCATGAATAAATTAAAACTTCTATACCATATATATATATATATATATATATATATTAACTGACAATTATCCTATTTTAAAATGTACAATATAAAATCAATAAAACCAGAAAACCTACATAAAATAAAGCAATTTACATATACCATTTTGTGTCAGACTGGGTAATATTTTATATATACATAGTTATAGATATATATATAGATATTGCACTTCATTAAAATATATATATTCATATCCAATGTATATTGAAGAGTATAAAATGTATAATTGTATATACTGGGTGGTGGTATTTATATATAGATATATAATTATATGTAATATGTAAATATTCACATTCCATTTCACTTTTGCAAACAAAATGTTCATGGAAATTATCTCTGTTTTTGGAAAATATATTTTAATGAATGAGAAAATGAATGAATGAATTTCTATATGTATATAACCATTTCTATATATTTTTTTTTATATGCGCTATATATAAGTTTTGTATATTAAGGCAATTTTATATGTATATATATATATGTTGTGTACAAGTTGGCTGCCGTTTATATATACGCGAATAATTACTCAATGTGTATAGATATAGTAATCGAGAAAATGAAAATTATATATATAGTAATTTTTAAATGGTATATGTATATATATTTGCATATCTATATATGGATGTATAATGTATATATATAATTAAGGTCGATGTCTTCACATAATAATATTTACCCAAGAATCTGTTGGGTGGGTTGGGAGGGTTTTATATATATATTTATAACATATATATAAATAAATAGTATTTAATTAACAGATATTTTCATAATTATGTATTGATATTTATACATAACTTCTTTAAGGAAAAATTCTCATTTCCTTTCCTTCAAAATATTGATCGGTAAAAAATATATAGATGGTAAAAAACTCATACCCTTAATGAAAATCAACCCATTATTTTCTTTTCTTTTTTTCTTTATTATTTGTATAAACAAATGAAAAGCTTTAATAGAGTTTTCATTTATATATATATATATATATATATACAGTACAGTATTGCGAGACATATACAATAAAAAAAAATATTTCTATATCAATTTGTATATAGTGTCTGCTATACATATATAATATAGTTATTTATGTATATATATACAAATTATGCAAAATGGAAAAACAGTAAAGTATATATATATATAAAGAGCAATGAAAAAAATACCCCAGGTCATGATATTAATTGCCAAAGTCTCACACTCCATATATATATATATATATATAGCTATATGATGCATATAAATATATAATTTTTAAGAGACGAGTTTGTGCAAGGGTGTATATTTAAAATGTATATGAGTTTGTATAATTTTCCTTATATTTAAAATAAAAAAAAAAAAAAAAAGAAAAAGTCTTATATAGTAAAAGATTTTTTTTTTATTTTATAAAATGAGATGAAACAAGAAAAATGAAAATGAAAATGAAGAAAAATAAAAAATAAAAAATAATCTGAAGTTTGCTTTAAAATTTAAAAGTGAAATTAGGGCAAGACGTCGGTATAATAATAATAATAATAATAATGATAATGAATTCAGAGTAGGTCAAAGTCAAAATGGGTTGTTTTATGTTCCTATATATATAGTATATACGAATATATTTATTATTATAATTATTTTATGCTATGGTATAAAACTTATAATATAATATAATATTCACCCAATGTGAAAATGGTTATATATATAGATGTATATACAGAATTGTTTTAATTGTGTTTATGTAAATGCGAAAGGAAAGGAAAATTTGCTATATATATATATATATATATATAGAATGATGACGATGTTGAGGAAAATATATACGAAATTATGTGACTTTGAATATATACATATAAGTTTTTATGTAAATATATAAATGTTTAAATATGGCAATGAATCTTTCAAGAGATTTTACGATTATATAATATATATATATATAAATTAGTTTACATTAGAAATTTGAATTGGATTGGATGTTTATACATAGATTTTTTGTTAGTTTTTGGTTTGGTTGATGAATAGATTTTGTAAATTTAACCGGAATTTATAGGATATATTAAAACTTTAACTATATATCTATATATACAATTCTTGTTTGTTTATTATACAGAAATGATATTTTATTTTTACTATTAAATGTATTAATCACCTTTCCATTTCATTTGCATTCTTATACGATTAAAAAAATATACTTATAAACTTTTAATTCAATTATTCTTGCGGTAATTCAATTATTCTTGCGGAAAATCCTTTTAAATTATCAATTATATCAAGATTTATTTACCTTTCTTTCTACCAGCATTTAATATATGAATTTCCAAATGACAAATTAAAAAAAATCGTTTATTGATATAATGCAATTATGATTAAATAAAATTGATTTCGTATACAAATCGAAACATGAAAATTTTCAATTATAATCGTTCATTTTGATTTATTAAATATATTAAAATTTTCTTTGAATATATGTATTATATCCTTTTTTTATCTATACACAAATATTTGTTATGTATATAGAAATTTCTCCATTTTGTTTGCATATTCACATCACATGAATAATATTATATAGGATTTCCCCGATAAGTACATAAAATGTGTATGTGTATATATATGTTTGTTTATGTATATTCGGAAAAATATATATAGGGAAAATATAAGAATAGAAAATTTTGTAATTTTTCCGTCGGAACAAAAAATTATATTGAAATTTTCCGTATTTTATATTTGAAAATGTATATCGTTTATACAAAGAAATTTACATTGTTATTTAATGCTTATAGTTTTGATTTCTAAAACTTTTTAAATTGTTTATTTTTGTATAAACGTATAATTGTTTAGAAGAATTAAAACAAATTATTGATTGCAAATCGATTAATTAATATGATATTTTTATTTATGATGCGGTTATGATAATTTTAGGCAATTTTTTTCAATGAATATCAAAATAATAATATGATTTTCTCGACCATTTAATTATTTTCACAACTTTTCATTATTCTACTTATATCATAGGTGAGGTCATTGACACTTATTTTCGTCAAAATGATGATATCTTTATTTTTATTTTGATCATAACTTCTATTTCAGTCAATGAAGAACTTTAAAATTATTTTCTATATGTATTGGTATTGTAATTAATTAGAATATTGTTTTTGAGATTCATGATTTTGGATAAAAGATTATTTATTTCTCTTATTACTTTGTTAGGTATCATATTCGGTATTGAATTGGTTCTGCTCAGGCCTCTGTATTATATATACTGTTATTAATAGATTGTATAGTATATATTCAAATGATATTAATAGATATTAATACATAATACATTCTTTAATGCAGTGAAATTGTAGAATATGATCAGAGAAAGTGATCTGGATTTTCATGCTGGGATTTATAAATATAATTTTATTCGAATAGTTTATTAATATATTTATACCCCATTTATTTCTTGTTTAATCTTCAGTAACAATAACTGTTTTTTTTGATACATAGTTAATGACTGAATATCTATATAAAAAAGAAAAAGAAAAAGAAAAACAAACAATTAAAATAAATGAGAAGTTTATCTAAGAAAAGAAGTTTATTTTGTTTTTAATCTCTATGTCCGATTTATTTTATCTTATTACATACTGCACATATTGCTATAAATTTTTTTAAATGAATTGGCAGGTGGGGAGGAAATCTATTGATTTTACTCGTGCTATTACTTAAATTTTTTAGTACAATATCAAATTAATTTGTTGGATTCATAGAATTATGAAATTCATTTGCTTCCACTATTTAAAATAAATGAACACGTATGTATTGTAGATCCTATGGGTTGTAACGTTTTAATCTACGAGTTGAATCGATGTTAATGAACATCTCATTTGCTAGCATATTTAGTTGCTCATTAATTCTTTTGTAATATCTATTTTACTTGATCTTTCCACTTTTTCCGTCAATGAACAAATAGAAAGATATTGACTTATGTTGCTGTTACGAACGTACCATGATGCATTGACAATTGCACATAATATCTTGGACTTTCATAATATCTCGCTGTTTAGTTGCTCACAGTGCCATTTCGATACCATAGCTTCAAATTGGCTTTAATATTGGTTTGTATAATAAAACTTTGTTTTCTAGTGACAACTTACATTTTCGGCCTATTAGCCATTTTACATTTTGTTTAATTTAATTCTTGTAGTGGATACTTTGGGTAGCGGATACCCAAATACCCATGTTGGTCAGTGGTAATTTTACATTAATTTAGGTGATCTCTGGACATGTTTGCTTCCTGTTGGTGAATCGATTTTTCCTCATTCGCCTATATGCACCACTCTTTGAACCTGTTTTGGATACCATCGAAATGAATTTGTAGTGTTGTCAATGACAGTGGTGATATGCTCGGTGACAAAATTGCCTTGTCATACGTTGTCTTCAGTATTCCCAGATAAGAGAAGTTTAAAAATTTTACCGCATATAAGAAAATATGAACCATTTTCATTTACAATTATATTATTAAAAATTTCAAATACAATGTGGTAAAGGTGCGAATTTAAAGAAAAACCCAATGAAACATAATCGTAAAAACCAAATTTTAAGAATAAGTAATATCATATTTTATTTTAAGGAAATTGTTTGATTGCAGATAAATGTCCTATTGAAATCATATATTATAATCAAAATACTAAATATATAAATCACGTTCCTCCACTTTGTTGATTACACTTTCATTTATCCATTTATTATTAAAAATAATTTTTAATTTATAAATTTAGATCAATCACTATATATATCACAAATGTAGAATTTCTGTATCATGATTCATGTGCTTTCACTTAATTGTATTCATTTTTTTTATTACATTAGTGTATATATTTCAAATGTGTTAAATTTCAACAGAGTGATTTTTTGTATATTTTTACACATATATTACATATTCTAATCGAATTTTTGTAAAATAATTAAAATTTCACAAACACATCATTTCATTTTCAAAATTCATTAATAATTTATAACATTTTATATATACAATTATAAATTATACACTTTTGTGACAACGACCAATTTCACTATATCAATTTTTTGGAACTCTGTAAAATCGAAAAACAAATAATATAAATAAAATAATTGAAAAATGTATTTGAAAATATAATTGTTTAAAAACCAAAAAAGCAAAATAATTGGTAAAACACTTTTGCTGTTCAACTTTCAACTGTGAACTGCATGAATCTTTTTCCTGTAAAATATTTATGTTTTAAAATTAATTCATGAAATAATATACACACATAACCCTTTCACAACATCTTTTATATATACATATAGATGATTTAAATTACACATATCTCATCTGTATACAGAATTTTATATATAAAAAAAAATACACATTAAATCAGGATATATTTTTTCCAATTAAGTTAACCCTTTTTTTTTTTTTTTAATATATACTATAAATATTACAACTTTTTTTCCAATGCATTATAATAACATATATAATATACAGAATATATAGTGTATAGTCATGTATTTATGGAATGATGTGCTTCTATATCATATATGTATATATAGGGAATATCGAGAAAAAATTCCTGTCTATATTAAAATAAAAAAAAAATAAATTTGCATATAATTATTTTTTGTTGTGGAAAACTTATAAAGGTTTTCTTGTTTTTCAAACAAAAAAAAACCTATTGTGTGAATAGTATTTAAAAATAAAACGTATATGGAATATTTTTTTTGTATTTGTATAATACTTGTTTAAAATTAAAAAAATATTGTAATCATTATTTTCTTCTACATCTATATGTGTGCGATCGGAGTGTTTACTTACAGTAAAAATGTGCTTATGTGGATATTTTTATGTTCAACAAATAATTCATAGTATATAGGAAAGGTGTTGTTGTGTTTTTTTTTTAATTCAAAATATATTTATTCATTTTAATTTTAATATTTTTATTTATTTCATTTGATCCGAAAGGCGAAACGAATTACAAAAAAATATATTATAAATAAAATACGATGACGATTTTATTATAGTATATATAAATGTACCTTTTTTTGTTGAAATTAAGTGTATGATGATGGATTTCATTTAATTTTTTTTTTAATACTAATATGTTGAATGAGAATTTTAATACTAATATGTTGAATAATAATCGCCAAAAAAAAAGTTAAAAAATAAACCGTTGACGAAATATTATATAAGAGACATACAAAACAATTTTGCATAAGTAATGTTTTTTTTTTGTTGGTTGTCCTCTATAGATATTATTATTTTTTTAAATATATAATTTGTTATAAACCAAAAAGGATATATGCGTTAACGTTGGCTTGAATGGTTCGTCGATGGAAGCTTTTATTTATCTATATGAAGAAAACATTTTTTTGATAGACACAAAAACAAATTATATTCAAATATAAGCCCAAAATATATTCTATCATATATGATTTAATTGATGACTGAACAATGAATTGGCATTATTTTATGTATTATAATTTTAAACCAAATTCATTTTTACGTTTATACAAAAAAATTGTATCCAAGATATTAATTTTTTTTTTATAATACAGTATGCTTTCTATTTTGGTGTTAGATGATATGCAATTGTTAAATTGATTCAATTATCGGACATCTTTTAAAATGTTTATCCATAGAACCCCAGAATCCACAGCATAAATATTTTGGATAAACTACCATATATTTGAAGAGGTGATTCCCATATGCAATCATAAATCTTTACAGATTAAAATAATTTATAATAGATTCGTGTCGATTTTATTTTTAAGAATTTTTCAGTAAATCCGAGGAGGTTGGTTGAAGAAAATTGCTACCGATGAATGAGAATTGTGAGTTTATTTATAAATAATACATATGGAATAAAAATATACGATAAAAACTAATCGTATGTACTTAATTGAAACTAATAAATTCAAACGATAGAATAAAAGCTATATTATATAAAAGATAAACGAAAAAATTTCTCATGCACTTATTGCACCATAATTTGGTTGTTATATCGTAAAAGTTATTCTATTAAAATCGATTAGTTGGAATAAAATCGTGAGTTAAAGATTTATGAATGATCGATAACTATTTATCATCTGAAAGAAATTTTGTAAAAATCCTTTGCGGTCAGAAATTTTCTTATACATAAACATTTTTTATGTGAAAATAGAATTGCCCACTCATTAATTAACAATAATTTTTAAGATTATTAAAGTTTTAAGATTTCAATTAACAAATAACTTAAAATATCAATAATGTATATTTATAAATTTTTTAATGCCTTTTTTCGTTTTTGCAGATATTCTTCAAGTCATTCAACAAACAATATAAAATATCAAAAATGACAAAGACGATTTCTGGTTACGAAATGGTATGTAGAAAACCATTTTATATGTAACATACCAATTCATTTTAAGTGTTTTGTTATTTTTATTTTGATAAGTTACGACAAATGTTTTGTATCTTTCATTTAAACTGAATTTATCTAAATGTAAACGTACATTTCATTTTGTTTGTTAACTAAAGTTCATATTTATAGAAAAAAATATGCGTTCTATAATCATAGTTTTCAAAAATAGGCAAATCATAAATTTCCTATGTTAAAGGACAACGAAAAAAAAAATACTCATAATATCATATACTATACTTAAAAAAATAAATAAAAAAAATTACTTTCGAAGCAGGAAATCATATTTTTAATGATATAGAATTATAAATTCGTCAATCAAAAACAAACAAAAAAAAACTGTTTTGTATTTGATACTTTATTTTTTTTTTAATCATTAACAAACCAACAATACAAAAAAATCTATTTCATTAAATTCATTTCATTAAAATTAAATTTGTCGATGAGAAAAAAAAAGTAAAATTGTAATCGAAATAAAAAAACTAACAATCATCATAATAACATTATAATTTACCCTTCTATGATGACATTCTATATATTATTTATTTTTTTGTTACAATGTGAAAAACCAGATGGAAAGTATCACATTTTATTGATAATATATTATTTTTAATATCTATTCAAATTAAAACAAAGTATAAGACAAAAAAATTTAATTCTATTAATAAAAATTAAATTTAACGTCATTTGGTTTTCCTATATACAAAATATTTATTGTTTACCTTAAAGTCTTAAATTTCGGGGTAACTTATTTTTTTTTTGTTTATAATACAATGTATAAGAAATTAATATCACTTTATTTATATATTTTTGTAAGTAAACCACGCATCCATATCATTATGACGTGTATAGATATATAAAAATAATATACACGAGCCATTATTATGTGACATAGATATACATATATTTTGATATTTTTTTTTTAATGTTAACAATATACCTTAAAAAAAATAATAGGATCTTTATCAAATATTTACAATATAGGTTGAAAAAAAAATATATATACTATCATACTATGTAAATATATTTATTCTTCTATAAAATATATGGAAAAAATTACAAAATCCAGATATTATACAGGAAATTGATTTTGATATTATATTTTTGGAAATTTGAGAATATTGAAAATTGGAGGAAAATAATAATATATAAAAAAATATACATTAAATTATGTATATAAACACAAATTTTGTTTTGATATATACTACACACCTAAAATTGTTATGAAATTTGTTTTTTTGTATATTGCAATGCAATCGATTTTTAAATTATATTTTGGAAAATTTCACTGGTTTTATTGATAACACAAAATATGGTTAAATTGCTTATATATATCTATATCAAAATATTACGAATAACTTAAACGCGCAGTTTCAATTAGATCAAACGAAGGATTCGCACCTTTATTTTGTGAAGAAAATGTTGATACTCACTGTACCAAAATTACTTTGGGTTCACGGTAATCTAAAGTGTATTTAGTTTATATTCATGTTTAATTAAATAAAATATAACACAAATTTTTCATTAGGTTCGATATTTCCTATTTTTCGATTTTCGGTTCGATTGCGGACATTATTTATACACCGAGAATAAAACTATGGTATAATCAACTTAAAACCACTATTAAATTAACAAAAACTAAGTAGTTACTCGGCTGACATATTTTTTAGTAAAATTAACTTAGCGCAAATGGTTAATTTAAAAATAACATAAATTTGCTAAGTATATTATACAAAAACTATACGTAAAATGTATATGTAAACATGGTAGATAATACTATGCATATAGGTAAATTTCTCGAACTAATTGGTGTATATTACTTAGCAATATAATAATTTCTACTTGGCACAAGCCAAAGAGACTTTGTAACATATTAGTATATACTTTGCAGCTAGGTAAAGACAAATATACTATTGTTTATTTCAACGAATTGCTAAGTTAAAACAACTTGGCGCATAATTATTATTACTGAATCAATAGGTTAATATACATTGTGGCATAGTTAAAATAACTTAGCTCATAATCCTTTTTAACTCATACAATAGTTTTTATCTACCTTGTGGTATAGTTAAATTAACTTAGCCCGTATCATTTTTAACTCATAGAATAGTTTAAATATACATTGTGGTATAGTTAAAATAAAGAATATATATGATTTTAAATGGATATACAGTTCTTTTTAAATATATAAGTTCATATACATTTTCGGAGCTCATATATATGTATGTACTTAATATTTAAAAAAAAACCGGCTATCAATTTAAAATCATATATATTCATTATTTTAACTATATCACAATGTAAATTAAAACATACAATTTTAGGCGTTAGAGACTCCCAATAATTTCCCAATATAAATAAAAAATAAATATAAATAATAATAACTTATTTTATTTAACAAAATTTTTATTGATCTAAATCTAATTGTAAGTAAATAATAAAATCCTACATAATTTTTTAAATAATAATTCAATAAATAATTTTATTAATTTTTATATTATATAATTACAAACTAAATCCACTGTATAACAGACAGCAAAAATAACATCATAAATAGTATTTTATTTGTTATGGATTACTTCAAAATTTGTGATGGAAAATTTTTAGATTCTTAACACATAATACTATAAATACATATAGGATAGTATGATAGTATAAATTTTTCTTATACGAATTTAAATTTTCATAAGTTCTATTTAGAGATTACGCACATATATAGTTTTCTAATAAATCCGTACGGAGTACGAATCTAAATAACATATTATATTTATTTATTTATAAATTCAGTTATAGTCTATATATATGTCAAATAATATTTTAACACACTTAATTATTAAAATTTTATTACAAGAATCAGTCTTTTGACTAATAAGTTGTTCAGAATTTACAGTAAGATATAATTATATATGAAGTGGGAATACAAAACAATGTACCAATATACCAACATTTACAAGTAATAAAGACGTTAAATTAAGCACTTTACAGAACCAAAAAAATTATGTCCAATTTCATTATTGAAGTTCTTTAAGTAAATATATATAACAAATTTGCTTCACACAGAATTTTTAACATGTCACCCGTGTGTGTGGATACAAAATTTCTGTGTGTGATGATGAAAAAATGATGAAGTAAAACAATTATTTTTATATTAAATTTTAGTATACTAACAACTCTAGGTGGTATAAAAATGTTACTCTGAATGTTTACACAGAAAATTATATGATAGTTACTTAATAATATGTAGAATCTTATAAAATGCTGGCGGTATATAATATCGATGTTGAATTGTTTATATTTACAATAAATTTCTGTGGTGCTAAAATACAGAAAGAAATTAAAAGTTTTAATTGTATATAACAAAAGCAAAAAATCTTTGTTTTCAATTACCTGTGTTGTATAACAAGTTTAATTGTTGTTGAAAACTGTTTTTAAAAGATGTCTATATTTCGCTATCCGAAAAATTCGAATTTTCTATATATTTTATAAAACTGGACGTTGGCGTCAATGTGGAGTCCGAGTCATTTAAATTTTTACTAAGTTCCTATAGAGTTAAATTTAGAAATGACATGTTCAAATTATTATTATTTTTATTGTTATTTATATAACATTAGCAATTATTTAATATATAACGTAAATAAAACTTATTTTTTAATTACCTGTTGTAACAGCTGTACTTGGCGTTGAAAATTTATTTGCAATGTGCGGTTTTTAGTTTTTAATAATTGAAATAATTTGTTTATTTCTTTTCTTGTTATGTAATTTAAAATATTTAAATAAATCGCTCTATCTGAAAATTTCAATATATAAAATTAACGTTAGGTTTAATGCTCAAAAAGTAATAAATATGTCGTATTGGATATATATAACATATATAGTGGCATTGGTATGAGGAAGTTTCTGAATGGGATACTACCAAACCTCTATATCCAAAATATAAAAACGATAACTATAATGAACTTTACTCATTGTATGTGTATAAAATAAAATATATTTTAATTCTACATAAACAAGAGAAAATTGTACTTACCAATTAAACCGATATACAGTTTTTGATTAAATAATTTTTTTTTATTTAAAAACAAAAACAATTGGCATTTCTTAGAGCCACAATTGCACCGCTTTGTCATATTATTTAAAACCACACAGCTTAATGTTTGTTTTAATCAAATAGTTTTTTGTAATTGAATTTATTTTAATTAATATTATATTGAAATTTGCAAATAATATTAACCCCACAATTGTCATCTATGTATCATAATGTAAACACAAATCACTTAAAACATTTTAATTCAATATTCTATTTTTAATGTATAATTTATTTCAATAATATTGTTGAAGTTTAAAAAAATTTATTTAATTGAAAATATAAAACACCACTGAAAGCCCATAACTGAATAATGGATGACTTTGCTTCGAAACTAAAAAAAAAACTAATAGTAATAAGTTAAAATTAATAACAATGGTAGTAAAAAGTACTTAGCTGCATAGTGATTTTTAAAATCAACCTAATGCTAAGTATTTTTCATTAAATAAATAGGTTGAAATTACATAGGCGCCATGCGTTTCATAAATTTAAACTAACACTTAGTTATTTTATAAGTAAAATCAATTTAATGTATAGTAAAATTTACTTAGCATAATAGCTAAATCTATGAAAAAGATTGGTTGATATAACATTGTATATATATAAAAATAACCAAGCATTTTAATTAATAATGAAATTTATTTCTGTATAAATGACTTATTTGCTAAGTAAATTGCAGAAATACTTAATTGCTTGGTAATTTTTACATAATTATTGGTAAAAAGGCAAAAAAAAATTAATTTTTTATATAAAATAATTTAATGGATAATAAATAACCAAGCATTTTGGTTAAATGTACTATACACATGGTTAAACCAATTTTCTTTATTAGTTGATTGTAAAATCGACTTAGCGATTGGTAAAAACTAACTTATGATGACAATGATTTTAACCAAATTTTGTTATTTTTTGTCATAATAATTTGTTATTTAAAAATACAACAAATGCTAAGTAAATATAAACTACATGCTTTGTGGAAAACATTAAACTCTGTTGTATTTAACAACGAACTTAGTTATTAATGAATAAATTTGGTAAATCAAAAATAATAAATTCATATTTGTTATATTTACCTAACAATTAGTAGTTTTTTTCAAATATTTTACAATTACTTGGTGAAATTAACCAAGACTTTGTAAATATTACTAAAATGAAATAACTTTGCAATTTTAGTTAAATATACTTGGTCTTTTTTCTCTGTGTAGTCTCGGCACTGTCTCCAGTAACACTTAAATCCTATACATCTATTATCCGTTTTCGAAACAACAGATTTGGAAATTCATTCACGTCAAGACCATGTAACAGTCTTTCAGAGCTAGTATTTCCCCCTTCTTATGACTATCAATCATTTAAATTAAGCATTCTTTCCTACCTAAAGACCCATCCACCTAAAGTGCAACTTCGACAATTGTTTGAAAACATATGTCTTACTTTTTCTTGCTGCTATTCAGTTTAAGATTTTTTTCTCTCACATATTCGCTTTTATTTTCCAAATTTCAAACAATTATCCACATATTATTAAAGTTTGGCCACCCAAAATCACTTAAATGTATTCAATAAATCATAGGTGTATTGCCTCATTAAGTGATTTCGTTACGGGCTCGGCAGCAATAAAATTCCAAGGTTTTACATAATAAATTTATCGATCATGAAACAGATAATATTCTAAGTTCATTTGTCGGTATGAAATAGAAAACAATCAATTTCTAATAATAAAAGATTACATATAGGAAATGTTTGTGTAATTCTAAAAAAGTATATTCTCCTGGAATATCTCAGGATATATCATTCTCATGATATTTCCATATAAATATTAGATTTACCAAGTATATAATTACTAACAACATAAGTTGAGTTTATCTATATTAATGATTTGGAAACAGATTTTTTTTAAATGTTAGAGGTATTTTATAGATGACCCACATATAAAGGACAAATTGAATTATTGTATTATTGTTTCATAGATGTTTTTTATTATTAGACATCTTCCCTGAAGGAAAATATCATTAAAGAAAATGTTAAAATATTCATACAATTTTTAAGAATTCCAAATGGGTATTGATTTTTGATTTTCGATTCTTATTACATTGTTACAATGAACAAAACTAATTATATCAATAAGTTTCATTTATCTAGAAAATATCTTATTATATCATAAATAAAATATTTATCATAATATTTAATTTTCGTGGTTTAAATAAATTGAATATGATCTCATTAATAATAATAATAGTTTTTATGTAATTAAATTAATATATAACAGTCGGAAAAATTTCTAATTTTGATAAATTAATATATTCATATTTCAAAATACCAGAAGGAATAAAATTTACTTCCTGATTCCCACAAACATATATATTTGTATTGTATATCTACAAGAATAAAATCTACATTATTATAAAAGTAAATAATAAATCGAAACAGCTTCAAAATGCCAACCCTTTACATTAGCCATAAAGTAACGCATATATTTTGTATTATCAATATACAAATTTTAAATATTTTATTTTTGGAATAGAATATAACCCTTTTTTTATTTTTCTCTACATCATAATGTATCAATAATATTTACATATTTTGTATATAAATTCATTTCAAAAACGGAAAAAAAATATTCACATATACCTTTATAAAATCAACAAAATAGCATATTATCAATGGTATATCTATATATTTTAATAAACAAAATACGATTAAATTATATATGCACGGATTTTATTCTAATATTTTTTCTTGTTTGCGTACATTCATGACAATCGGTATATATATAAATAGTAAATTTTCCAATTTCCATAATTTATTTTACCTGTACAGAGCTGCTTCTCATATATGATGTGACGGTATCTTTTGTGTATTATTATATGGCTTAAAAATTTCTATATTTATATTTCTATTTAGAATAATAGGTTTATTGGAATACAGATTTAATTTATTCCCATTTTAAATCACACCTTTGTGAATGGAAATGTTTATACTTCATTTCTATTCTAATATACATGCATTATATATTGTAAATATCAATATATTTATATCATTTGTATGTATATGAATATATAAATAGGTAATAGAAATAAGGTATAACTATTATTTTAATTGAAATTAGATACTCAGGGTTGCTTCATATCGACATTGAAAACTTTTGAAATTAATTATTATGAAGCATATTCTATGTAAATAAAAAAAAAACTTTACTTTCAATTTCGTTCACAATAATTTTTTGTTAAAATATACCAAAAATCGAAACAGTATGCAAAGGGTTAATTTTGTTTATAATATGATGAATACAATTTTGTTACCGCATTACATAATGAATAAACTTAAATATATAATCCTTTGCAAATTTTTTCTTTTATTATTTTTTATACAGAATAATTTCTGTGGGGATTGATCATTTTGTACACTTTATGTTAATATATATTTAGGAATAAATATAGGTATACAATAATCGAGAAAAGTTAAACATTTTTTATGCACTATGTATATATTTGTATCATTAATAAATGATAAATTATGTATTTATCAAAATGCAATGTGATTTCAATACATATTTATTATTCTATATTATATTCATCCCTTTTTGTATGTACACTTTTAAAGGGTTTTATTTTTGCGATAAAATTTATAATTTGCAAAATTTAACAATTGAAAAATACCTGTGTGTGTAAAGTGAATATAGTGATTTTATTTTAGGATATTGAATGTTTACTGTATATTGAAATGAGTGAAGGTAAATAAAATAAATATAGTATAAATTTATAGTAAATAAAACAGGTTGAAATTTTATATATTTATATCGGCAGGGTCATATTTAATTGGTGTATAAATTTTTATAAGTGTTTATTGAAAAAATTCTAAAAATGAAGTTACGCTTTGTTCATCATTATTATTATGTGTAACCAGTAAAAATGCATTATAATTTAAACAATCTCCCACCTCAGAATCGCAGTGACAATAAATAAAATTTTATAAATATTTTAATTAAGCATAAGATTGGACAAAATATTAACCCATATACATTTGAAAATAAAGGAAATTTTTTGTTGAATTTTCCGCAGAATTATCCTTATAGATGAAAAATTTAAGAAAAATATCATTATTTTTCTCAATATGGTATATACACATTTTAAATCTTCAAAAATTGTAACTGTAAGATTATATTAAATTTGGTTTTGTTGGTGCAACTATTCTGTGCAGATTAGTATTGTAAGAATGAGTCTGAGATTAAGGATGAAATAATTTTTGCATTCCGATATTTTTGTTATATTTTCTATCAATATACGTAATAAAGATAAATAAATTTTTCGCTATACAACCAACAATCTGGCTTTAGCGTCCAACAACAGCCTTCTGTTGTTAGTTTCTTAATTTGTGGCTTTTACGGTGTCGGTAATTAGCAGTACGACCAACCGCAAGCGGAATATACAACTCTGTGTTAAAATTCAGATTCGAAAAATAACCGAAAACACAAAACATATTTTATGCATTCAGTAGGATTCGAACCCACGATCCCAAAATTTCGTTAGAATTTTAGGTTGGCATTTTTAACATTTACACCACAGAGTTATATTATCAATATACATATACTGTTGTGAATTAGAACTTCTGAATCCAATCTACTGCAATTAACTCATAAATAATTTATTTATCAAGTCTTTATGAACTAAACATGATTTCCGGTTTTGATTTCCGGTTTTGATGTTATTAACAAAATTATTTTGGCTTAATGAGAATATCTTGCAATAAAATATAATCAAACACTGAACGAAAAAGGTATATGTAATGATTATTATGTTGATATTGTTATTCATAAAATTGCCGTACACGACCCTAATTTACCCCAAGTGGGTGTAGATTGTTAAAAAGTTGCTCGCTAATTCAATCATTAACTGAAAAGTCATCTCATATATTATATTTACTAATAGATATAATGAGATAATAACTATATTTTTGTCTGGTATGGTAATAAACATCAGTTGGATATTCGTTATATTCACAGATTCTATAAAAATTTATAAAAATAAATATAAAAAGATTATATAACATATAATAATTATTATTACCTTAAACCCCTAAAGATACAATTAAATCATAACACACATATACTTTAACCGCACATATAAATGTTTAACAAATAAGAGGTTATATCATTAAAATGCACGCAAAAACACCATTACTAAGTTCAAAATACTTGTTGAATGACAATAATAATAAAAAAAAACAAACGCAAAAGGACCACAGTCATAAAAAAAACAAAAACCAAACACACCAAAAGAACAACTGAATAAAAACGAAAAACGAAAAAAAAAAGGTTCTACTATATACATATAAATGGTATATTAAAAAAATTGCAAACATCTCAATTTGATTATCTAATTGCATAATTAACCCAAAAAAAAAATTATAACAATATATAAACAAATATTTTTAAATGTAATCCCCTCATTAACAATTATATCGTCTTTATATATGCTATAAAAAAAATAAAATACCAAACTTCTGTTGTTGGTATATAATAACAAACGTCTCTATATCATAAAGGAAACCCACGCTTACGCAATTCAGACAGACATACTATATATTGTTGCTTTTAAATCCACAAAATAAAAACGAAAATAAACACACACAATAAAAAACGCAAACACAAATTACCGCCAACCAAAAAAAAAATTAAATGATTAAAAATTACCCAACTTAATTACCTTAATTTCCATTCCATTTCTTTTATATCGCCTTCATTTCACATTTATATACCATCATCATCTCTCTCTATATCTATATATTATATAAATAATTGCATGAGTTTTGTATAAATATATTAGTATATATAGTACCATTTAGTCGGCATCGCATCATACAATATCCATTAAACACACAATCTTAAGATAATAAATAAATTTTTTTTTCTCATTTTTGCTATGTACCATAATAACATCAATATATTACAGCATTTCTCGGCGACTATATATACATATATAGAAAGATAATAACACCAACAACAATAGAATAAAAAACCAACAACCATTAATCTAATTATCACTTTTCTGCTATATATGTATATTGTATATACATATATATAAAATGAAAATACGTTTATGATTATGTGGTAATTGTATATATATATATATATATATAAAATACATAATGTTTTATTAAGAATTTTATCATGAAAAGAAAATGTGAAAATGTGTATTTTTTTTTTATATTCATTCATTTATCCAATATTTATGTCCATAGATACAATATATAATGAAAAAAAAATTGTCATTATATAATAAACGACTATGTACTATACAACATTATAATATACATGATATTATACAGTTTCTATGTTCTTTATTTTACGACCCTAATGAAAACTAATTAATCCAATTAGACAATTTTTTTTTGTCATCATCCTCCTAAACTTTTTTGCTTTTATATAAGACTGACTGTTTCGTTTTGTAAAATAGGGTGTGCATAATATATATATATATATATAATATGTATTAAAAATATATTGAATTGTCTTTTATTATTTTTACAGTCAATTAGAAATGTTATGACTGGAAGTGTTTTTTTTTTTGTTTAATTTTCTTAAAAAGGACTTTTTATATATTGATTATTTTTTTTAATAAATTTATACTACGTGTAGTAAAACAATTTATGTAAAATAGGATACCGGTAAAATGTAATTTTTTATACTCGTTTGTATATCAACCATAAAATTTATAGGATATTGTAATTTAAAAAAAAGGATCGATCTATGAAATTTAAAATCAAATCAAACCATCTATTTGTGAATAGTTGAAGCAATTGAACTTCTATACATTTTTTTTGATAATTCCATATAAAGAAGAAAAAAATATCAAACAAGGACATAAACGAAATATTTAGTATATATTTACATATACGCGCCAGTATAGATTTTCTATATGTATTTAGAGCTATATATACATATATATTTATTCATATATACAATATCATTGGATTTAAATGCTAACCAAAAAAACCAACACACACACATCAATCTATATATATCCTTTTAAATGTAATACTTGTGTATAATAAATATATAAAAGCTCAATATAAAACCACCCTATACACAATATTTAATAAATTTTAATATAACACACACATTTATATCGTAGAATATAATATTCTGTGTATGAGCAAAGCAAAAAAAAAATATATTGAAAAAAATTTGAAAAAAAAATAGGAATACAAAGGAAAAAAATATATAATAAAATACTCGTTATATGCAAAGGGATGACAATAAAAAAATATATACCTATATTATATATACATAGATATATCAAAAAGGATATATTTATAAATGAAAGACGAAAAAATATATAAATTTATGTATATGTAAAAAAATTGTATATGGATTTTATTTTGTGTTCTTCTATCGCTGTATATTTATATATTTTCTATATATTATTATTATTATTATTATTATAATAGAAATACTATGCTAGGTTAAAACATCTAGAACAGAAAGTAATTACATAAGGTTAACTGTAGTAAATGCAGGTTAAATTTATCACGAATCAAATTTTATAAAATGTTTAATATCAAATAATGTTCCATACTAATAATAGTTTTAACTTTATTCTCGATATGATCTCTTGGATTTATAAAGAGATGGTATCATAAATTAAATTCCTCTTCCATTTTTCCATTTTTAATCAACCCTATACATATCCAAAATGTCGTGTCGATCGGTTATAAAACGAACCGGAAGCACTGAGATTTGTATGCAAAGTTATGGAGGGCATAGAAAAAAATCGTGAATGTATATATTGGGTATCCTTAGTTTAGTCATATTTTGGTATCCTTAGTTTAGAATTGAAACTATAAATATTATTTAGAAATTTCCAGTCAAAATCGGAACAGTATAACTTTGAATGAATAGTGCAAAGAATCGTTGGACAAAAATTTCTAACCCCTAAAACCAAACCAATAAGTCACGTATTTAATATATTATGCATATATATATATAAATATATATATATATATATATATATCATAAGCTTAAGCTATAAATGCAATAAGGAACTATATAAATATATATACACATTTTGATTATATGTATTTGGAATCATGAACGCAGAGGGGATGATGATTTACGTTTATTTATTTATTTTTATACATCATTTTTTTTCCTTGTTCCGTTTTTACAATTTGGTTTTTATTTATTTTATTATTTTTTTTTTTTAATACAATTTTTTGCTTCTAGCTCCACCTTCACCCTACAAATAAATGATTAGGAAATATGGAATAAAAAAAATTCTTAAAGTGCGTATGTATGTTATATGTATATATATATATATATATTGAATACACACCTCATATCGCACGTATATATATATAGATTCATGTTGTAAAATATTTATATACATATATAACATGCAATTTATCCATTCAAAATTACGCACCCTTAACGTACATATATCCTTACGCATTATTTATTATATTTAATGTGTGCATTTTTGTACTGTGTATTCATATTTTTTTTATAATTATGCCCTGTTTTTTTTTGTTATCAAAATATAATTTAAATAGATCTGCTGCGATAAAGAAAATTATTAGAAGTATACATTTTTGTTTGAATTTATTGAACAAAAAATGCATATATTAAAGTGCGCTAATACCTTAAATATAAAAATAAAACTTATACTATTAGTATAGTAATTGTGAAATGACATTTTTTTTTATATGCATTTATATCTATATTTATTTACGATTTTAACTTTAAAGAATGCGGACAAAAATGCCTGGAAAAACAACCTAAATTGGATTTTGCGAGCAGCCATTATTTGTTTTGAAATTTTTAATATTATTACTTTTGTATTTATATATATGGATTTTATCAACTTTCAATTCTTATTCTATTTTTTTCATATATTACATATTTATGTGCTGTTGCAATACTTTATTTAGTTATATAGATTCTTGTTTTTGTCGTCAAACACACATTATAATATGTGTATCTATCTAAGTGTAAATATTTATACATTTTTATATGTAATATATGTAGACGAAATGGAATTGTTTTGTGTGGTTTCGAGTTCAATTGCACCCTCGCACATAACAACAACACATTATGATGTGTCACATGGCCATATAGATATGAAAAAATATATATATAGATAGGGGTCGTTGGTTTTTGATTAATGTTTTTTTGTTGTTTAATGTTTTTTATTTTTTAATAGTAGTAATATATATGGCAATATAATGTTTTTTTCATATATAGTTTATAAGCATTTTGAGTTAATGTGGGGTATATACGATAATCATAATGTAATAATTATACAGTTTCTGCTGTGTAAATATGTTATATGATGATCAGGGATTGTTTTAATTTGAATAGAGAAGTAAACGTGTGTAACACATCAAAAACAGTTTTTTTTTTAAACCAAAGCAATTTGAATCTGCATATGAGTAAACAAAAATATTAATACGTAGCTATACTAAAGGTGAAAACAATGGCCAAAAATGGGTATATTATTATAAATAAGGATAAAAAATATAATTTTTTTAATATGTTTTTCCAGACTTCAGACTTCAGAGAGTTTTTTAATCATCATATTCTGCACTGAATATCTCTATAAATATCGCTATATTTGGTAAAATAAGTAAGAATTTTCATAAATTTGTAATATATTTTCAAATTCAAATAAGTTTCACTGAAATGAAATTCCTTCCTATCCTAGAATTATGTTTTCTGATATGTTTGTATTTTATGAATGTTATTTTTATTTTTTTTACGGACAGAAAATTCATTAATATTGACATGAGAAAAATTATAATATTATACTCGAATTAGTGATTGAGGTTGCGAAAATCAGAATTCGCCATTTAGTATTTAGTATTTCTTTATCTGAGCTAAATGTGAATTTTATTATCTATACCTTTGAAGTACAACAAAATATATCTATTTGTGGTTAACAATTTATGATTATTCGATGTATGTATCTTTGTGTAATAAATCATAACAAAAATAAGTTTTCTTAATTTCTGTAGTAGCAAAGGTTTTTGAGGAAAAAATGTTATGAATGCAAAATGTTATGAATGCAAATAGGAAAAAATTATAAATAAAATCATGTTTTTCGAACAAAATTTTCTTGAAAATTAGACTTTTCTAAATTAAAAATTCACATTTATTACACAAATATTCCATATTAAAAGTAAATCCAACATGTAATGCATTATAACATTCATCAAAAAGTATACATACGTACAATGGCAAAAAAAACGTAGAAATTCATAAAATAAGGGTGTTGAAAATTGCTTTAGTTTTTTTTGTTACTTATGTAGTTAAATAATTTCATTGTTTGTTGTTGTTTTTGTTGTCGTTCGATATCTTTTTCAATGCTTCTGTTTAAAATTATTTTTACCCTCTAAAGTTGAAATCATTAAAGAAACAAACAACACACAACAAAGAGAAAATGTGAATATAATAGCAAATAAATATGTAAGGAAATATGAAAAAAATAAGGAAAATCATCATCGTATTTTTATATAATAGAAAATCAATGGAAATACATTTTTCTTTTCCTATGTAGATTATTTTCACCAAAGTAATACCCATTATATGATATACCGTATATTCTAGGTTGTTTTTTTTTGTTACCCAGGTGTTGTATTTTCTGTTATTATGATTTATTTAAATAATATAATAGAATCAATTTAATATATTGATGAAGATAAGTAAAAAAATTCTACTAGTAAAACAGCTAAAACAGAAAGCACGTATATATGTAATTTCATATTCGTTCAAATTTTCATATCCTTATCTCATATCCCAAATATATAATTTTAAAACTCTTTTAGACAAGCCAATTCATTTTCGAACTTAACCAGCTTACAAAAATGAAAAAGGTTACGTTGAATTGAAAATGTACCATGCGAAATCTGCCAAATAAAGTTATAATTGGAGATAAATATAAAGAAATCTGGAACATTTTTTCAATTTTCCAAAATTAAACTGATAAATTACATATTACCTACTGTACGTGATTAATATAATGGCGAAAAATCATTATATATTTATATACTATATATAATGAATCATTAATAATTTCCTTTTCTTTTCTTTATTTTGTATGAATATATATAAGACTTTAAAATGTTTGGAGGATTTTTCAAATAAAATTGAATCAAATCATCGCTTGATTCACATTTTTGTTAATAAATCGTTTTGTTTGTCACGAAAGTTTTTAAATTGTATTTAGCCTTTAGTAAGTGAAATTTTTTCTCATTCCCACTACCTTCAATTAAAATTGATTAGAATAACTTAATTGAAGATAATCAATTAATTGTGAGAATAAAGATTTGGCACTTTGAAATGGAATGATGGAATTTGGTAACAATAAAATGGAATTTGAAATTTGGTTTGATGGTTGAAAATCTATAATAACTGTTCCAAGTTCCAAGCAAGATATTATCTATAGGTTATAACTTATGATTTATGGCAATTTTTATCAAAATATTATCTGAAATTGAAACTTGTAAACCAAATATTTTATTATTACCCTCAAATGCTTTATACCAAAAATTAATCTTATAATTTTGAAACATTCGCCTTAATAAATCCACTTACAATTTTTATTCAACTTGACTTTTTTATGGGAATATTCTAAATGGATATCACCGGTGTTGTTAAA
The DNA here is from genome assembly GCA_958336335.1 of Dilophus febrilis. Taxonomy (NCBI): domain Eukaryota; kingdom Metazoa; phylum Arthropoda; class Insecta; order Diptera; family Bibionidae; genus Dilophus; species Dilophus febrilis. The sequence continues at coordinate 38,246,343 of OY284469.1, forward strand.
TGTATAGCGAAATACTTTTACACAATATCGGTTATTATTTATCAAATCTATATATATAATGTAATTAATTTTGTTAGCTTGTTATTAAAATCATTTTCCATTTATATACTTGTGAGCTTTCATCGTCAAACAAAACAATTTTCTTTCTTGTGTCTGGTTTTATGCGGTTATATTCAACACATTCATATATACCTATTTAAGGGAAAGTATAAAGTTTATCTATAATTTTTTTTGTCATTGTTTAAATGGAATAAGAAACAGACACAAAAAATGCTTTTAATATAAAGGACACTTTACAGCATGGTTTTTGTTGAGGATTTTTTTCTGTCTTATATCGGTTGTATTATGATGATAGCATATATTTCATTTCAATTATTAGTATACCTAAAACAATATATTTTTTTCTTTATTATTATTCATTTAAAACAAACGTTTTTAAGTAATTAATTGAGCGTAAAATGTATTTATGAAAAAAGAAATGTGCAGGTCATCATCAACAATATGGTATTGTATATAATCAATATGTTATTGTATATAATAATCTCGTGATGACGGGAAGATGGATAACGACGATGCTATATGATTATATATTTGAAATTAATTTTCCTTTTGTTTATATAAAACTTTTTTTTTATGTAAATATAAATTATTGCGGGTTTTTTTTCGTTGTTGTTTTTGTTATTTAGTGGACGGAAAAAAATGATTATTTATTTTATTTTTAAAATTTGAATTTTATTATTATTGAAAGAAATGATCTTTATTAAATAGAATTTAATTTTTATTTAATAACATTTTAATTTTAGATGTTAATTTGTTTCCATATAATCTCAAATTATATAGATTTTCCTGTTTCTGGTATGCCGACTAGACTTAATCGTCTAAATTGAATGTTTATTGAATTTGAATTCATTTGTAGTTTTATAATTTTATAAAATAATTTAATGTAACTTTTCTGTTTAAAATCAATCGAAAATGAATGTAATGACAGGGATGCAATTATTAAATTCCACCATTAAATGTCGTCCAATAATTTTATTGTATTGTCATGTTGAGATTTGATTTTAATAGGTTAAATCATGCGATCGGCTTTAAAATCATTCAAAGGTTGTAAGAAATATATAGTAAACCATCAAAATATTATCAAACATATGCGTGTTAAATGTTAAACCAAATGAAACCTCGAATTAAAGATTTTCATTTTAATGGAAAATTATACCAACAAAATTAAATAATATAAAATATGGGAAAATATCTACCGATTTTTGAATCAGTCTGTAAATTAAAATCATCATAAAAAATTATTCATTCCGTTTCCCATTAAATATCAGAAACGAATTGACAAAAATAATCAAAATCGAAATAACAAGACAGAATTCATCTCATCGGCTCACAATTTATGAATAAGGTAAATTTTTCAATCATATTTTAATAATTATTTTGCACAATTTTACATTTATTTTGAATTCAGCCGGTTCATTTCCAATTTTATTTTACTTTTATTTAATGTGGTGAATTAATTAAATTGTGTTTTTTTCGTTCGTTCGCTTTTTGTTCGTGCGTATTATATTGTAAAATTATAATTTTAAACAGATATTTTAATCATATTTTGATTAAATATATAACGATATGATTTTATTTACCTTCAATTTTCAGATGAGTGTTTATTTTTTAATCAATATCAGCCTATGTAATACAACAAATGTAATGAGTAATAAATATTTTTTATTCAAATTTATTAACATTAAATATTTTACATGAAATTTAATAAGAAATGTATCATAAATAAACCAGGAATATTTTAAGAAAATACTTTAATATTACGTAAATGCATAAAAAATTAAAAGTGAATTTCATAATTCAAAAACAAAAACTCCTCTATCTGAAATCAATTATTGGTATATCTGAATATTACTTTTTAATATTTATTTTAACATACTTTACTAATCATTTATAAATATCTATATATTAATATTTACATAACGATACTTAAGAAGGTTAAAAAATAAGCACTTTACATTATTTTATAAACAACGTTCTTGACAATTAAAATAGAATGAATGCGTAATTACCCTTAAAGCAATTTAAAATTTTTGCAAATAACATTTTGTTGCTATTTATACAATGCTATAGTCTATTTTATTGTTATATAAAAAAAATTGTTTGTCACTTTCTCTACTATATATATTTTGTTTATCTGTGAAAGAATAAAAATTTAAGAGCTGAGTGACTGATAAATTGTGAACGTACTTTATATTTTATTTCTGAAGTATTATTCAAAAAGAAAATTGCATTCTTATTTTGAAGATATTTATACATATATAATGTACTTTTATTCATATATCTTATATGTATGAAATCGTTTTTAAATCATTATTATGTGTACGTCTTGTTCTTGGAAATAATTATTAGCCTGCGGAAAACGGTTCTAAAACCAAAACATAAATATGAATGTTATATATATATGAAAAAATATATTACTATAAAAATACTAAATGTTTTGCTTATTCTATCAGACAAATTGTATATATTTATACTTGTGAACGCCATATTTTTTTTATGATTTCCAAAATACTTGAGTTTTTTTCATTGTTGTTGATTTTCGCTTTACTGTGTGGATATTGGAAAGTGCACAATATCCGTATGTGAATATTTAAAGCAAAAAAAAATAAATTATAATAAAATATGTCTTCTAATAATATAAATACTATTTATTTATATATATATTTATAATGCAACAACGAAATTTTGCATAATCCTAAACGCATATGTCGTCGCTCTTATACGCAATGGATGTATAAAAATATAGAGGAAAAAAAACACGTACACCCCACGCACTAACACTGTGATTGAATTATCTCCTCGCTTTTAGATATTGTGGGGGTTCGTTTTTTTTTATTTTGTGCCCTGAGATCCATTTTGCCATCAATTTGCCATCCATATATATATTTATAAATTATAATATAAATATACTCAAGTATATATGTATATATATATATATATGAACGCGTGGATATACAAATTTTCTTTTATACACGATATTATCTATATTTATATATTATATAGGATGTATATTTATTGATATTTACGCATATAGCGAGGTAGAGCTATATATTTATATGTTTATATCTGTATATGCATGTATGAATTTGATGGAGGATATACGACGAGACGATGATATGGAAGCGAGGATTTGTACGAAATGGAAAATATTTGCTTATACAAATACTCAAGTGTATATACACTATAAACGAAAATATATACAAATAAATATAAATAAATAAATAAAGAAGTTTAATGGAATGTCAGATAAAGAGAAATAAATAACAATATCGATTGAAAATCATTCGTCGACGTTGTATATGGGTAAAAATCTCTTACTGAAAAAAAAATGAAAAAAAGGTATGAGGGTGTACTTTTATAGATATATATTTTGCAATCATATATAACCGAATATAATAATGGAATCGACCGAATTAGAAATCAACCAACTAAACGAGATTAAAATACAATATTAAATTTTTTGTTTTTCAAAATGCTTCTTTTTTTTTTTTTAGTATATACGAGTACTGATTATATATTAATATTATTATATTTTTTGATGTAAATAAGCTTTTTTTTTACTGATCATATACAGATTATATTGTTGTCGTCAATCTTATATATATATATTTTCAATATAGTATATAAAAGAAAATCTATTGTATAAAATATATTCTATTTTGATTTTAATGCGATATTTATACAAAAAAAATTCATCAATTAGGTTCTTCTCATTTGAAATGTATTCAAATTTTTCAGGTTATTTCCAATATTACAGGATTTTCCATATGTGGTATATAAAATAATATTTTTTTGTATCTTATGCAAAATTGATTTAAAGATTAACTTATAATGCGATTTATTACTTTGGTTACAAAATAGAAACATTTTTATATCCATTTTCTCTATTAGCATGTTTTTAGAAAATATTTTTTTATTAAACCACAAATTAAATTTTCTATAGTATTCATTACGAATTTGTAAAACGTTTATAAAAAGCCATCTTTTACAACGTGACATGGTTGGTTTTTGGTACCCGAGTAAGCGGCTTCTGTTAATCAATTCAGCTCTTTGTGGTTTCGGTAATCAGGCTGCCGGTACAGGGCGAGTTTACGCGGGAGAAAATACAATCTCTGCGTGAAATACATAGATTCAAAATTAACAAACAAAACCAGAAAAAATGTTTCATGTCTTCAGTGGGAATTGAACCCACAACCTCAAAATTTGGCATTTTTATCAACTACACCTCAAAGTCACCTTTAAATAAATTTTAAATTAAAACTGTAATACTTTAACTATAAAATTATAATTAATTTAATAGATCATTTGATGGTATAGTTTTTAAACGTATATTTTCCATCATATTTGTTTTGTATACAATTTGATGCATTAAAAAAATCCAAAGTAATTATATAGAACATCTGACATTGAATAAAAATGAAAAAAAAAATCTAAAAACATAAAAAAATGGAAAATTATCCTTATGTCAAATGTAAAAAAAAAATCGTTATGCGTAAAAAAATATTTACTTTCTATATGTTATTACGTGAAGATTTTTTTTCCAACAAACTTATTTGTTTATTTACTGTTTTTTTTTATCTGGAAACTTTTTTTTTATATTTCATTTTACCATATACGCTTTGGGTTACTCAACCCTTCATTGATTATTATTTTTATGTGTGTTTGTTAGGTTTATATAAAAACAAAACTATAAAAAAAGTTTATATTACAATTTATTATAATTTTTTATTTCATTTTTTTATCGTTGAATTTTTTTTTTGTTTTGTTCAAAATTTACTGGATATTTTGTTTTTAATGTCATACCATTATAGGAAACTATACAATATGATATTCAAATATGTTTATATAGTATACATAAAGGAAGGGGTATACCAAATTTTCATAAAAAAGAATAATTCATTTTTTTTGTCTCAATTTAGATAATTGATTAGCATAACCATATGATATTTAATGTATATTTATTTGTTTAATTTTTTTCTTTTGTCAACAGCAAAAACAGTTTGTAGGCAATGTTATTAATACTATTATTTGGTGGAATAGAATGTTAAAAGTATATTTAAAAAAAAAAAGTCCATTTGAATAAGTTTATATAGGGAAAATTCTACTAACCCACTTTATTAGTAATTACATGCGGAATTTAATTGAAATTTTCATTTATAGAGTTGTTGGTTTGACAACATTTTTAATAATACAATGATTTTTTTCTATTTTCTTATGAATTCATTAAATTTTAATCAATAATTGTTTTTTAAACACATCAATTTTAATCAATAATTTTCTTATTATGCACACATTTGTTCCGATTCAGTTTTCAATTGGTTTTCTCTTTTCCATGTTTGATTGAATTTTGGAATTTGAGATCCTTATAAAATTGGTAAAATAACCGTTTTGAGACTTAAATCTAACTGTTATTTTTTGTCATGAGTATGAGTTGAAGAAATAAATTTATTGTTCCCAAATTCCATTGCGATTATTGTCATATAGCAAATTAATTGTATGATTTGTCTGTTTCATAATTATAAAGTAAAAAGTACAGTATTGAATATACACACCCTTTGAACTCAATTCTCACAGAACCCTTAATTTTATTTATCTTTGATTTTCCAAAATATTTCGAATATATTTGTAGTTTATTCTATAATTTCACTTAATGTTCATATAAATATGGTATAAATAAAGTACAATTTCGTTTTAGAACAATTATCTGAAAATACATTATAGAAAAATAAAAAATACAAATACAAATACAAATAAAATGTACATATACATTTTGTGACATTTTTTCAAGTTCAATCACAGATATTCTCAAGACTAAAGTACTCCAAAAAAAAAATACTTCTTTTAAAAAATGTGTTTTTTTTTTGATAAATTTCTCACAAAAATATAAACATTCGTAATAAAATCGTTTATAATTCATTTTCCCATTTAAACGAGTTCAATCAAACAAATTAAATTAATTCATAGAATTTTTGGTTTATTGATATGCTAATTGAAAAAAATACAGATTTATTTATAATATTCGTTTGTATTTATCTAGACATAACATTTTTGAATAGTTCATAGGCAATATATAATATAATAATATTTAAGTCAAATTAAATTAACAATAGATTTGATTAATTCTTTTTATTATTACTATTTTTTTTTTTAGTGACATTCAAAAAGAAAAGGTAACAAAATGATTTGTTTATTCTATAAAATGTATACATGTAAGTTATATAGAAAGAAAAATAATATGAATGGAATAATATTTGAAATAATTCAGATATACAATAATAATAATAAGTCTATATAATCTTTTATTATATTAAATACATAGCAATCGTTTCAATATATTGCATAATACAATAATAGATGTAATGTATACAATTTATATAAATCACTTGTTAGAGGTAATTCTATAAAGGAACTATTTTGTATTTTAATATTAATATATATGAATGTATTTTTACATAGTGTATGAAAATTAAAAATTAATAATTAAAGAAAAATAATATGACATAACAACTTAAATATACACAATTCTTTTACTATACAAAACTAAATTCAATTTGCAATGTTTTCTTATTATATATTTGGATTTGGAATATTTTCTCTTATAATAAATAGTCTTAATTATGTATTATTTTAATCTGACTTATCAAGCATATGTGGATAATATAATTCAAAATCATATTATTTAGATTATGCCCACAGAGCACAGTAAAATTTCCCATATCTATTATTATAAGGAATCCTACATTTTCAATTGAATTTTCATAGAAAAGATAGAACATTGATTGTTATGAAATAAACAAAATATTATCAGCAACTCGGCGACAAAATTGTTATAATGTAAGTATGGCCACTGATGAGAATCCGAACCGTACTTGGTTCGATTCCTACTAGGAACCATCAAATTCTTAATTATTCAATTGTAATTTCAAATATGCCCCATTTAAAAATGAAAACCATAACAATCATTCACTTAATTAATAAGATGTAGAATTACCTTAACTAAAAAGTTACCTTATGTAGAGTTACTTAGAAAATTTGAATATTTTACTTTTATTTTATAATAGGATAAAACGTAATTAAAAACGCATTCAGACCTTTTTATCTAATTTGAAGTTTCAACCATATAAATTTACAGTTATTTTTGGGTGTACTCCCGCGGTGGTTTTGGGTGTACTCCCGCGGTGGTACCCGAGTATATATATATATACACCAACCACACGGGCAGAAACGCCAGCGCCAGCGGTTCGTGTATTCCTACACTTTAGGGGAACATCATTGCTGGAATATGCTGGCGTGTCTCAACCTAGACTGTCCAAATTCGAACAACCATGTCCCCATAATAAAAAGAAATCTGATATATAATTTTACCTAAGTTACCAATTCGACCATAACTTCATCTTAAGATATATGTACTTGATTTTTGACTTTTTGTACACATATAATGTACACAAAATACCAAAACAATTTGTATGTGGGAAAATGCGATGATTGAATGAAAGTTAATTTAATATTTGATTGCTCATATACAAATCTATTTGTAATTGCATAGATATTTTTAATTTCATCATTGCAACGATTTAGTATTATTACTTTTGTATCTACTCATCATATAAAATATAAATTCAATAAAAATACAGTTATTAAATTGTTATGTTTATTGTGTATGAATATAATTAACTATAGTTTATTATTGTATTGATATGCTATTATATAGTAGTATTCCTATACGAATATTCTAAAACAAATAAGCAGATCATAAATTTGGTACATTTCATAATATAATGTATCTGATGATCATATCGATCGATATTATAATATAATTATTTACCGTTATATATTATTTTTTATAAAACATTTTGTGTATATTACGCATGTGTTGAAATATCGTCTTTTAGCATTAGATTTCAATTTAGTGCTTTATTTAAAACTGTATTTTTTTACACGTCAATTTTTTTTCATTATTTTGTAGTCAAATTGTTTAAATCATCCCAATAATGATTTTAAAATAAACTATATTCAGTTAGTTAAATTTCTTTAATTGGAAATTGTGTGTATTTATTGTGTGTATTTTAAAATTTTTTTTTTATTGTGTTGCTTCATCTAATTTTGTTTTTGTTGCATTTTCTTTTTGATATGACCTCGCGTGCTTTTTTTGCGGTTGTGCCTTAAAACTTAATCGCCCAGCCCAGCATCTCATGCAGTTTTATATCCCTGCAGTTTTATATCCCTCATCCTCTGTTTTGGGTCAAATGTGACCCAACATGATATTTTTATTCCAATAATTTAGCAACTATGCCGAATTTATATTATCTTGTTTAATCGATTTTCTATTAATAAATAAAACGCTAAATTTAAGTTAATTTACATTTTCCTGATTCTAGTTTTAACTTTATCTCAAAATCTCTATTGGAAATGTTTTGTTCTAACAGAGAATGAGGGATATATAGATTAATTTGGTAATTTATATGTTTGGGAAGTTCTGTAGTGGATTGGCAATACATTTTCGATAATACTTTATGGTATGTAATTTTATAAATTGCTTTGTTATTTGACATATTATGCTTATATTTATACCTATAAAATAATATTATAAATCATTTAAACAAAATACGTCATCTGAAAATTATTTCAATAACATAAAAACAATTCAACAAAATTAATTTATAAAACAATAAAAAACACTATTATATATAGTTTTCCTTAGATTAAAAAATCAATCAAATAATTATGAATTTTAATTCGGAATCGGAAACATATATCAACAAACGATATACATCATGTGTAATATTAATATATTTATATTATTCATCATCATTTTTCATTTATTGCTTTACAACCATCTTTTGTGGAAATTTCATTATTTATATGCAATCATAATAATATAATTGCATGTATCATTTTAACATATGAATCGACATATATTCAACAAGTTTTTTTTATCCCTTTCTATATGTGTACCGCATATATATCTGCATAATACCAACATTTAATCTCTAATTGATTGAAATTAATGCAAATTTTGCACAATTTAACCACATTGCAACAAAAAATGTATAAATTTATAAATATATAATCAAGTATGTGCAAGAATATATATATATAAATATGCTTGTTTATTTATCCATAAATGAATAAATTAAAATTAAATAATCAATCATTTATATGTACGATTATATGAAAACTATTTACAAATTAAATCTGCTTTATTATTGTATATATAATACCATTTTCATCAATATTGTTATTAGTATTATATTATAAACTGTCTAGCTCTTCTATTCAATTTTATTTGCATATATATAAATTATATTGTCAATATAATATATGATAGAGTCAATAAAATTTTATTGTGCAAAAATATATCGGTTTATATATTCAAATGTGTATGAATTTCAAATAAAATTATATATAGAACATTTAAATTATGTCATTAAATGTTATGACAATTTCAAATTCTACTTTACTTTTGCCATATATTATACGAATTTTAATAAAAAAATATTTAGTAGTAGAAGAAGAATAAGGACCCTTTTAAAATTAAATATAAATAAATAAATACACTTATATTGTTATAGGCACACGCAAAATTTATGTCAAATATATAATAATAATAATAATAATAATAAAAATGTATATCAATATTATAATAGATCAATATAGATATATAGATCGGTACCTTTTTTTATATAAATAATACCTTGATTTTTATTGTAATATACCCTCTTGATTCGCTATAAATTGCACATTCTATTAGAGTATTGTTGTTGTTTGCATAGTATTTTTTTTTGCATTATTGAAAATCTTAAAATATTTTTATTGTATTGTATCGTTTTGTTTGGTTATTGTCAAAAATTCTATTGAAAATTTGACAAATCCTTTTTTTTTCATTTATTGTATATTTTTATGATAGGATTTTTTTTGTGGTGAATTTTATTTGTGTTAAATTGAGAATAATAAAATGTATTATACCTTCCCATGTATTTATTGTATTATAAAATGTATTGTAATGTAATCAATACATAGTATAGGTAATAATGCAATATTTAAGTGTTGTTAATCGTTATTTTTTTTTATAATTGAAGGATTATTTGTATCTTTAATTGGGCAGATTATTGTGCTTTGTCTTTTCTGGTTTGATAAATTATTGTTAATTGAATTCCCAACCGATTATTGACCAATTTAAATATAGTTAGTTTTATAATTTTTTGAAAATTCAAATTATTTTTCTTGATGATTTAGAATTTTATATCGACCTGAATTGGAAATCAACGAAATAAATTATGTATACATTAAATTTAAGAAATGAATCTTTCTAACTTATTTTCTATATATCATATTTTGGTTATATGAACAAAACCAAAATGATTTTGTTTATATATTCATCAAAAATAATCCCTGTCCCAGATTTATGTCTGTAAAAATAAAATAACAATAATAATCATATGGTAATATATTTTTCCTTTTATATACCCTTTTTCTTTTATCCATATAATAAATATACTCTTATACATCATATTCATCTCATTTGCATATTATTATTTATGCATATATAATGAAAAGAAAAGAAAAGAAAAAAAAATAAATTCACATCATAAATACTTATATTGAAATATAATAAAGTTCACAATTATTCAGATGATATATCTTTTATATATGCAAATTGATAATAGATATATACATCTGATAATATATATATCCATTTTATACCCACAGGTTTTTGTTTCTGTGTTTTTTTTTGATTCATATATGATATCCTATATAAAGCAAATCGTTTCTTTTCTGAAGGTCTCTGCGTCTGATCTGATGAAAAGAAAATAAATTTATATACATATATATAATAAATACCGTGAGACAATCCTTTTTTTCCGGACTTTTATTATATATACATTTATGCGTCTTATATTTTTATTTTATCTCTATATGTATAATAGTTGAATTTATGATTTTTTGTTTGGGTAATAATTTATAATATGTCTGCGTATATATTTTTCATTCATTCATTGATAATATTATATTAAAAAACAAAAAATTAAATTATTATTTATGCAAGATCACATACATATTACTTTTTTGAAAAAAAAATAAATAATAATAATACATAAAATAAAATGTAATTCATTTAAATAATAAAAAAAAGGATGAATGTAAACGTTCATATATAAGAAGGAAGTTGTCTCTCTATATATTTATTTATTGTAATATATATTACTTAAAAATGTATATTAACACTTGTGTGTATTATAGAAAAAAAAATAATACATTTTTTCTGGGGACAATTTTTTATTTTCGATGGATGAATGTAATATAAAAGGGATTTAGTGTATAGTATACATATTTTTTCGTTTATTGAACTAATCTTTAAATATTATAATGACAATTTTTTTTTTGTAATATCCTTAATGAATTCAACTATCAATAAAACATAAATATTATATTAGTAGAGTTTTAAAGCCACAGACAGTAATTTTAAGATCAAATATAATTACTCATATCAATTTCAAATAAAAGAACTAATTAAATAAAAATGGGTTTGTCAAATTTATTTATGAACAACTTGCAAGAACTTTTTATAATTTAAGTATAAAAAAATGTCTGAATTAAAAATATTAACAAAAAAAAATTGGCAAAATATAAAATTAAATTTAAACAAATTTTCGAAATCAACTATGCGTGTATTTTGAATAAATAAATAAAAATTAAGTGGTTCTGTTTATATTTTAACAGAACGATTTTGCAATTAAGAATCCCAAAAAAAAAATCTGTATAATCTGAAATAATCTGAATATGTGTATGCGACTATATATTAACAAAAACACCTTTCTTTTATTATTTGAATAGAATTCACCACTAATTATTAAACCAAAAAAAATATTTTTAATAAACATAAAAAAAATACATTACATCACAAATTGTTTTTTTTTATATCGAAATTATAATTGTAAACATATTAAATGCAAATTATATATGTGTGTGGTTGTGGTTGTTGGTGGCACTTGTCAATGAAACGGTGCATGATTTTTTTAATAATGTGCTTGAGATTTTTTTGTTTATACATATGTATGAATGAAATTATCCATATATAAAAATTACATATTTTTGAAATTGTTTTTCAAAAAATTATATACATTATTTTTCACACTACAATAACGATTTTTATATATACAGCTTTTTTTTGAATTCACAAAAAATCTAATTAGTGGTTTTAAGTAAATTATCAAATACCTTTATTATATAATACAAAATATAATATATGAAAATATACTCATCTTGTTTTATCAAAAAGGTGTAAAATTTTAATAAATTGAAATGTTTTACGTATTTTCTATATATATTTATACATTTGACAACATTGCAAAATTATTGGCATTTATTATATTATATAATTGAATAATTATTCTATTGCATTTAAATTCACGGTATAATGCTACTGAATTTCTTTTTTAAGTTATTATATCTCTTTATATTTGTCTGAATGTTATAGAAAGTAAATAAAATAAATCTAATTTATGTTATAAGAATATAGTAATTTACTTTATTTTCATTTACATTTTTATATTTTGTCTTTAGCATATTATTCGAAATTATGTAGAGCAAAAACCTATAATCGGATGAAAAGATTTATTTATTTTGATAATATTACGAAAATGAAAAAAATCATAATCTTTAAACATTTTTTATACGTATGTTTATAGAATTTAATTAGAATTTTAAAATATTGCCTTATAATAGAAGATTATAGAATAATGAATGGTATTGAATAAATTATGGTATTTATAAAATCAAATCAAATATATTATTCACGAAATACTCGTATATGTAACTTATGTATTATTTATATTTAATAATAATTGAAAATTGTAATTTGAGTGTATTAAATTTATTATTTTTTAAATCCTTGTTAATTGAAATGCCCTTTTTTTTATAAATGTTACAAATGATATACTTAAACGTTTTCAACTTAAAATCGAAAAAAATTTGTTTACTAAAGGTTATTTATCCCTCGATAATATAACATATTTGTTCATAAAAATCTGCATATTTTCTTGTAATTAAACAGATTTTATCAATTTGATTTTAACATATACCTATATAATTTCAAATTAAATCTGTTTTAAATACTTTCAAGATTTAATTTAATAAATCAAATGGGATAGATTAATTTTATCTATAAATACTATAGATGAATAAACTTACTATGATTAATAACAAAGATATAATACTCATATTGTTGTTATTCAATCCAAATGTTTATTTGTGATTTTGAACAAACAAAAAAGTAACAAATTATTAATTGACTTAAATTGTAAAAAAACTATTTAAATATAGTTTTGATTTGCGAATAATATATTAAAAACACATAAATATAATAATTAATTATTTTATAAAAAGTTCACACAAACCCTATAGGCATAAATAAATGAGCATTTGAAAAATGTATACCTCAATTATTATAATACGTTAATTTCACTACACTTTAAATTCATTTCACTTGAACATTATATTATGATTATTATATTATTTTCTTTATAATATACTATAGACTTATTCATAAATTTCTACTTTTACTTTTCACTATTAATTTTTAAAATGCAAAAAATCTATGTAAAATAATATTTAAAATTATGACATAAACAATAATAAATAAAAATTAAAATCAAAACAAAACGCCGTCAAACAATACTTTAGTTTAACAAATAGAAAACAAAACCTCTATATTAAAAATAAATAATATACACAAAATTTATTTTATGATAAGCTGAGAATATTCTTTTAACTAACTAACAAGATGAAAAATTCTGGCCTTCCTCTATTACAAAACAAAAAATAAAAATAAAAAAGGGAAATAATAGTTCACATATTCAAGAATTAAAAGAACGGATGTTAATTTGCATATCGTAAATATATATACAATAGAAAAGAAAAAAAATAAATACATATTGAGAATATTATATATACATATATAATAAATGACATGTGACGTATACCTGAAAAATTAACCGAATAAAATTAAGATGAAAAAAATAATGAAATAAAAATATATAGAGCATTATAGAATTTATTAATTTTTTTTTTAACATTTAATATGAGTAACAATTTTTTTGTTGTGTATAGAACTATATATTTAGGATATGTATATAGTTGAAATTATTCTAGGTATATACATTTTAATGATTATAAATAATTTAAACAAAAAAAAATGATATTACTAATCTTTTTTTTTAACATTTTTTTTGCTTTATTTAAATTATATATAAAATGTAAGGGTTAAATTGATAGGGCTACTATCTATCGCTCTATATATATATATATATATGATCATATTGCTGCAGCTTCGAATATATTTTAAAACATATATCAAAAACAATTGGAGTGGTTCGTATATACAAAACGTATATATATGTGCATATGTTTTGTTATATTGTGATTTAAAAAAAAAGGAAAATTGTTTATGTATGAATTTTTTTTACAGGACTATGAGAGTCAAATAGTTATAAAAAAAACATTTAAATAGAATATCAAACAGAGAAACTTGATTTGTGAAAAATATTGTAATTGATATTTTTTTTCAATTTACATACACAAAAAAAAATTCAGTATCTTACTGATGCATAAACAGGATAAAATTAACAAAAAAAAAATACATAATAAAAACTTGTACGTATTATGGTAAAATGTACGGTACGGTATATGATGATAATATAACCATAAAAACATTTGATACCTCTAATTTAAACTTTAGATTTAGTTTTTGTAAATATTCGTTTATTATATATTTTATGCATAACTATTAATTTTTTCATTTTATATGATTTTTAATGATTGTATATTTCAAATGTAGAGTTTGATATTTCAAAAGTAGAGTCCGATCGTCGTCGTACGACAATCAAGCTTAAATTGTCGCCGAAACGATTTCAATGCTCTCTCCGCTGGGCAATACTCTTTTTATAGTTAATTGATAAAAACTATAATTATACAAGATATAATAAATTTGAAATTTTCTATGCTTCTTTGCTTTTCTATGTTTATTTTTATGTTATGTTTATGGGAAATTGTCATTCATATTTCCAAGAGGATGGATATTCTCAACGGCACATGTCTTATTGTAAGAATAGAATTAAAAGAGACTAGAACAGCAGTGTCTTAAATTCTCCATATGTCTTGTTCACGTGCAGGCGTAGCGTAGTGAAGTGAATTATGAACTACGTTCATATATCAGTGTTCACGTGGTACCGTAGTATTGTAATTCATAACCTCTAATTTTGTGTTTATTTTTGGCGGTAGAATGAAATTTTTTTTTTTCATTCAATTATTATCTTTAATACTTTGCTGTAAATAATTATTTAATTATTTTTGTAATATTTGTTAATTATTTTTATAAATCTTTAATAAAATACGCCAAAAATTGGGGATTATATAATGAATACACTACGAAATCTGTTCACGTGGTGCGTAGTGGATTTTCAACTTCACTACGAACCTCCAAAATCAAACGTAGTACATAATTCACTACGCATCGTGTTCACGTGGTGGATTTACAAGTACGCTACACTACACTACGCCTCTACGTGAACAAGCTAATAGAAAATGTATATACAATTTAGGCCAACATAACTACTTATGCATTCGTGTACATATACAAAATGTACGGGAGTTCAACCAAAAAACACTAGACGGCGCTCGAATGGGTACGGGAGTTCAACCAAAACTCACTAGGTGTCCCTATTTACCATGTTGTGAAAAAAATATTTATAATTAAATATTACTATTTTCAATACAATTTTATGCACATTTTCTATATATTTTAATATAATTGAATTAAATTTAATTTGATTTATAATTTCAATTTTAACAAACAATATAATATTGAAATTTAATTTTTATTTCTTTTTCACAATAACTTTGTTTGTTTACGTTTTTTTTTTTGTTTTTGTAATTTTGTTTTTTTTTATTAAAAAAAAATTATGAGATTTATTTGGCATTTTCGATCGCCATTTTAGGAAAATTTGAGATATATTTATCAAATTAATACATCTATACATGTTAATGGTGGCTTATCAATTTTTCTCTCACGATCTTTCTAGTCTCTTTTAATTCTATTATTGTAAGTAGTAGATTTATAAAAATAATTTGATCTTGAATGTGATTTTTTAGTTACATTTTCGCTTTTCTTTGTATAATTTAAAAATAAATTCTTAATATTTCATAGAAGAAAATTTGAAAATCGCTCTGAACCCATGTTCAAAAGATTTAGCCGATTTTCCATTCGAGTTCGGTGCAATATCAAAGAAATTTGAGATACTGTAAAAGTAACCGACGAAACGGTATTGACATTTTATACATTACATCAAAAATGGGACAAATATTACGAACAATTTTTGGAAAATCGACTATATCCTTTGGATCAAATTATCTGTTATGAAATAAGAATTATTAAATAAAAATAAAAATTGGAGAGAATCTATCGAAAAATTTTAAATTTGGAAGACTGAATTTTTCGGAAAATTTTGGTTGGCAACATTTTTTTGTGTATAATTAATTTTCTTTTAGTCATGTAACTATCGAAATAACTTATCCTTTTGGTAATGTGGCAAAACTATTTTTATCACCGACACTGATAGTTCAATATATTATAGTAATAATAATAATAATGGTCATTTCTCTCGATATATAAAATTTCTTTAAAACCTTTGTGCAAAATTTTTGAGGTTTTCAATAACAATAAATCATATAATAAATGCACATTTAAACAATTTAATTAAAATGGATGATGAAATGTAAAAGAGAGACGGGAAACAAATGTTAAGACAACTAACTATATACTTATATATAATTATTTACTCTATAAATTTTTTAATGTAAAATTCCCTTACTTATATAGTCTTAAAAAAAAGTGCAATAATGATAATAGATCATCAAAATATGATAATTTACTAACGATTAGCTTATATAATCAGAGACAATACAACATAACATAACTAGATACTTTACTTTGTGTTTCAATATATATATATATATGTATAGAAATTCAATTATAATATGATTTGTCAGATAAATGATAAATGTATATACGCCGATATAATGCTAATATTTTTCTTTACAAGTCTGATTAAATAAAATTTATGGAAGCGGTATAGTATATGACTGATATTATATAAAATATATTAATGAAAATTGTACGTACGTATACGGGCTAATGGACAAAAAAAAACATAATATATATAAATAAATATCAATAAATATATATATATATATACATGGTATATATTTAATGGATGTGAGTGAATGCACGATTATATATAATTTGATATTATATATATAAGATTTATAATATATACATACATATATGATATGTATCTAAATAAATATATACATTTACGTTTTCATCATTTCTATATATATAACTAATATAATAATAATATCTTCCATCATATTTTAAACTTAAAAAAAAAAAATAAATAAATAAATATAAATCCTGGTTGACGCCATTTTCAAATAATAATATCCACATATATATACAACAAAAAAAAATTATCCTATATATACAAAATTGCACGTAAAAGGAACGGAACACAATATAAAAAATATATTACCCCACACACACACACACCAACACACACAAAATGGATATTATAAAAAAAAAAACAAAAAATAAAAAAAAAATATATATTGAAAGACTCATATATCGACCGCATAAATTCCATATATTCACATATTATATATATATACATATATATGAAATATATTATCATGCGACGACGATATGAAAATGTGCGGTATTTCTATATACATATATATGAGGGTGATTTAAATGAGGGGTGAATGGTTTTGTTTGTGTTATATATCATGAAATATATATATATATATAAGAGAAAAATATGGTAATTTCTGTTTTTTTTCTAAATTCAACACCCTCTCACGTTTGTTAATATTATATGTGCATCTATCTATATCTATCATCATCTATATTTCGTATATACGTACAATAATATATTCTAAATATATATACATACGAGTAAACGTGTATATACTTTAGCATTCTTTTCAAAAAGTTCTTTTCGATTCAAGCTTTTGTATTTGGATATATAAATAAAACATTCTTTTTTTTTCATAAAAAACAAGTTCATATCATTATGTCCCCGGAATTTATGGGTAAAAAGTTATATATAGATACATACAATATTTATACATGTGTGTTCTATCTTCTATAGACATATATGTACTTCTAAATATATATATAATATTCCTTATTCTATCATATAATTTTTGTATATTATTTGCATTGTATTAAATTTTAAATTTATATTCTCATCTGTTATATTAAATAAAAAAAAAAAAATTGTGTAAAATAAGGAACAAAAAAAAAATGAAGTAAACGGTAACGAACGCACAACAGTACGAATAAAAAATTATGCAAAATTTTCTTATCATTCATGAAAAAATAAATATGTATCCTGCCTGATCCTGATATATATACAATCTACATAACATACATATTTTATATATATTATAAATAAATATATCTATATATATATTATACACCTATATAGAACTTTTCTAAATTATAAATACATTCCATTATTTATATATATATATATATATAGGATTATGATTTCAAGTAAAAAAAATTGATGGTAAATTTATTTGTGGGAAAGAAAAAATAAAAAGAAAAATCTTATATTTATGATTACATAAATATTATGTTTTTATGTATGTACGTATATATATATATATTATGTGTACTGCATGAATATCGTAATGTATAAAATAAATTGTGTTTATTTTAGATTTTAGCACACGTTTAAATTTCCAATTTTCTTTTTTCTATACATATATCTATCTAGATATGTATTGTATTTTATTTATAGTTAAATTCGTGTTTTCTTTTTTTTTTCTAAACAAAAATTACAAACATTTTCATATGAAAATATTTATGCAAAAAGATTCTGTATAAGTACAAATCAGTTTAGATTAATTTCTGTGGGTATAAAATGAAAAACATTGAAAGATAAATGAAATCATTTTTTTCTATCAATTACCATTCAATTGTATATGTCTCATAGAAATGGCTGGAGTTTTTAAGTGATCTATACGTATGTAAATCTAATATTCATTATCAATCGGTATCTTTTGAAAATATACTGAATTTCCTTAAGAATATTATTCAGAATTTCTTTAAGGAAAATTAAATTAAATTTCCTTGAGAAAATAATACAGAATTTCTTTAAGAAAATTAAATTAAATTATCTTGATAAATTAATACAGAATATCCTTGAAAAAATAATACTTAATCTACTTGAGAAAATTCCACAAACTTAACTTTAGAAAATAAGACAGAATTACATTAAGAAAACTTACCGAATCGCATGAGAAAAAAATATACATACCCTTTTTTAGAATATCAAATAGAATTTCTTTGAGAAAATTGTACCGAATTTCCTTAAGAAAGCTAAACAAAGTTTCGTTGAAAAAATAATACAGAATTTCGTTTAGAAAATTAGAATATCGTTTAGAAAGTTATACAAATTTTGCTTTATAAAGTCAAACAGAATTTCGTTTTGAAAGTTATACAAATTTTTTCTTTATAAAATCAAACACACTAAATTACCTTTAGAAAATTATGTAAGATTTAGAAATTGACGACGACGATTGGTTTTTAGGCTCCGAAAACAACCTTTCGTTGTTTCATTGAATGCTTTTCCCTTGATATCGAAAGCTTTTTCCTTGATATCGAAAAAAATAAAAAATACATAATCCGGTATGAAATTCATAAAAAAAATAGCAGAAAATCCGAAAAATTGTTTCACAACTGCATATAAGATGTTTCGAATCCACGATGATTTATTATATGATATTACCAATACAAAACAATCCTAAGTTCTTTTATTTTATTACTGACAAGAGAGCAGTAATTACATAATATATCTGATAGATTCGCTATTAGTGTGAAGTACAAATCTAACAAAGATTACCCTATATTTTATTAAATTTAAATCAACAGTTTAATGATTATTTTGTTGAATTGATTAAATTTACAAAATATATTCTGCTGAATATAATACAATAATTTTGCATAATAATACAATTAAATACTAAATATACATTTTAAATATATAAGAATAATTTAAAAGTATATAATAAATTTCGTTTATAATAAAATAATAACAATAACTTATATACAAAAAACAAAATAAAAGAAAAAAAAACTAAAACATATAATCTTGGCACATTATAAAATTCACTATATATATTTTTTTACGCTTTAATAATTTTAATCTTTAATTTTAGTTTCAAAAATGTTTAACGACGACGACGACGACGATACATAAATTCAATAAACATATATCATTTATTTTTTTTTATATACCTCTACGTAATAATAAAACATAATT
This sequence comes from Dilophus febrilis, assembly GCA_958336335.1. Classification (NCBI taxonomy): domain Eukaryota; kingdom Metazoa; phylum Arthropoda; class Insecta; order Diptera; family Bibionidae; genus Dilophus; species Dilophus febrilis. The sequence continues at coordinate 38,266,790 of OY284469.1, forward strand.
AATAGGTAGGTTAGTTATAGGTACAAGGTGCGTGATAATCAATTGATATGCAAATTTCTACAATTATATATATAGCATATAGCGAGTTTATATTCGCCTTCCATAACACACAAATTTTTATATGATTAATATTTAAATAATAATTATATTATTAATATTAATATACATTGTGTATATTTTGTACAATGTTATTATTTCATTTATGTAAATGTTGAATGAATATAATAATAAGAAGAAAAGCCCGGAAGAAATAAAATGTATTCTTAAATATGGTATATATTATTTGTCGGTCGGTATATATATATAAATAAAGAATATAAAATATATTTTATTTAATATTTTATACTTATATAGTATTAAAAGCAAAATACAATGTATACATAAAATGTTATTTATTGTTACACTTATTTTATATATAGTATATATGTTATTTGACGACGACAAGGAAGAAACCTGTAGATTTATTATTATTATGTTTTAATTAATATTATGTATATGTTGCATGTAAAAATGTGTATTATAAATACTTCATAGAGCTGTAAAAGAAATATGTTTGTGGGAAATTATATTCTGTATATATGGTATATACTAAAAACTTATTCAAATAGACAGAATAATTTAAAGTAAAGGATATACAAGTATTATTTTGTAAATGTTTAAGTATATACACATTCATTTATATACCGGCCGTAAACAATTTAAAGTAGATGTACAGCTGATTCAGGAATTTCATGTTCGGGATTCCACAATTTTTTTTCTTCAAAATTTTTGTTTTTAAATTAAGAAAATTTAGACATAATCGTAATCTTCGTATTGTAGTGATAGTATAAATACAATCAATAAGAAATTGGAAAATGGCAAATCTTTCAAATCAAAAAAATAGTTATCTTACTCTAAAATTCTAAATAGATTACATTTTATATAAAACCAATGGGAATTCAATTGTCGCATTTTGTCGCATTCGTTTCGCCGTTCAATGATTTATTTTTCAGGTATTTTGGAAATTGTTTGACGGTATTTATTATTAAAATTTTCTATTTATATTACTATGTGACTTATAATAGCAGTGTGTGGTGCGGTTGATAACACATCCAATTCTTAAAATTCTGACAATGGTTTCAAGACAGAGATCCGAATCATATATTCTGAATACATGAAACATTTTTCTGTTTTTCTATTATTTTCGAATCTGGATTTCGCAAAAAAGTTATGCATTTTCCCATTTGATTGGTTGTTCAACCCAAATCGATTCCAATAGTTTAATTAACACTTTAACATCGAATCTAAACTTAAAGCATTTCAGTAAATAGTACGTTTTAAATATCTATATATCTATATCAAAGCAGATCTTCGATGCTTCTAATCATCGATTTGATTAGAATAACGCAACAAATTGATTGTTAGAGATCAAGTGTATTGAGCTGCTAAGAGGATGATGGTAGGTTGCTAAGAGGGTGATGAAGCGGCAAAACCTGCTGGGAGCTGCCAGTGATGGCAGTGGCAAGCAAGCTGAAGTTTTAACTTCAAAAAACTCCACAGCGGAAGGGGACCAACACGAGAAGAGATGCAGGGTAGAAATACCTAGTAAATCTTCAGAGGAGGGCACCCAAAGGAGGATGGAGGGATTGCGGGTGGAGAATGCGGGACCGTCACGATCTAACAAACTCAATCCGCAAGTATATTTACATGGGAAAACCATGGCAAGGAGAGGCCGAAAAATAAAAATATGTCCGGCTTTGGAAAGCATACGGATGGGGGCGACCGGGCACCGGTTCTTCGCAGAGAGCGAGCTGGGTAGGATACCCTTCAAGGTGCTTGGGATAATGAGCGACACTATATTCTATGAGCAATCGGGGAGATCGGGGAGACCTGGGTAACAAACTGAGTAGGTGTCAATCGGAGGTACGAAAGGGGGCCCAAGTAGGTCTGATTCGAACATACCGCAGCCGGAGGAGGGGTTTTAGTCAGTAAGAATCTGACACGCGACTTCGGGCGTGTCTATGCAAGATTTCCCCTCCTTCGTTAAAAAAAAAAGAAAAGTGTATTGATTTGACACTCAACAAACTGTAAAGTATTGAACCAAATTTTGAGCAATTATAACTAGAAAGCCAATTGAATATTGAAATTGAAACAATTTAAATCGTTTATATTGCAAACGACTGGAAAGGGAAAAAACCCAAATTCGTATGTTCTTACAGAATGGAAACATTTCTTTATAATTTTCATAATTCACCACAGAACACCACAGAATTTTTAACTATAGAATTCTTTTTTTAATATATATTCTGTATATGATGAGAAGATTTCAATTTTCTTTTTTTTTTCAATCCACCTACTTCCTACATAATTTTTTATATTCAAAGTTAAATAAATCATATATCTTATATTTTCAATGCGTATTGTGTATATAAACATAAAGTTGAATAACATACAAAATAAAATCATAATCTTATTATAAATATCGACGAAATTATATTTTGCATATATTCAAATTTTATATAGACGCATTCATAATCATTTTTTTTTCAAAAAAAAAAAAAAACAAACGAATAATAAGATTAAAGAAATACTTGATATACTTTATGAAGTCTTTTATTTATAATACATATTCGTATGTCATTTATATCTTATATATCTTATATATATATATATATGTATATATATATATTTAATTTCGGTAAATAACATTGCGGATTCTTTATATATACTTTTTTCTGTTATGATGTATGTTGAAAATGCAAGAAGTAAAAGATATATATAAAAATAATTATAATTGGACTAAAATTTATTTCCGTTTGCAAAATTTTTTCTTTTTTTTTTAATACAATACGAATATTTTATTTGGTTTGGTCCATATCATATCGTTCGTTCACATAATTTTTGGTTTATCGTCATCATGAGTATCATCATCACATTGTGGTATATATTATATTGTATATTGTCATCGCTATATATATACTGACAGATAAATAATAAGAATATTTGTAGATTCTAAGCAGTAAAAGATCGAATGAAAAGAATAATGATATAAGGTAAAATCTTTTTAAGCAAAAAACACAACACACAAACATCATGCATAAATGACGAGAATAATAAAAAATAAATAAATGGAATATCCTTAATGATGTGTTCTGTGATGTGGTGGTATATATATATATATATTGGTTTGAATGTTACATACTATTCGATGAATGAAATTTTGGTGTGGTTTGCCAATACATATTTATTGTATATAGGGTTCGCATATTTGTATCTAAATATATATAGATATGGTTGTAGTCCATATCGAGATTTATAAATAATTATTTTGTATTTATAATGATGTGTATTATATACTAAATACATACAATGGATGAGGTTTGTTTGGTGTACATTCCCATTGAAATGAATTATGTGTAAACTCTGTGCATGCATATAGATTTTCAGTTGTCATTTGAAATATATATAAATATATATATATATAATAGTATTAATGAAAATCTCGTATACATGGTTTTAAATATCGCATAAGAATACCAAAATAAGGAAAGAAAAATTGTGTGTATTTATACCTATATATAATATATTAGGTATTATATGAATGCAAACCATAATATAATAAATAAAAAAAATAGGACAAATGAAGATCTCAACCACATCATTAATCTTATTTCCATAGTTTTACGTCTTTGTGCAGACTTACGTTTTTGGGTGTATATATGTATAAATAGAATATATGGTTTTTACTGTGTTTATTAAAAGAAAAATTACTTTGTTAAATTATTATGTTGTTTTTTTCTTTGGGGTGATAAACGTATTGTGCGTCTAAAATTTGATGGATATTTTGGGTGATGAGGGATGTTTGGGTATTTCTTAATATATTTCGTAAAGTTGTTTTTTCTTATGTTGTTGATATTGATCCACCAAAGTATATATATAGAGATTTTATTTTTTGCTTATATATTATTTTCGTCTCTTCGTGTCTATGGCTGAGGAAATCTTATTGTTAGATTATTTTTTATTCCTTATATTATTGAATTTGATTCTATGCGAATGGTATATAATTTACATATTTCTTTTTTAAGATTTGTTTGTTATCAATGCAATGCATTAATGCAATAAATTATATTTCTAGACTTTGCAATCGATTGCCTTTATTTTTCTGTACCTTTTACCCGAAACATATAGTTTAAATTAGCTACTATTTTTAAATTACATTACAAATTTAAAATGTTTTTTGACATTGAAACCCCAACCAAGGAAGATATTCTTCTGATATTTTTTTATTTTTCTTAGGTTATGTATTGATGGATATATATACATAATTACATACCTATATCATATTCCGCTTATGTGTAATATATTAATTTGAAATAGATTTTCAATTTAAATTATTAATTGAAAATTTTATTTTTAACTTAGGATTTGTGTGTTTTTTTTTGTATATTGAAAGTATAAAACAAAATTAAAAATGTTAATACTATTTAAAAAAAAAGATGGGTTTATATTTAAATCATTTTGTATTTATTATAAAACTTTTCATTTTGTGTTTTTTGTTGTTGTTTTGTTTATAATTTTCTTTTTTTGGGGGAATTGAAAAACATTTTATGGTTTTTGTTTTATTAAAACTTTCTATTGTTTTTTGTTTTTGGTTTTTATTTTTAAAGATTATTTAAGTAATACTTGGTATATTATATATTTATAAAAAAAAATATTTGTTGGCATTTATTATGATGACCGCGTTTTATGTATTTGTCTATATATAGATAGATATACAAATTAGGAAATAAGTTAAATATATATCTAAATACCTTTAAGAAATAAGTTAAAACAATTATATTTTCAATTAAATTGCTAATATTTTTCAATTAAAACTTGATCATATTTCTTCGCAGAGTATTTTAAATATTTTTATTTTTAATGAAATTAAATGATTTATTTATTTATTTTTTGTTTTATTATGTTTAAGTTGAATTTTATTATTATTATTTTTATTTTTTATAAAATATAACTTTTTCCGTGCATTATTTATTAATATAATGAATTTATTATGACGGCAATAAAAATATGAATAATTTAAAATCTTATTAATGGAAATATATTTCTGTTTTTTTCCCATTTCATAATTTATGTACTCTATAATTAGGTAATTTTATTAGCATTGAATAAATGGCCTTATATAATCGTTTTCAATTCAACTACTCTTGTTTTTATGTAATCAAAGAATATCTCTGATCATTATTATATTCAAATATATAATGTCTTTCTTATTCAAGTTAATGTCAAATGTATATTCAAATGTCGAATAGAAATGATTTTCTTGTATGATTTTTACTCTCATAGTGTACAAAAACAAGAAGGATTAAAACTTCCGCAGGTTCAATTTTCGAATACGCGGTGCATAAAATTTGACTTTTTTATTACAACACTCAACGAAATTATGTTGTAGAATATGACAATAAACTCATAGTAAATCATTTTGTAAATATTTTTTGGTATTTTAACAATAAATGTAGTAATTAGGGTGAATTTTGCTCGATTTTACTATAAATATTGTAAAGTATAAAAGTTGTAGTTGTAATTATTTATTGTAATTATTACAATTTGAATTGGTAATTTAGTTTACAATATTTATATCGGGTTTACCATGATTTATTGCATAAATTATAAAATAAACTACTTCTGTTGTATTTTGTTATTGTATATTATATATTAATTAGAAATAATTTCATTTGAAATGGAGTTCATTACACGCTATGATATATATATGCAGATAATTTATATATATTATGTTTTGGATGATTTAAGGAATCATTCAATTTAACCATACCGATAACGTAATACATGTCACAAAGTCGCATTTATTAAATCGTATCTAAATCATTATAGGTAATATGTTAAATATATTCTAATATATTAAATACATTCATGCTCTAATAGACTAAAAGTACCTATTAAAATTATACCTATCGATAAAAAAATATACATGTAAATTAATTTTTATTTACAAGATTTAATTGTAATTTATACAATACTTATTGTATTTGTTATATATTTAAAGCCAATATTGTAGTTTTTTATTAATTTACCATATTCGTAGTAAAATAATTTTATATACAACAATTAATTGTAATTTTTAAGATATTTATTGTAACTTATACAATCTTTATTGTACTTATTATTTTGGTATGGTATATAAATACAATAATATATTATGGTATATAAATACAATAATATATTATGGTATATAAATACAATAATATAGTTTTAAATACAATATTGTGAGTTTTGGGTAATTTACAAGATTCGGTGTAAACGTAATATTAAAACGCAACATTCTTTGTAACTTATACAATGTGTAAAGAAAATCAAATTTTTAGGTTCAAGGATAATTGTATAAGAGTTGTAGGGAATTAGGGATGATTCTTTTCACTATTAATAAATGCAATTGGGAATGAGAAAATAAGAATAAATAAATTAAAACAATATAACAAATGCTGTAACTCCTGTAACACGAAGCAGGTAATGGTGGCCAGGGGTTGGCAAGTATTTCCAAGAACACCATTGTATTGGTGCGGCAGCTTCTGGATGGGTGGGCTCAGAATACAATCCAAAAAAGAAATTAATCGGTACCAAATCCAAAACTAAATACAAAATTTCGAGCAAATGTCTTCAAAACTCATTGAGATATACAAAAAACAAAAAACTTTGAAAATTCGGAAAATTTGCATTGGAGAGGGTAGAGGGAAAGGGGTGACATACCCCACCTTCGAACTTGGCCAGCTCTACATAAATAAAACTTATGCTGAAAATTTCAATGCTGAAACAGTTAAGACAACCTTCCCATTCGTGGAGAAATGTGATGAAAAAAGGCGTCAAAATTTTAGAAAATGAACTTATAATTGCCCATTCAGATATGCGCTTAATAAATAATGTAATAAAAAAAACTTTGCTAAAGTAAGACTTATAATACCAATGGGCGATGACGTGAGGAGAGATAAATTTATCACCAAGAAAATAAACAAAATATTTCCAAGACAGTAGTTACCGAGGATGACCTGCCATACCCCATCTTAGAACATTACCATCTCACCAACGAAAAACCTTATGTTTAGTGTTAAAAATTCATGAAACATTCAAAAACTCGAAACAGTAAAAAAACTCTCCAAAATTCTAAAACTAAACTAATAATAATAATTTTAAAACCGATATCCTAAGTGTTTATTAATAATCGTAATAACTTATAAATTCAAAACCCTAATTTGTAAACCAATTTTTATATACGCAACATTTAATTATCATTCATACAATATTCATTGTATTTATTATTCTAACTTATTGTATTTATTATAATTTTATAACCGATATTGTGTTTTAACTAATTTACAATATTCGTTGTAAACTGATTTTTAATATACAAAATCGAATTGTATTTTATACAATATTTATTGTAACTTATACAATATTTATTGTATTTATTATTCATTTACAACATTTGTTGTAAACTAATCTTAAAAATACAACATTACATTGTAAATTACACAATAATTATTGTATATATTATATTTATACAATGTATATTGTAGAATATTACAAAATATATAATACCGACTAAAAAGAAGGTTCTGTTTCAGTTTTTTTCAGATTGGCAATGTGATTACGTGAATATTGTTCGAATGTTAGCTTCGGATTGTTATGTTTAATGTGTATCGTTTTGAACTGCGTGCTAAATTATAATATTTGTAATTAGTGTTTTAATAGTAATTATAGTGTATTCATATACATGAAGTATAATTTGATAATTATTTACAATCAATGTTTATTAGTGAAATTTGTAAATTCTTACAAAATATATTACAAAAAAACGATTTCTTAAAATCATCATGGTGAGAAATTCTATGTAATTCAAACAGTGACATTGGAATTTATAGCTATGTATGATAATGTTTTGTCTTATTAAAATAAAATAAAATGCTCATAAAATGCATAGAAGTGAAAAAATAATTAAATAATTGAAAGTTGTGTATTTAAAATCGTGTCTCCTTCATATTTACAATAACATTTTGTGAACTTTGTTAATATTTACAATAAATATTGTAGTTTCTGTCAGAATATACCACTTTTGTTGTAAATAGTTTTCACATAAATACAATATTTGTATAAACAATTTTACAAAACTTAATGTAAATTAATTTGATTATACAACATTTATGGTAATTATTAAATTTTTTTATTGTATTTTATAAGTGCTTACAATATTTCTTGTAGAATGTGATAAAATATTCATTGTCATTCAAATCAACCATAATCACAGTTATTTTTGTTAATTGTAGTTTATACCTGGTTATAATAATGAAACTATATTTTAAGTTATAAATTTTGAACACGAATTTTTCAAAAATAAAATGTTACGAATCGATTCCACGAATAAGGAGATAAATGCATATTTTTTGAGAATTCTATTTCATGGCAATATAACAGCTTAATTTTTAGTATGCTTATTTATAACTATTTATTATACCTATTTATACCTTAAGATTATAAATTGAATTATTTGCAATTAAAACATATAAGCATCAGCAAAATTAGAAGACTGCTTAGAACAAAATAATTAGGACTAAGAATTATATTTGAGGATAATTTGATTCAGTGGCAAAAACTACAGGTACGTAATAAAAATAATAATATAATGGCATGTCAATATTTATAAAATGTGCTAATCTTATTGTAGGAAAGTTTCAAATGTGAATGCCCAGATTGCATAGAATATATAGAAATTTGATGCAACGAGAGAATTGTTAAATAGTTGTACTTTATAATTTAATTTCGCAATTCACACATTGAACTTTATTATTAATTCAAATTTTATATAATTTCTATGAAAAACAATATTAAAATAGTTGAGTAATATTGTAATATTTATAGTATACTTATACATAGTCATAATGGGTATTTTAATAAGATGTCGGGATATTGATCAATTTTTCCATTGACTTAAATTGTATCTATAATTCTACTATTATATAATAAACTCTGGTTTATTTTTAACAAATTTTCTATATACACTTATATAATATAATTTATAATATGGCAAAGTGTTTTAAATGTCCTAGTTATGACAATTGCCAGATTGAATATTTGCTACTTCGTAAGAATACGCATTATTTAGATAATCGAGACACATATTATTGTCAGATGCAAAGGTACGACATATAAAATACAACAACCACATATGCTTCTTTTATTAATAATAATTTACATTTTAGAGTGCTACATTAGCGTCCAATCATTACGAGTACTAAGAAATGAACATTTAAGGGATATAATCCCTCATCCTTACATAGGCATTCGTGCAATATTTTATGACAAGCTGCTCCAATGGCAAAAAACACAAGATGATATGGTACATATTAAATTCTAGTTACGAATAAATCACATTTAACATTGTATTTTTATGTACAAACAGCAAGCCAGCGTGGTTCCTGCTGACGATCTGTCCCATGGAGTGTTCCTTGTTAGGAACGAAAACGCCTCTACAACCAACAATATTATTTCTGAAAACATTAATCGGATGAACTCAAACATTTTAGCCGTATCACAACATCATGTAAGAATTATTATTTTACCTATAAACTACGGTAAATTTATGAATTTAAATTATTGGTTTTACTTTTTACAGGATTTATCATATATATTAATAGCGAGGGTCGTGAAATTCAGGAGACTTTCACAGTTAATAAAAGATTATCGGAAAACAGTGGGAAAAAGATGTTGAAAATAAATGTTAACCATTTTATTAATAACAATATTAAAATGACTCCTGATATAATGGACGAAATATCACACCAAATCATTCAGATATTTCCTTCTGAATGTAAGGTATGTAAATAGAATTTGTTATTGTTATGTTTTATCCATACCCAGTAAAAGGTCATTTCATGTTGTATATAGTTTTTTTGAAACCCACTTTTAGAAACTCGATTTTCTCGTAGTATTTATAAATATATAAACAACATGCTGCAGTTAATTAAATTTTTATAATTTTGAATACACTCATATGATCCATTTTTTGAACTTTAACCTAAATACTAGCTAAGTTAAATTATCCCATAATGCTAATAGTATTATTTGGCATACTCCCCTCATGTTCGCACATTCGTAGGCATGTTGCCATATGGTGGTATATAATTATATTTATATTTTCAGGAATCATATTTTGTTCGTATAAAAAACAAATCCCACGGTGGCAAATTGCATTATAAGTACCACAACAATGTACGAGAACACAACCGTAAATTTAAACTTAAACCGGATAATATAGAGGAAGGCGATGCGATTGAAGATCCTGAACCTGGTAATTCAAAAAATACCGTTGTGCGCAATATTATGTTATGATATAATGTTTTTTCCAGAACGAAATGCAACAGATATACAGCATTGGTTAAAAAACAATAGAGAACTTTTCCTATTGTATTACAAAAATGGAAAGATAGCGTAATATTCAGGAATGCATTTTTAAAACAGCATATTCATGATGTCAACACAAATGAAATAATAAATAATTGGCCACTATATAAACACCCTGAAGGACATCTCCTTGTAAGTATACATCCTCTAAATTATTAACTTTGTATTCCAACATCATTACAATAACATTTATTATAATTTAAGATTGATATTGATTTCGAGCATGTGTACCCAGACAGCAAGAATTTTTACGGTAAATGGGAACCGTTTACGTTAAAAGTTGATACTTTGTTCCAAGACATTAAAGACGTAGACACTCTAAATTATTGGAGGGAATTTAGAAGAAGAGATATTACCGATGTCGGTATGTGTTAATAACTTTTGTATTATGATAAAATAAAAAATTTTAATTAATATATTTCATATTTACTATACTTTTCAGAGATTTTAAACATCTGAATTGCAAATTGTTTGCATGCTATAATAAGGCCAACAGCATATAAATTTTTAGGCAAAAATAAACAGAAATTTACAATTAAAGATTCAAGAAACTCATTCTATGTTATCTTTAATACTGTGTCAAAAATTTACGATTTTCAAAATACAACTCTACCAACACAACCTTACATATTCCTAATAGGAGATGATATACATAATGTTAAAGAACATTACGTATAATTTGACTAAATCATTTATAAAACACACACATTCTTAAAAGCCATAGATGTGTGCTTTAAAATATTTATGGTGTTTAATTTAAAATATCCTTCAGAGTCTTGTAATGTATGGCTCTTCTTTTAATTGCATTTTTTTGAAATATCGACAAAACATGATCACCCAAATGCAAACATTAAATCGGTAATTCAATTTATAAACTCTTAATTTTTAAGAATTACATTATTTATTCTAATTATAATATAGATGCGTTTTTAATCTGTATGCTTATACTCGAATATCCACTTATTATTAATTGTAACCACTGCGAGATGAATCGCTTTATTTTTTATTAATATAAAGTTAAGGTATCATATTTTATTAAATTTTTTATGGTTTTAGTATAAGGCCTATTTATGTGCGGACTAAATTTGTCGACCATATTTGTTCCTAATCATACATAAATATTTTATAATTTTTAATATTTAAATTATAATATTTAATCTTTTATAGATACATTCATATTTTATAACATTAGAATTTTAGTATAATAAAATATCGGGACGCGTATTGAAAATGTATTTTGAAATAATATAAATAATATAAATAATATTAGTTTTTTTTATATATTAGTTTGTTTTTGCTATATAGTATAGTATATATATATAAGGTATATCGTATATATAGTATACCGGATATACATCTATCGTAATACAATTTTATAATAATTATATTATAATTCATTAGGTAGTAATTAAATATTAATATTATTGTATGTATTAAATTATTATTATATGTAATAAATATTTTTATATGTAATAAATATTTTTGTATTTGAAAAAATTTGAATTAATTGTTATTTACACTATTAAACACTATTACACTATTAAATCTCTAATTTCCAATAAGGAGTATAATTAGATATGCAATTTAGAATTTTTGGAAATGATATATTTTTAGGTAAACTTTTGCATTATAACTGATTAACTAAGAAGCAATGACGAGACTCGATAAACTTAAGAACAGGATCACAAGGAGTGTTGTTTCTGAAATATTTGTCTTTGAAACGTGTTTGTAAAATAAACATAAAACTTTGTTATTTATACAATATTAAAGGTAACATTAACAATAAAAGCATTGTAAATATAATACACAATATTTTGCAAAAACTACAATCGCAATATTTAATTTTAACTATTTATATTGCCGATTTTACAAAACATTTTGTTAAGATTTACAAGATTTGTTTCATTGTTTTACCATATATTTACAAAGTTTACAACAAAAGTTGTAGTTCAATTTTAATCATTAAACATTTATATTGTAGATTTTACAATATATATGGTACATTTTTACAACGTCATTTCCATATTTTTTACCATACTGTTGTAAAATTTACTATAATTATGGTATGTCCACTACAAAATTCTTTTATATTTTTTACCACATATTTCGTAAAATTTACAACAAACGTTGTAGATACATTCTAATAATTAACCATATATGTTGTATATTTTACAATAAATTTGGTTAAATTTTACAATATTTCTTGATATTTTTTACAATAATGTTGTAAAATTTACTATAATAATTGTAAGTTTTTTAAAGATTTACAACCGCATATGTAAATTTTACAATTTATATTGTTAATTAATACAATACATTAACAAGGAAATTTAAAATTTTACAATAGTTTGTTGTGAATTCTACAAAATACTTTGTTAAATTTACTACCTTTTTACATCTTCGTTGTTGTAAAATTTACAAAGATATTGTAGTTTAGGTAAATATATTGTAGAAAAATTACAACATGATTTCAAATTTACAACAGCACATTGTAAATTTTAACAACAAATTTGTTCGACTCAAAACTCCAGCATTTATTGTAATATTTGCAATGAATTTAGTTAGTTTTACCACGTTTTTTCGTTGAGTGAATGTATTAAGTTTAAAGATATAAATATCAATATGTTCGTCATTGAATGAATTATATATATGGCATTTTCCTTTTTATTTTAAATTATATAATAAAACAAATTCCGATTAAGCATATATGGTAATTAAGCAAAAACACTATGTGTTGCAACAATTTCGACAAAATCGACGATGATAATGAATTTATATATAATTGCCATTATATATATCTTTAATTTAAGTATTTAGTTGTGTAAATACTCAAATTTTAAGCAACTGTTAAATGTATTTATAACACAAAAATAAAATAAAAATAAAAAAAAAACGATAAAAAATAAAATAAAACAAATTCCATTTTAAATAAAATTTAAATGTGCTAATTTATGTAAATTGTTATAACTGATAATGAAATCGTCGTTTTGTAAAATATGTACAAATATATTATATAAAATATAGTACATAGTATATACAAGTCGTTGGGAATTCGTTTGATCGCACCATTCAGTTTATAATATCTACGATATATATATATATATATAGGATATATACAGATATTGTATTTTTATCGCTTTACCATTTTCTTATTTAATTTTTCCTTTTTTTTTTATTCTTTATTTATATTTATTTTGTGTATTTTTTCATCTTTTTTACATTTGACTTTAAATAGAAATCACATTTTTTTTCCTCATTCCATGTCATTGCTTATATAATATAATTTACATATAATTTAAGTTGCATGAATGTTGTATGGAATAATTATATTGTATGTATATGGCATATATATATGCATCGCAAATGAAAAATTTATAAATTCAAGGGGTTTGGTGTGTTAAACGTTTTGACGTCCTAACTTTATTTATTTATATATACGAATTGTAGTATAAATGTCTTCCAGTTATATTGGATTTTTTTTTTAAATTTAAAATGATATAAAATTAAATGTTCATTCAACAAGAAGTTAAACACAAAAATTGTTCAATTTCAAATGTATTTTGTATAGTTTTTTAAGATATAGAAAAAATGTATTTATGGCTGTATATTCCATATATATATACAATTCACTGTGTAAAACTTTATATAAATATGGTACATAAAAGAAAATGTTAAAAAATTATATATAATTCAATTTAATAGAGCATCATCTCATATAATATAGTACTACTATTACTAATACATTTGCAAAATAAAATTATATACTATTATTTAGTTAAAGTTTTTTTTCTATATCTTTGTGGAATATATAAAATTAAATTTTCCAATCAATTTGTTTAAATTTTACCTTAATTTTTTTGTTGTATATTTCTTTCTATCATTTTTCGTTTATCATTAATATAATAAGAGATTAAAAAAAAAGACAAAAAACCAACGATATTTTATGTATTTAATTTAGTTTCAATATAGATGTACATATAATAAAGTTGTCGAAGGAGTACTTTATTCATTGTAAATTGTTTCACACATAGTTAACGACGGCTCAGCATTTATATTTTCAAATAATTTATACCTATATCAAAAAAAAAATCTTCTATATATTAGAGATATTATTATTAAATTAGGAATGGTAGAATGAATATTTTTTTTTATTTAAATAAATTGTTTTGAATGTAATCTTTAATTTTAAAGAAACGTATTGAAAAAGGTTGGATATAATTGAATTACATTTATTTGTTTTTTTTCGATAATTAAATAATAGATCAATGAACCAAATCATATTAAGTTTAAATTATAGATATATTTAATATTATCTCTCAGTATATCTACATTTTTCATTTATATATAGAAATTGATTCTCAATTGCAGTATAATAATTTATTATAATTTTTCTATATTCAGTATATACGAAAAAAGCAATATAAAAACATATAATAATTTTTATATAAAAATCAAATCTTGTTTGTTCAAAACCTTTTTGAGATAAATAATAACAGGGTTATTGTGAAATCCGATCATATAAACTGTGATTTTTAAGCGACTTGTTTTTAAAAGATAATGATGAACACGTTTTTTAAAAACAAAGATCAGTTTAATATTGTTTAGTAACCCAACGATAATTTGTGATTTTATAAAATTTATCATACATTTTTGTGTTTCATTTTATTGAACATTCTTCGGAAAATGTTTATGTAATGTTTAAGAAAATCAAATTTCTTCCTAATTACCTTTCTCCTTTACATGGAAAATTACCGAGGAAATTTAATACTATAAAATATTTGAAAATATTAACCGATTTTAAAATCATATTTGCAAATAAGGCAAATTTATCAATTATTTTAATAGAATTATTGTGCCTTATTTTATCAAATACATCAATTGATAATCTATAATATATAAATTGAATACAAACCCGATTTTTTTATAATAGTCTATAAATTGTTACTGTATTTTATATTTTGTATAAAACAAAACGAAATATGTTATTTTGTTGCTTTTTTTATAATTGAAATTTTTCTTTAGAAAATTAAATTATTATTTATTTCTTCTTAATATTTATTCAATAATAAATTTTATAAGTGAATGTATTTTGAATACAGTCGGTTTGGTTTTAATTTTATTTAATACGTTGAATTAATTAATTTGTATCTCCAAATTTTCGTAAATAATATAAATTATTTTTAAATATGTGTTTGTTAAATTATCATTCGAATTATTGCCTTCTGCATATTTTGTTGTTGCTAATTTAATGTTTTAACAAAAAAACCGGAATTTATCTCATTCTCAGATATAGCGATTAATGAACCCATTTCAATATTATGGTATGTTTTTCTAATATCAAATATATGCATAAATTTAAATAACAAATAGTGTTTGAATCTTAAAAATCACCAAATCAAATAAAAAGTGCTGTTTGTATATGCCTGCGGTCACGGTCTTATCACGAACACTAATACTGACCGAACATGGGAGGGATATAAAACTGATATAAGTGTTTGTATGAATACCTTATTTAAACTTTATGTAATGCTAATTTTTTTAATTTAAATTCTTAAGATAATATAATAAGTTATTCAAAAAGAAGGAAAAATTAAGAAATAAAAGATTGTCTATAAAGTTTTTTAACTGCTGCAATGACAACAAACAATGTTTTATATATATATATATATATATATATATATATATATATATATATATGTAAAGAATTTTTTTTACATATATTTAAAGAATTTATTATTAAAAAATATTGTTTTTCTATTTGTTATTTTTCCATTCATCATTCGTTTTATCTATTTTGAAAATTTGTTTCATTTTTCTTTATATTAACAAACATTTATATTATATATACAGTTTTGGTATGAAGATAATACAAGATTTTTTTTTTCGATAATAAAGTCGGATAAAAATCAGAAGATTATATACAAATCAGTAAAGATTGTAAAAAACGTAATTTGTTTTGCTTCACCAGAAATATCCAGAATTCAAATATACATTTACTATTTATCGTTTTCGTGTAAAACTAGGGCTAAATGGAATCACCTAACAATTCAGAAAAATCCAACAGAAATGTTCAATTTAGTATTGTCAAAAATATTTGCAAAAATGATAAATTGTAAATGGTTTTATAATATAAAAACTGTTCCTGGATAATGTACCATATATATATAAATTTCAAATATCTTCTTACAATGTATTTATATATATTCATAAAATTATTTCATTGCATTGCATTTCTCTGTTACTAAAAATAATTACACATATTTATATATTTTCCTTTATTGTAAACTATATATACATTAATAGGACCCTAATATATATTGCTAGATACACAAATAATACAAAGTTTCAGTCGATACACAAAAAAGTTTCTTACTTTGATATGTTCACATCTTTATCAATTCCATCCATCCATCCTTACATTGCATTAGTATCCAGTTCAATTGTAATTTTTATATCTATAAATATAAAAAACAAAATCCATTACATACCAGAGTATAAAAAATACCATATATATTTACATTTTTCTATTTTCCATTTTCCCTTGATGTCGATCAAAACAGACTTTAATAATATATATTATTAAAAATATATGTATATATATGTAAGAGAAATAACTTTAAGGAAAATAATAAACAATTGTTTGAATTACGATATATACGCATGAGAAAATTTATCATTACATTTCTTTAAGAATATTTTTCTATATACGAATTATAAAAAGAAATTTTCTTCTTTATATATACATGTACGATATGATATCTGTTTTATATTAAAAGAAATCTGTAAAGCAATTTAGATTTTCAGGGAAAAATAACAAAAAAAAAAAATAAGAAATAATGTAAATGTTTTTGACATTTTCATTTCTATTGTATTATATTATATGATTACTATATTATAAAGGTATTTTTGTTAGCCTATATATACATTATTCTGTTTTGGTGGAAATTTTCATTTTCGTATATACTAAATATACGCATTGAAATGGATTCTTAAACATTTTGTGTGAGGGTGATTTAAGGTGTCATAAACATTACGCAAATGTCTGTATAGAGTCGAGTGTTTAAAATAATGATTTATTATTTATATTTTTTTATATACTATATAGCAAAACATTCAATTTCAATAAAAAATCAGTTATTTTTTTGTATTTTTAATATAAGTTGAACAGAGTATTATTTTTCTGGTACTTAAAACTCAAATTTCAATTACGAAAATATTTGAGTATTCTATATTGAATTGAATAACGTTGTAAGTGTAACCTAAATATTTTTAAGTTTATTCTAGTATGAATCATTAAAAGATCTTACGATATTTATAAATTTACAAGTTATCTATATTGCAATTATATTGGAAATTATTATTGAATTTTCTTGCGCATTAAATGGTCTTTTGGTCGATTAACAGAATTTAATTGCTGATGCCTATCATACAATAAATTGAAGGTAATATATTTGTCGTTTAAAAATTTAATCAATAAGCAATAAGTTTTGATTTTCATTTGCGGTATTATAATTTTATAAAATAATTTTCAGTTATTTTTCTATTTTATATTTTGTATGGGTAAAAATCACGAAAAAGCAATATTAATCAAATAATCATTTATATTGGATAAACAAATTACTTGTTTCTGTGGGTAAATTTATGCAATATTAGACATAGATATTATTATATTCAACCATAAAATTTCATCCAATAATTTTATTGTATAGTGTTTAATAGGTAATCCTGAGATTGTCTTTAAAACATTCAAGGATCAGATAATAAAAGTCATATATCCTCTACATATTTTAACTTTTCACTTTAATGGAAACTTACCGGGAAAATTTAATTTTAATAAATAAATCATATAAAATATTTGAAAAAATTTAACGATTTTGAATTTCGTATTAAACATCAGAAACTGACAATACAAAACTTATCTCCTCGACTCACAATTTATGAATAAGATAAATTATAAATTTATCATTCATGTTTTAATAGAATTATTGTGCACACTTTTTCAAAATCTGATAATCCTTAAATAAAATCCTGTATTTTTTGTTAATAGTCTAAAAATTATTACTGTATTTTATATTTTATATACAACAAAACGAGTTTTGTTGCTTTTTTTCGATTTGAAATATTTTATTATATAATAAATTTCAAAAGTGAATTTATTTTTAATGTCGTCGGTTCGGTTACCAATTTTTGTTTTAGTTTTATTTAATGCGTATTTAATTCTCAAAGAGATCAAATTTTTGGTTAATATTCTTATATGTTCTTTGTTTGATAAAATAAAATCTAATAGATTAATTTGTTAATTTAAACATGAATATTTATATATATTTTATCAAATCATTTGATTTAATTAGAAACTATTATCCGACATTATTGGTTTTTGAATACCATTGCAATGAATTTTTTCTTTTATAATCAAATTCGTAATTAATTTGAATTTATTACTGAATTCGTGTCAAAATCCTTTTTATTTTATTATTCAAAAAATTATAAGTCTTCCCTTCTTTCATCTCTGGCATTATTTGTTTTTTTTTTGGTTATAATTTTATATACTAAACTTATAATTTTAAATAATTTTTTTGATTAAATATATTAATTATAGTTTTATTTATCTATTTTCAGGTTAATTTTTTATCAATATACAAACATATTTAATATAAATATTAGGTTGTCGAAAAAGTATTGATAATTTTTATAAATAGTAGTAAGTAATGCATTTATTATATCCCATATAATTTCATCTTATAATAATAGTATAATAATAGTATTTTAAATTATGGTTAGTGGCCATTCGTAATATATGAATTCACAGCTAAATTCTCTATTATTTATTCCCTTATTTTAATGTTAGTGTGTTTTCTATCCATATTATTAATTGAAGGAAATTTAGGAGATAAAAACCTTCCATATTAAGATATAATCTAACCTTAAACCTAAACTTAATCTAATCTAATACTAATCAACAATATATTACACATACACATTAGGAAGGGTATGAGGGAGTTTTTTAGGTGTAGGGGGTTGGGTATTGTTTACAAGATACATGCTTGCGTGTCCATATATAGGTTTTCCAATACGTCTTATAATGAGTTGTGTAATTATCCAGATAGGAATATTGCCTGTTGCTACCCCCGAATCTAGTTATATATGGTTGCTATTTCGGGATTAGTGGATTGTTTGCATGTTGTGATGAATTTAGTCCTTGCTTTATGGACCGTCTCTTCGATGGTTGGTATATTGGCCATCTTGTGCAGTTTTACGGTGTTGTAGTAGTAGGGTAAGTCGAAAATTAGTTTTAGACATTTGTTCTGGGTGACCTGTAGTTTTTTAATATGACTTTTAGCGCATTCGCCCCAGGCATTGCTGGCGTACAAAAGTATGGCCCGAAATATTGATTTATATACTAGCATTTTGTTTTTAACATTTAGTTTAGATTTTCTGTTTATTAGTGGGTATAATATTCTTATGTATTTATGTGCACGGTCGTTGGTGAATTGGATATGCCTTACGAATAACAGTTTCTTGTCGAGTATTACACCCAAGTATTTTATGTCGTTGGACCACTCAATAGGAGTATTATTGATTTTAATTTTCCGCCGAGGGAGGTATCTTAAAGCCCTTCTCCTAGTGAAAAAAATGCTTTGCGTTTTCCCCTCATTAATCTTTAGTTTCCATGTTTTGCAATATTGCGTGAGGGCCACGGCCGCAGTTTCTAAATCGTTGATTATGACGTTGGGATTAACACCGGATGTGTATACGGCAATGTCATCGGCAAACAAAGCCGTGCGACATACGGGGATACTTAGGTCCGAAATGTACACATTGAAGAGCGTGGGGCTGAGCGCGCTACCCTGAGGGAGACCGGCGGGGATGGGATATTGAGCCGATTTACCGTCGTGAATTTGGACGTAAAAAGTTCTGCCACTGATAAATGACTGTATTATTTTGATTATAAAAATATCAAACCCCAGCAATTTCATCTTATACAAGAGACCGTCATGCCACATGCAATCGAATGCCTTTTCCATATCGAATGTTAACATTCCACTACTTTGTTTAGCAGTTAGTTTGGATTTAATTTCCCTCGTAACCCGTACAATCTGTTGGGATGCACTGTGATGCGTCCTAAATCCAAATTGTGAGTCCGGCAGGATATCGTGAATTTCCATATGTAAGCGGATTCTATTAAGCAAAATTTTTTCAAAAATTTTGCCAATGTGGCTTAGCAGACTTATTGGCCTATAGTTGGAGGGCAGTGATTGGTCCTTGTGTGGCTTGGGTATCGCAATTACTTTAGCATTCTTCCAACTAGAGGGAAAATAGGAAAGTAATAATGAGGAGTTGTATATATTAGCAAGGAAAACGATTGCATTCTTTGGAAGGTGTTTTAGTAAAATGTTGTTAACCCGGTCGTTTCCCGGTGCCTTACGATTTTTAAGTCCCCTTATATGAATAGCGATTTCCCGCGGTGAAACCAACATATTGGCAGGCACCACACCCCGTTGAGCGCCCATGCCTGACACCGTATTATTGACCGTTGGCGTCATGAGGGCCGAAGGAGAGTTCAATGTTAAAAGGTGTGCAGCATGGAACTGTTTGGCGATTATCTCCGCCTTTTCCGAGTTCGAAGTAATCAGCGTATTTTTACTGGGGTCTTTCAGTGGACACATTGCTTTGTTGCCGTTTTTTATTGCCCTTGTTATCCTCCAGAATTGATTAGATGCGGGTTCAAGACCCCTCAACGTATTCGCGAAATTCCTATTTCTAAAATTGTTTAAACTGTCGGCAACCTGACAACTTAATGCCCGGAATTGTCGATAGCACTCTGCACTTCTATTTCGTTGCCATCTCCTGCGCGCGTTATTCCTGGAAGATATTAATCTTTTTGTGTTCAATGGTAGGCTGTCGGAAAGGATTTTTTTTTTTAATAATTTTGGTACCGCGATACGCTCGGCAGCCCCGATCGTCTTCACAAATGACTGAATGGACCCCTCTATTTTTTCGCCGGTATTGATCTTGTCACCCGACAGGTGTATATTTTGTCCAATGTAGGAACGATACCTTACCCAGTCGGCCAGGTCATATCGAAACGATCGTATCTCCGCAGTGAACCGTTTATTGCAAATAATTGAAAATTCCACCGGAAGGTGGTCTGAACAAAGGTCAGTTGACGTCACCATTTGGGATATATTGTGTAGCCCATTGGTTAGAACTATGTCTATTGTGGATGGATGCGGAGCACGAACCTGTGGTGGATAGTAAGTTGGGGAGGCAGGGTGTTCGATCACGAAATTTCTTTTACACATTTCCTTGTACAGAGTAGAACCCGTACTATTTGCACGAATGTTATTCCATAACCTGTGTTTCGCATTAAGGTCACCGCAGACAAAGAAACTGCCCCGAAACGATGTCAGCGTTTTTATATCACTGCGAAAAAGTTCCAACCTGGGTCTATTCAGATTTGTACCGGGAAAGTAAGTTGAAGCTATAGTAATTTCGCCCCTCGTAGTATTTATACGTATTGCAATAGTTTCAATGACTTTCGTGACTATGTCAATTGGTTTATGACTTAAATTTGATTTAATTATAATTGCAACTCCCCCATGCAATCCCCCTTGTCTGTCGTGTCTGTATGTAATATAATTCGGAATGTACAATTTGTCATTGTTTGACAACCAAGTTTCCGAAATTGTAGCAACATCTATCTTTTTTGTTTCTAAATAATTAACTAATTCAATGCGTTTGGGTAAAATACTCTGTGCATTCCAACACAATATTTTTAAATGGTTTATGTTAGCATTGTTAGACATTGTGTCTATTGGCGCAAAATCTGATAGCTAACTTAGTAATTACGTCGAATTGCTCCATTTGTGTTTTGCATTTTATAAGATTTGTGATTAGTTCTTGAGTTATGTTGATCAATTCCTCCGCGGAAAATAACTGTTGATTCACCTGTTCGTTCTTCGTGGGTTCCTTCGATTTTTGTAACCATGACGAATATTTAACATTAGCATTAACGGGAAGTAGTGGAATATTTTGTGATTTTCGGTGATCAAAATTCCTGCTTACTGCCCTATTATGATCTCGGTTATGTTGTGTCCTGCGATGTGAAGAGCTGAGCTTCATTTCGATGTATGACGTTCTAACATTACAACTAACGTCGTTGGCATTATGACTGTCTCCACAGAGGCAACATTTCGGTTTGAATGGTGATTTCGGCTGTGGAAGATGGTCCTTCATACATGAGAAGGATTGATGGTTACCTCCGCATTTGCGACATCTTGTGATTAGATTGCAGTTTTTTGTACCATGACCATACAATTGACAATTACCACACTGCGTTGGTCCATTTTTAGTGTTGATGTAGTGCTCCCATTTAACAATTACATTGTGGATGCTTTTAATTTTACGGAGGTCATGAAGCTTTACTGCGTTATGTTTAAAGTAAATGAGATAAATAGCTTTGTTTGATGGGTATTTTGTATACATTCGTTTTACTTCCTCGAACGGAATGTTTTCATTTTCTAAGCCCTCTTTTACGTAATTTATTTCGAATTCAGGTAGACCGTAGATTACAAATTTGGTTGTTTTGTCCTGCGGAACATCGTGGGTGAAGAACTGTATTTTCTCTTGTATGAGAATATCCTTGGTTTTGTAGAAATCTTCAATGTTGCTTATTATTATTTTGGTACCGATAGACATGAATTTAACTTTAAATTCTTTAACGCCGGTGTTTTTCATTACCTGTTGGATATTGCTATGGGTTATATTGTTTACGACGATGGGTGGCACCTTAACCTTATTTAGTCTGGTGGCTGCCGGGTTGGCAGTGTCATAACCATTGTCATCTTCGTTGTCTGTTAGTTCTTCAAAACGATTATTGATTGGAGTTGGTTGGCTTGTTGATGGTTTCATAATAAAACCTGTAGCTGTTTTGTGGATTTTGGATGAATTAGTTAAATCATTACGACCAATTTTGTGCCTTTTTCTATTTTTAATAGTATCTGAACTGCCGTAGTGGTACATGCGGTATATATTTGTTATTTTTCACTTATTGTACTATCCGAATACAATAGAAATAAAGAAGAAACGGGATTCCATTTACCTATATATTTATATATAATTCACTTATTATGTAACTTTTCAGTTATACTATTCAATATAATAGTTGTTGTTTATTATATACGTAAAATTTTGAATAAAACAATTATAATAGTTATTTATTTCTATTTTAATTTTAATTTTGATTTAAATTGACTATCTCTTATAATTCGATAAATTTAACGATTTGAACTACACAAGATTCAAATACCGACTGTTTTTATAAATAGATGTCATTATAATTGAATATTTCAAGTAGTACTAATCTGATCAGGTAACACTAACATATATTCGAAAGATGACATTTCGTAGATAAAAAAAAAAAAATTAAATTTGTTTAGTCATTTAAAAGTTGTAGTGCATTAAAGATGAGCGAAATTAGTGAAAAAATTCGATACATTTTACAATTTTATTATGAAAAAGGATGAACAAATTTGTGCAGTTTACGGTGAAGAAACTTTATCAAAATTAACAGCCTATAGATGGTTTGCTCGATTTCGTTCCGGTAATTTTGATGTCAAAGGTGCACTTCGTTCTGGTCGACCAATCACTGAAAAAGTCGATGAAATCATATCAAAATTTGAAGAAAATCGACACGTAAGCAGTCATGATATCGCTAAAGAACTAAACATCCATCACCAAACAGTTGACAAAGGCTGGATACAAGATAAAGCTCGATGTTTGGGTACCACATGACATAACACAAAACAATTTAATGAACCGAATTTCCATTTGCGAAACGCTGTTTAAAAGGAACGAAATCGAGTCATTTTTAAAGCGAATGATTACAGGTGATGAAAAATGGATCACATACGATAATAATGTACGAAAAAGATCGTGGTCCTAGAAGGGTGAAGCTCCTAAAACAGTAGCAAAACCTGGATTAACACCAAAGAAGGTAATGCTCTCTGTTTGGTGGGATTGGAAAGGAATCGTTCATTATGAATTACTAGCACCCGGTCAAACCATTGATTCCGATCTCTATGGTCAACAATTAACAAGATTGTAGCACGAGATTAAAAAAAAACGTCCAGAATTAATCAATCGAAAGGGTGTTGTGTTCCATCATGACAACGCCAGACCGCACACATCTTTGATGACTCGGCAGAAACTGAGAGAGTTTGGCTGGGAAGTTTTAATGCATCCACCATATAGCCCGGACCTTGCACCTTCAGATTATCATTTGTTCCGGTCTCTGCAGAACTCCCTTAATGGTTTAAAATTAAATTCCGCAGAGGACTGCAGAATGCACTTGGATCAGTTTTTTGCCCAGAAAACACAGAAGTTCTACAGTGATGGGATAATGTCTTTACCAGAAAAATGGCAAAGGGTCATCGATCAAAACGGCGCATATTTGGTTTAATAAAGTTCATTTGAAATATATAAAAAAATCGTTTGACAATCAAACTGTGAGTAATAAAAATTTTTTGCTTAAATGCTTCGATATTATAGAAAGGCAATCGTCTTTTCCAACTTAAGAACTTGCATTAATTATATTTTTCTTATGCATCTATCAAATTGATTAAAACTAATAGTTTTATAGAATTTTATACATGCAAAAAGAGATTCTAGACTTAAATCAATATATCTATATACTATATATTCAACAATTGATCTATATTGCGGTCCCAAAAAATTTAAAAATCATAAGATATCTTAAAAAAAAGCATATTATACTAATAGAACGTACATTTTTATAGATTATACTGTTTTTAGAATTCGGTTTGAATACATGATATCTCTAAAAAAAATTTCGTTATTGAAATCCAAATATTGATATAAATTTAAATATATACAATTCAAAATTGTCTGTCAAATTTAGCTGTATTGAATAACTCCATTTTAAATTATTTTCTTTCTTTCAAATGTCAATATATATATATATTAAAATAACACAAGGTATGTGTACAAATACAGAACTTTAACTTTCATATACATCATTTATATATATGTATAGCGATACATGTTTCAAATATATATACAATGTAGCAAAAGATAAGAATATTAAACATTATATTCGAAAATATAAAATAAATGTAAAGAAATATATCTGTGTATAAAAATAAAATAAGATTTAAATAAATTCCAAATCAATATTTACCACCTTTCTTAGTGAGCTATATATATAATACATCTATTCTATACATATTTCCTATACTACTTGTTCATCCCATATCCTATACATTTATTTTTCTATATATACCATTAAATATATATACTGTATTTGAATTTATATCTGCGTTTTTCTTTAACATTATCGTCATCATCATCATCCGTATATCATTATTATTACAATCATTGTATTCTTAAAGCAAATCTTATATACGAGTTTATACCATTCTTTTAACCATAAAAACGTCTATATATATATATCCTTACAATCATCCTACCCATTTCCATTTTGAGATATACATTCATATATGTGTTGTGTTATGTTTATATATATATAGCAAATACATAAATGGATTTCATATGTAAAAAATACTGTTTATATAAATACAAAAAAAAACCTTTTGCATTCGAGAATACCAACATCGATGATGCAAAAAAAACTATATAATAATAAATAAACGTATGGGGTGAGTGAATTTTGTTTTATTTGATAAATTTTGAAGTAAATCCATTTCATAATATAAAATACAACACAATAAGTATATATATAAATATAGGGAAAAATGTATATAGCAACGAATACGATTTTTTTTCATATACAATCCTCCAACCTACCTACCTTTTGGGTTATATCGTTATATATGTACAGTAGACATATATTTATATATAAAAATAATACCGCACATCATCATTCCATTTTTGCGACTTTCCGCACCCTTAAATTTATTTCAATATATTTCGTTTTTTTTTTGTTATTCTCTGAATTTTATTTCAAATAAATTGTATTTAACTACATATTTACGTATAATGTATATATAAATAAGTATATATAGTCACAATTATTGTGTATTTTCTATCTATCCGCATAAACATTACTATCTTGTATATATACATATACAATCTCGAGAAAATCTAAATTGTTGTGTATATATATTTATAAATATATATCTATAATACATATAATAATACGATGATGATTTACATTTTATTTGAACTTTATATATAATTTATAAAAATGTATATATACCGAACCCCACGGCAAATTTAAACAAAAAAAAAGAAAAGAAAAGATTTTTGTATTTACTTATACGATATATAAGGACTAACAAACAACATACACAAAAAAAATAATATAAAGACTCATGACATAATGGAAAATGAAATAAGTTCAAATTTATTTATATAATTCTTTATATATATAATAATAATTGTGCTTTATTCTATATATATATATAAATACTTCTCTGTTATATACACATAGAGAAATACTTAAAATTGCATGTGTGTATATTTTTTTTTATAATTTGATAAATATAATGAATGACAGTAGAGTTGTTTAAAATAAACTTTATATATATGAGTTCTGGCAATGATTAGAATTAAATTATATAAATTTAATTTAATAAATATATACAATCCATTTGATATAATGGATTCTCTGCTGAAAAACAAAAATTTTATTCAATAAAGTACGTTTAACAAAAAATAATGTTTTCATCAAGAAAAGTCAAGAGCAATATATAGATAAGAAGTGGGATAAAATATACATGATTATATATAATTGGACGCAATAGATTCTAATTTAAGAATATATTTTTATTTGAATTATGTTTTGTGTAGAAATTAATTTCTATTTAACATTGTTATTTTGAAGGACATTAAAATTACAAATGTGCGTGTGTATGAGTATAATTCGAAGTTATTTTTATTTACAAATACTTACTCCTTTAAATATATCCAAGATATTCTTTTGTATAAATTGAATGATATTATTAAACAGACTTTTATTATTTCTTTTGAATAGGTTAATTACAATTACAATACTTTACTGGTTCAATTTTCAATTCCGTTGAATTCTTAATTGATTCGTTCATAAGTCATTGCGTCATTATGTTAAGAAAATGTTAAACCTTTTTTAAACTCTTAATTTTTAATTAAAAATATTGATAAAGAACTAAATTGGATTCTAAGCAACCCATTTCATGTCATCTTAAATCAATTACAATAAAAATCATCTTTTAATAATCCATTAAAATTAGTTAAAAATGAA
This sequence comes from Dilophus febrilis, assembly GCA_958336335.1. NCBI lineage: Eukaryota > Metazoa > Arthropoda > Insecta > Diptera > Bibionidae > Dilophus > Dilophus febrilis. The sequence continues at coordinate 38,294,496 of OY284469.1, forward strand.
AACTACACCATTTACGTATGTTACGGCATAATCCAAATACAAACACTTTAAATTTCAACAACGGTACATATACATAAAAATTATCCAATAAATTAGTTGTTAAATTAAATTTGCCACCCACTCTTTAAAAAGTCAAACGATAACCGAATGAAAATACATTTTATTTGCAAGATACAAATAAAATTTATCGTTTTAAAAAGGATAAGAAAGGAAATGAAAATGAAAAAAAAAAAATTAGTATTACATAAAATATAATCTGAAAAAAAAATTATATCTTTTACTAATCCTCAATTAATTCTTTCTTGGATTACCCCTTATATATAAAACAATTTAAATCCTTAAATGTCGTATTTTTTTTATGTTGGTATAACAGTTATGTATATCAATGTATATATGTGTATTTTGTGTATATATAATTGAAAATAGTATATAATTATGGAATTGTGTATAGTATATTGCATATAAACTTCGTCCTCTTCTTATTATATTTATATAGTGAAATTGGGGAATTCGGGGCAATAATTTGTTTTTTTATTTAATAAAATAGGGTAGCAAAATATAATTGTGGTAAAATCGTTTTCCGGAAAAATCAACATTTTTTTATATAACATTTTTCTCTTAAAATGATTAAGATTTTAAATTTGATGATAATTATCGGTATACAGATGATTCTTTCAAAATATTATTGCAATTATTTTTGAGGAAAATGTTACTGGAAAATGTTCGTTTGCACGACGCTCTTGCCAATGCCACCCGATTGTTTATTTACAAAAACAAATTAACAAAAAAATTGATAATCGTAAGGTTTTAAATTTTTATCTTATTTCAAAATCTTTATTTTTCTTTAAATTATCGTGTCTTTTTTTAATTCCATATAAGCGTTTGTTATAATACTGTTATATATGTATAATTTTACTTATTCTCTCGTTTATTAACGCTTAAACAATATGTACAAAATATCTAACAAAAAAATTATTCGATAAAAAAAAAACATTGTTATGTAAATTATTTGAGTTAGTCCTTTATATTTGTATAGCTTATTAACACAAACAGCAACAAAAAAATATACATATATAAACAGAAAATGAAATATAAAATAATAAATCTTTTAATTGCGTGTTTATGCAATGATATATATATACGTACGTATATACATTCGGAGGATTTTATATAATTTACAATGTTTTAAATAATATATATGTTTATGATGCGGTCTGTCTGATATATAATGAATGTTTTATTGGGCTAGCATCCTATATAAATATATATCTATATAATATAATATGCGAACGAATTCTGTTGATGATGATTATATAATGATGGTTTTTGTGGTGGTAATTTGGTTTTGAAATTTATTTGCTTTTAAAGGTATTATATCGTATTATGTAATTATATATATTTATGGGAAATGTTAAATTTCCCTTTCATTGTTATATTTACATATATTGTTAAATACATCTATTTATTTTTTGTCTTAATTTTTTTTTGTCTTAAACATATATAGAGGGGTATATATGCGATGACAAAAAAAATAGATTAATTTATTACTTTATTTTTAATGATATTAATCGCTATATGTTTTTAAAGTTATATAATTAATGTGGATGATGGATTTTCATTATGTATATTTCCATTACTTTTTTGTTTTAAAAATCAATGCGCGGATAAGGGGATTATTATAGAATTGATGTAGGTTATGGATGTATATTTTGTTTGTTTGTGGTTTTAGGCTTGTATTTTTTTTTATGTTTGATGAAATATTACTGGTTTGAATGAATTTGTAAATTTGTTTTTTTTAGTATTTGCATTTTAAATGTATATATTGATCAATGGTTTTAAAATTCACTTGATACATTACTATATTATATGATAATCATAACTTTTCGTATATATATTTTTTTATTCATTGGAAAGAAACGCAAATTCTATTTATTTTGAATATCAATCATATGCCCGTGATCCATTCCATCAAATATTTTCGAATAAATATATTATTTATAGGTAAATATATACATCATGAAAATATCACCAATATCATAATGGGATTGGTTATATATATATAGTATATATAGAAAGTTTCATATTTACGTGGATATATGTAAACAATCTAATAAATAAAAAAATATTACCTTTGTCTAGACTTGATATTATATACATGTGTGCGGTTGGTATTATTTTTCATCCATTTTTTTTAATGTCAAAATTTAAAATATAAATATATACATATATTATACATATATTATACATGTATACATATTAAAATTCATGTTTGATTTTCAATGAAAATGAATTTATTTATATACTATACATATTGGTGATGTTTTTATACTTGTTTCGTTTTTTTTAAAATAAGGTATACGAAATATTCGAAACAGCCAAAATAATGCACAATAATCATATCGATATATGTTCTACTATATCGTATGTATATAGAAAAAATTTGTATGTCTATGAAAAAAATGTATTTCATCCGAATTCGTCCTTATTTAATGAAATATAAATGTATTTTTTTTTGTAAAAGGGAGACTGCGATGTAAAAATAAAAAAGTTAAAAAAAAAATTGGAAATATCTGAAATAAATTATTTTATAATATAATCATCATTGGCGTTGGAGCCGTTCGCTATATTTAAATATATAATGTGTGTGGATATGTACTAATACTAATGTATCGCATTTCCGATATCAATCACATTTTATATATAAAACATGAATTGAAAAATAATATATATTTTGTAATATTACTTATTTCAAAAAATCTCATACAGAATATCTTCCTTCAACTTTGTCTTTTTCGTGATATTTATGCAAAGGAAAGTGTTTATAATTAATATTGTTTTAAAGGGTATCAAATTAAGGGAAAATTAAAAGAATTTTTCAAATTTTAAAATTTTCTTATTTATTTACATCAAATGCAAATATCGATTAATCGGTCTTTATGAAAGGAAAGGTACAATATTCTTAAAGGTATTATACAAAAAAATTTAGTATAAATTGCTCTTGTGGAGTTCTATAAATTTTGTTTTCACCAATGATGGTCTTGTAGAAATAATGTATATATTTTGTAATTACAAATTCATAAATGTGTTTATTCCATTCTTAAATTCTTACACATTTTCCTTAATGCATTTTTATTATAATCTGTCTGTAATGTAATTAAAAAAAACTCTTTATTTTTACCTCATATAATTATTTTAAACGCGATTGCATTTAAAAATATTTCTAAAATTATACATTAAATATTTCCTGTTTTCCTCATATATGTATATATGCATATATGAATTTATTTTAATCAAAAATATATATATATAATTTATTCTTTTTATTATTCATATTTGATATTCTGTATGCAATATTCTATGAATTTTATTAATTTTTTTACTTATACAAAAATGTAAATAACAACTACTATAAAATTACTATATCTAAAATATATATAAATAAATAAATATTAAATTGTATATACACATTTTTTTTTATTAAAACCTTAATATAAATAAATTAAAATATTATTTCTTTTATAAAATGATGTTAAAAAAAATTTATTAATAAATATTCGCACAAAATAATTCATTGTTTTAATGCGAACGATGAATGCGAATATCTTTACATAGTTTTTTTTTTTAATTTAAATCTAAAAATAAAGTGTAGTTACTTACAAAAATAGATTCTGTATGGCGTGCGTTTTATTTTAATTTTTATAATGCAGTTTTTCATAGAAATATATGTATATAAACAAAGGTATTATATATATATCTATATATTATGTAGACAGATAGAAGTATATATATATAAATAATTATATGGAATACGCGGATGGTTTCATATAATGATTTCTTTGATACGTGCATATGTACATATATATAATGCGCACAGGTATAATTTTAATTTTAATATGCATTTAGCATTTTTTAGCCTTAGGTGTTATTTTAATTTCTTTATGCAAATGTTTAGTTTTATTTTATTTTTTTCTCTTTATTTAATTCATTTGTACAAATAAAACTATACCAAATGACAATTGAAATAATATACATATATAACTTTATAAACATTTCATTTAAGCGGATCTTTTATATTGTAGCGTGATATCATTGTAGTTTTACATTGATCATTTCTTCGGCATATTCATATTTATGTATTTCCTTTATGAATAATATTTATTTAATTTTTTTAATTCATCGTTACCTTACTAAATATGACAATTATGTATAGAATTTGTATATTTTATCCATTCTATTTACAAAACTTGCATACAATATGGTATAATTTTCAAAATACTGTTTATTTATTTATTTATTTTCGAAAAAAACATTAAATTCTAATGCATACAAAAAAATTTTTTTTTTTTTTTTATCCAATAATTTCGGAACAGTCACTAACAATAATACAAAATATATGTTATACATTAAGTATAATCATTTCATATTTCATAACAACAATGTTAAAATTAAAAATTAAATAAAATTTGAAATTTTAAAATTTAAAAAATAAAAACAATCAAAATTCGGTTGCAATCACCGATTATTACAATAAAAATGTAATTTAAATTGGGGACTTTTTACATTATTATCAATTAACACATGGCTATATGAGTTATATGACATCAGTAAAACGTTATAAGGATTGAAATGACCATAATTGGTATGATGGGTTTCAACATTAAAAAATTCAATTGACCGTAGACCGCGAATATTTAGTTTAAAATTTAATTTTCCCAATAAGGAAGTACAATCAAATTTACCATTAATTAATCCGCATATAAACGACAACCCAATATATTCTGTATGTTTTTCTAGGGTCGGCATATTTAATAGCGCAAGTCTATGAGTATATCGTGGTAATAAAGTTGAATCAGACCAAGGAAGAGATCTTAAAGCAAATTTTAAAAATCTTCTTTGGATTGATTCCAATCTTTGTTTAGCATTTGAATAATGCGGCGACCAAACCGGACATGCATATTCAAGAATCGACCGTACCAGCGAATAAAATAAAGCCCGGAGACAATACGGATCCGAAAATTCCTTACCAACCCGCATAATAAAACCAAGCACAGAATTTGCCCTATTAACCACATAATCAATGTGGGGCCTAAAAATTAGTTTGGAATCTAAATAAATTCCCAAGTCAAGAGTTTTGTCAGAAGTATTTAAAATCCTACCATTTAAATGATACGAATTAATTAAGGGAGAACGTTTACGAGTAAATTGCATAACCTTACATTTGTCAATATTTAAAAACATATAATTATCGGAACACCAATCATAAAAAGCAACAAGATCTGATTGGAGTGCATGGACATCGTCAAGATTAAAAACAGATTTATAAATTTTCACGTCATCTGCATATATTTCACATTTGGAATGTTTAAACACAGTCGGCAAATCATTAATGAACAGCACAAATAAAATGGGTCCCAAATGACTACCCTGTGGAACACCAGAACAAGCATTAAATGGTCTGGATAAAATATTATTAAAAAGCACCTCACAAGAGCGATTATTCAGATACCAACGAACCCAATTAATGAAAGCATCACCAAATCCAATTTTCTTCAATTTGAAAAGAAGTAAATTGTGTGAAATCCTATCAAAAGCCTTACTGAAATCAGTAAAGACGCAATCAGTTTGAGCACCACAATTAAAATTTTTAAAACAATAAGAGGTAAATTCCAACAAATTCGTAGTCGTGGATCTACCAGAGATAAATCCATGCTGTTCGGGACAAATAACCGATTTAACATTAAAAGACAGCACATTAGCAATGATGGATTCAAAAATTTTAGGAATCACAGATAATTTTGCAATTGGCCTATAGTTTTTTACATCGCCCCTGCCACCATTCTTGTAGAGTGGAATTATAATTGCCCTTTTCCACAATATAGGAAAGCAACCCTCTACTAACGATTTATTAAAAAGAATAGTAATTGGCAAAGTCAAACATTCAGCGGCACCAATTAAAATTGCAGATGGTACACCATCCGGGCCATATGAATACTTATTTTTATTATTATAACCCACTAAAGAGCCTAAAACTTCATCACAATTAAAAGAAAAATTGATTGCGGACAAATGATCAAATGAAGGAATACCATGGGCATCAACATTAACAGAAGAGGTAGGAGAGTTAATATAAGACGTTTCAAAAAAATCCGCAAATAAATTGGAAATGGTCACAGAATCGGAACCAATCACACTACCGTATCCAATATGCGATGACGAACCACCGGTGGAACGTTTAACATTAATAAATTTCCAAAAATCGCGAGGATTCCCGGTTAAACCGGATTCCATACGAAAAATATGTGATCGAAATTTCAAAGAAGAAAGGCTGTTAAATTGATCACAAATAAGTTGATAGTTATAGAAATCATCAGCACCCCTTGAGGCGCAATATGATTTCCATAACCTATTTCTTTTATTACGAATCGAACGAAGTTCGCCATCATACCAAGGATGAATGGATGACATAGCAAAGGAAGGTTTGAGAGGCACACATTGACAAAAACATTTGAATAAAATATTATAAAATAAAATAACGGCAACATTCATAGTACATCCATGCAGACAATTCCAATCATTTGCAGCCAGACCCTTATTTAGGCCAATAAAATCGGTGTGTTTGAAATCAAATTCATAAAATGTATCCGCAGGCATACCAGCATGTCTGTCATTGGTAAAATTTATATTTAAAATTAAAGTTGGATGATGAATATCCTCCGTCACAATAAAATTTAGGGATCTAATAATTAAAAAATCCAATGTGTCAGGAACAAAAATCAAATCAAGTAGTCTATTATTATGGTTCTTAATGCCGTTAACCTGCAATAAACCAAACGATGAAATATCATCAAGGAAAGAAACCTCCACATCACCATTAACATTAAGCGGAATCATCGAATCATTATCAATTGAACGAATCCACTCAATTCTCGGTAAATTAAAGTCACCAAAAACCATCACCTCATCGTTTGCATTACAAAAATCTGCCTGAACATAATCAATGAATGATATCAAAGATTGATATAGAATACCATCAGCAGTTGGAGGGATATACGCACAAAATAAAAACACACATTTAGTACCCAAGTTGATGGATACACAAATACATTCCAGGATAGAAGAGAGATGGAAACATTCAATAATATTAGAAGGGAATGAAGATGCAACCGCAATCACAACACCACCACCACGCGTAGATAACGAAGTATTATGATATCGATCACGCCTGTAAACATTATACGATGAATCGAAAAGTTCCGCATTCGCAATTCCATCACATAACCATGTTTCGGTCAAAACATACACATCCGTAGCATAAGAAGTCGAATGCAAAAACATTCCACCTGTTTTGGTTCTTAAACCACGTACATTTTGATAAAATATTTTAAGAGTGTCTATTTCTGCCTTATTTTCCCGTTTGTTCTGAGACTGCGAATACGAAAATTTTTATTTCGGAATTCATGAACAATAATATTATTGATGTTCCAGTTTTTAACATCAACTAACAAATTAAAATGGTCATCAGGAACATAAATCTTGAATGACGAATAACCACCAATATGTTTCACATTCATAATCTGTTCTATTTTTAGACAATCATTATAACCAATATTATGAATGACATGATTCTCAATCATTTCCACAGTCGTGTCAGGAGCCAACCCAGAGACAAATATACACCTAAAACGCTGAGCAGCCTTCAATGTAGGTATTATAGCATTGTCAGTTGTATGCATAAAATAAGTAAGTAAGTAATAAGTAATTGTCTGTTGTATGCATAAAATAAGTAAAATCAACGTATAAATGAACGGATCCTCTATTTTTAAAATATGGATATGATATGGTTATACAATTTTTTGTCCATTACCCCATTGTTTTTTTTTGTTAAAATCATCTGCATTTTATTTATTATCGGATTAGAATAGAGATAAAACATGAATTTATTTAAAAATAAACCAGGTTTCTGATATTTGTTCCAGTTTACATTTAATTGCGAAATGTCAATCTGATTATTGCAAAACGCTGCTATAGCATATCGCATAGATTAAAAGTTAAGGTAACAATCTACATCTTATTAATTAAGTGAGTCATGGTTTTTATTTTTAATAGGGGATATTTGAAAATACAATTAAACAAGTCAGAATTTGATGGTTTGTAGGAGGAATCGAACCAAGTACGTTTCGATCATCATCAGATGTAGAGTTACCTTAACTTTAAATCTATGGGGTATGCTATAGCTAATTAACTGTATACTCATATATATATATATATATATATATATATATATACATATATATACATCATAATAAGAGTTGATTGCAAAGTCATTTAAAAATTATCATGACGCGATAGCCGATATTAATTTAAAAAGTAATATAAGTATTTTTGGTTTAATTCGTGTTTTATGTATGTAGGTATTTTTTTTATATTTTAAATCCCCATCAATTCAATAACTACTTATATATACTTACTTTTCAGATAATGCTAAAGTTAGATTTTGGCTGCTTCAAGAACTGTTTGACCAATATTTCGACTGTATATCTGGTAGGCAACCATATTCCACACTTTTAATCGCCTTATATCTTCAGGTAGCTTATCCATCCATCCAATATTATTAATCGTCATTTTATTTATTTTATTTTGAATGTCATAAAATTTGACTATTTATCTGCATATATTATTCATTTTATATAGAAAAAACGAAAGCAATATTTTTGCATTCTATAATTATTACGATAATATTGTCATTATAATTTGCAATAATTATTGGAAATTATAATTCAAAACAATATATATATTTTTCGTTTGTTAAAATGATTTTCTGAATATTCATTATGTCAAACGTCTATATAATTAATATTTTATAAACGTGTTTTCATAATGCTTTTTTTTTTTTGGTGTAAAATATTTTTATATTTACAAAACTACAATTTTTGTATCAGGTTTAAAAAAATCAATATCCACCCATTTGTTATTACACTGATATAAAAAATTTATTACTATATAGACATATGGATAATTTTTATTTACTGATAATGATAGCCTTCTCAACTTATAAATTTCACCAAGAAATATGTAATAATAACACAATATATAATGATTTTTTCGCTAAATAAAATTTCCATTTTAAATGTATATATTTAAAAAGTAATACCTCCGCACAATTATTGAAAATTATTTGCCAAACTTACTTGCATGGCAATAAGAAAGAAGTAGAATTTTTTAAATCCTATACGTGATCAAACCCATTTAAAGGTCATAAATTAAAGTTAATTATATAATAATGATTATATTTATTATATATTGCTATACACACCATATAGGTTGAATAACTCATATAAAAAAAATCTTGTTCATTCTGATATTGTATAATTCTGTTATGGTATATAAAAAATTGTATAGGTTATCTTAATAAGTTATCGCATATGCACTCATACGGATATATTACCGCGAATAATTTATATGCGAAATAATATACTTATACATATATTATATATATACTGAGGAATATTATTGTGAATCTTCATTTGATATGTTTTAGGTTATAATTTATTATACATCGTGTTGTAAAGTGAGAGTATAAAAATATAATAAATAATTTAAAACAAAAATATATTATTCATAATATATATATGGTAATAATTTAAGGTACAAAAAACTAAAATTTATATTTTACATATTTTACATAAAATTGTTTTTGTTGAAATATGCACAAAATTAATAAAACGTAAATTCCTTTAATAATTTTTGTTTTATTTTTTTTAAATATTTTTTTATACATTTTAAGTCCATCTTCAATTAAAATTATTCCTATATATATTACTATAGATTCCGTATAGTAGCTAAGAATGTTAAAATGAAAAGTAAAAATTTCATTACGAGAATATTACCAAGAACTATTTTACCTAATGGCGAACTCAGCCTATTGAAATTTGCTAAATATAAAAGCTTCAGAAAGATATGGAGATTTAAGTATTGTATTAAAACGATTTAAACGGGAAATAAATAAACCGCGTTTTATTATAATTTTATATTTCAGTTGTAATTATGAATTTTGGTCTATTTTAATGTTAAATTCAAAACCAATTATAATCCAATTGAAACTATATGTATTGTTAGAATTATTTCTTCTTGCTGTACCGAAATATGTTATAAACAAATTTAATACTAAATATGATGTTTAAGAATATAGATTTGATCTTCGGCCACTAATATTACAACATTAATTTTGTTATAAAAATTATCAGTCGATTATTTATATAGGTTTACCATTTCTTTTCCAAATAAACTTGAACGTTATTCCAAAATGTTGATAATATTAAGAAAATCATTGCCATATTAAATAATAAAGTTCATTATTAATTTATATGTACATTTTATATGAAATAAAAAATAATAAGGAACAAATTTCTTTATGCTTTGTTTTTAATTAAGAATTACACCTGATATATATTAAAGCAAACAAATAAAATGTTATTAATTGAAACAAAGTAAATGATTCTTCATTTTTGACATTTTTTTTTCATTAATTGCCTTTTTCATTATTTATATGTATACGCATAATACTTGTGCGACTGCATATAAAAATATAATATTTTACAGACGTCGTGCCGGTCAATTAATGTTTAATAAATCACTTAATGATTGTAATTTGCCATCGTTCAGGTATAAAATAAAAAATAAATATAAATAAATAACAATTCCATAAGAACTACCGCATTTTTTGTGTTTTTCATAATTACATTCGCCGATTTTTATAATGTAATGCAATTTGTTATTTATAATATATATTTTACGTGGTTTAAAATTTATTAGTAAATTTACAGTGATAGGAAATATTTTTATATTTAAAATCAAACTATACTTTGAATTAATAAAAATGTTATGTTTCTTTATAAGACTCTTTATAATTATATGGATATTTCAAATTTGTATCTCAAATAGTGAACCGAACATTTTGTAATTTTCAAATAGATATGTTATATTTTTTTTTGTATATGGTATATAATACAGTTCTAGTCAATAAAATCTTATATACATATAATCTTATCTCATCTTTCCAATCCCTGCCCAATTTTTCAAATGCATATATATGAGTTTACATAAAATATGTGAAAGTTTAATTTTATAATTATAATTAACTATATACAAAATAATAGTAATAATAATAATATATTTATATATATACATAGCATATATATAATATTAAATAATATGTAAGTATGTTTTAAAAAATAAATAAGATCATAAAAATTAATATGCATTCATTATACCTCTCATTGACGCTGCATATATGTTTTTGCCGTTGCAATGCTTTGTTTTAATGAATATTTTTGTACGTGTATATATTTGTTCAATTTATATATGCAATTTCAGAAACGCATTCTTGTAATAAATTTAATAAACATATATACATTATTATGTAAAAAAAACCATTAAAATTATTCTTGTACATTTTACTATAGAATATAATTCAAAAATGCTTTACGAAAAGTAATGTATATTATTATTATTATTATTATTATAATTATACAACATATGATTGTTCTTTACTTTTATATATAATAATAAAATGTACTTTTCTCTTATATGCACTACTTTAAAAATAAAAAAAATAAATAAGAAGAATAAATGTTTCAACAAGGTGCATTTATAGTGAATAAAATATATATATTAAAAAGCAATATTATTACATGGATATCTGCGTACACATTTAAATCCTCTCCTTATATGTACTGATATTACCTTAATTTATCGATAGTTATCACACACAAATATAAATTTAATGGTAAAAAATAAAAAAACAAAAAGAAGTTATGTCATTAAAAGGACAATGTTTTATTTTCTTTTTTATTGGGTTTTAATTTATGGTTAAATTATTATATGTTTTAAATAATTTAATTTTCTCTTTTTTGAAATGATATAGTATCGACATATGCAAAAACATTTTTCGTTGTAATGATATTTCGTCTTAAAGAAATGTTAACTACTTGATTTATTGTGTTTTCTTTATATGCGTTATCTTGCATGTGTACAAAATATATTGAGGGTCAATTTTATTTTAGTGATATAAAAATTGAATAAAAATTAAACATAAATATAACAATCTAAAGAGTATGATTAAATTAAACGAATATTTTTAAAAAATTCACAATCATATTGATATTGATTTTAAATTTTAACCTGTTAATTGACTCTCATACTTACCTATTTTTTATATTATTCATATCATATCGACAATTATAGAATAGTTAACTGCTGCCAATATACTTGTTAAGTATGTTCTTCTCAGTGGTTGTTTGTATTATTTTGTTTTAATTTAATTATATTTCATTATAAATATGCAAACCACTTCTTTTCACTTTGCCTGTAATATTTATGAATTCCAAAATATACGTGTAATCTTTGAGGCGAACGCATTCGTGTATACAATCTTTATATTATATACATATTATATCCTGTTGTGGCTATATATATATATATCTAAATAAAAATTAAAGAATAACATCCATTTAAATAAATACACGAATACAGAATTTTTCAGACTGATTATTTATTTATAAACAACATGTCCTCAATCGCAGAAATCCGCATACAAATTCCGCGTGTGACTTTTCATTATAGATTATAATTTTATATGATTGTTTAAAAACAATCAATAGAATTCAATAATAATGCTTTGGTAAAATATTTCTTATATTTCTGAACATTTTCGGTGTTTATATTATAGATTGTCTGGTCCATGACAATAGCTACAGTATTAATTATAATATTGGTCAATTATTTTTCCTATAAGAAATGCCATAATAATAGTTATTCAGTAAATTGCAAAATTTTATGAAAGAACATATTTAATTTTCAACAGGTCATTGGCATTTTTATTTAAAGGCGTATTACCATTTCCCGTCATCATATCCAAAAAGGCCATATTATACCATCACATTTTACGATTTGAAGAGAAAAACACACACAATTTTCACATCATCTTTTATCTAAAACACATTTTAAAAGCCTTTTCTCATAGATGATTTGGTCAGATCATTTCACACAACGAAGGATAAAAACACCTTCACACAATGGAGGGTTAAATGAATTTTTTTTTGGTTTGTTAAAACATTTATTGTATTACAATGAATTTTCCAGTAAATTTATTTCTATTTTCTATACCATTTTCAATTGAATTCTAATTAGAAATATGATGGTATTTTTTTAAACTTACTAATAAATATCGAGGTGTTACTTATTATTTTTATTGTTTATTTTTCAGTTACCATCGAATTTCAACTTTACAAATGGTACAAAATTGCGACTAAAAAAGTGAGTACACTTTTAATTTACGCTTTTAAATAATGTTTCCATTTTTCGATAAATACTTTCCTTAAAATATATGTAAATAATTATATTTTTCTCAAAGAAAAAATATTTATATTTAAATAAAACTTATTTGTTATCAGACATTCTGTATACTTGGAAGATTTTCACCATGTAATAATGCATATACTAATTCTATAAAATAATTTTATATAAATAAAAGAATTATATTATATTATATAAATTATAATATACCTTATTCGAAAAAATTTTTTTTTCGGTTTCGCGTATTAAATGTTTTAAACACAAAAAGAAATATTTAATTTATTTCAAAAACAAAGAAAATGGAAAATCAAGTATAATAATAAGCCTTGGGATATTTTACTGTTGGGGCCGGTAATACATTTTATTGTTCTCCAAATATACATTTTTTTAACATCTCTATTCCATCTATATCATATAAATATACACTTATATACATTCATGTATATAATGTATTGCATATGTGTGTAAAATTTAATATTATCTTTAATTGGTTTTGCATAAATATTGTTCTTATATTATATACAAAATATTTTTCAAGTAATTTATTTTTAAACAATTTTTTAATTTTTACTTATTTTTTTTGTATAGTTTTATATTTTGGTACCATTTATTCAGTAGAGAAGAGTTTTTCTCATTCATTTAATTGTAGAAAATAAAAAAAATCACCTCAAAAATCACCTTTAATCATACATTTTTTTATTAACGAATTCTATTCATTTGGTTTATTATTTCGATTATAAACAACCTTTAAACAGATACATGTAAATTTAAAAGTATTTATTATGGTTATTACAGGTTCAATTTGATATTCCATAAAAATTTATATTTCATTTACCTTTGAAAAATCGTATAGTAAATCTGTAAAACATTCTTATAGAATCATCATCAGAAAAACTTTAATACAGAAATTGAGACTTTAGAATTTATATGTAATATAAAATATACAGGTTGTAAATAAATTTATAAATAATGACATTGCTCCATTAATTCTTATACTTTACATATATGTACATGAACTTTCTCGAGATAATATTATGACTTAATGATGGTCTGTTGGCATGCATCAACATCATACCATATATAATAAATACGTATATATAGTATTTAAATAAATATATACATTTTTTGTGTGTGCAGGAAATTACGTTCACTTAACACGAACATGCGTTAGATCTTTATAATAGATAAAAAATAAACTGTTTTTAATGTTTGATTTTCATTCATCGTATATATAATAATGGTACATATACATTTATAATATTTATTTCACTGATAAACAATGGATCATTTTATTCAATATATGTATATAGTATTTATTAAACGATTACAAAATTGTAACAACATTAATCATTATTATATGTAAATATATAATAAAAATATTGAAACATCATTTATAATAAAACAAAATTATGTGAAATTTATGATGTATACATAAATAATAAATACCTTCATGATATTGTATAATATATATTATATAGATATAAATAACACAAAAGAACAAATTCATTATAGATAGATTTAAAGATAATAATCTCTTCCAGTTTCTAGATATACTATATATGCAATAATAATTATCAATCATTTCCCACATTTAAATATTATTTTTCCATACAAATTTGACAAGGTCCAATAATTTTGCAAAATTTTCCTTCGTTCCCATTCAATTATTAATTGGCCTTGATTTGAATTAGATTAAAATCCTAATGGTATATAAAGAAATTGAAAGAAGTTTTTCCGTCATAACAAAGGAAAGATCGATAACACCAAATAATTATTGTGAATTATAATTATCATTGAATTTATTTTACGAAATAGCAGAATTTTTTCATATAAATGGTACATATATAAACATATAAAGAATTCAAATTAAATTAACACTTCGTTCAATAATGTGTGTGACTGATTAATTAAAACACATTTTTTTGCCAAAATTCGTTTTTATTCATCAAGATAGTCCCCTTTTAGGGAGATACAATCATTCCAACGCTTTTCCAATCTTTCGATACCGCCTTTGTAAAACGATTTTTCTTTGCCTTCAAAATAGGCGTTAGTTTAGGCGATTACTTCATCATTTGAGCCAAATCTCTTACCACGGAGCATCCTTTTGAGGTCTGCGAAGAGCCAGTAGTCGCTGGGGGCTAAATCTGGAGAATACGGTGGATGGGGAAGCAATTCAAAGCCCAATTCGTTCAATTTTGCCATCGTTTTCATTGATTTGTGACACGGTGCATTGTCTTGGTGGAACAACACTTTTTTCTTCGCCATATGAGGCCGTTTCTTTGCGATTTCGACTTTCAAACGCTCCAATAACGCTATATAATAGTCGCTGTTGATGGTCTGCCCCTTCTGGAGATAGTCGATGAATATTATTCCATGCGCATCCCAAAATACAGACGCCATAACCTTGCCAGCCAACTGCTGCGTCTTTGGTCGCTTTGGGCGGCTTTCGCCGGCTGCATGCCACTCAGCAGACTGCCGATTTGACTCTGGAGTGAAATGGTGGATCCATGTTTCATCCATTGTGATGTACCGTTGCAAAAACTCCGACTTATTGCGCGTAAACATGTCCAAACAGCTCTTTGAATCATCGGTTCGTTGTTGTTTTTGCTCCGGTGTGAGCAAACGCGGCACCCATTTGGAACACACCTTTTTCATACCCAAATGTTCGTGTATTATGGTTTGTACACTGCCTGCTGATATCTTCAGAATGTCAGCAATCTCCCTCACTTTCACTTTACGGTTGGACATAATGATTTTCAGTGTTTTTTCAACGTTTTCCGGAATAACAGCGTCATTTGGCCTTCCAGTAGATGGAATGTCATCGGTGTCTGTACGACCACGTTTGAATTCGGCATACCAATAACAAATGCTTCTTTTTGATGGAGCAGAGTCCGAGTAATGTTTTTCAAGCCATTCCTGGCATTGAACAGTATTTTTTTTCATTAAAAAACAATGATAAATCAGCACACGGAATTGCTTTGAATTCATTTTTTTTTAAAACACAAAAATAGCGTCACTTATAGCACTGTAACTTGTAAACAAATGATCTGATTAACATATGATGTTGACAGGAAGCCTAAAAAGGTTGCCAAATGCGAAAAAAAATATTGATTTAGTTCTAGGGACGCCATCTATGTGTCAGTCACACACATTATTGAACGAAGTGTTAGGATATTATCAAGTACATATATTAAAACCTAAGTTTAGTTCAGGAAAATTCAAAAAAAATATTGAATATATAAATATACACAATTACACATGTATTTATATGACCAAAAACAGAAAGCTCAATAATAGACGATTAAAAACAAAAAATGTGTTTATACTTTTAAGAAAAATTTTTTTATATATATACAATATTCATTTTCCATTTACACACTTTCCAATTTTCCTCTCTCAATATTCAATTATTCAAATTTTCTATATTTTATAAATGCTCACATGTCTCTTCCTATATCCTTTTTATGAAATGAAAACTGTATTATCATAAAGTATGAAAAATGTAATACGATTTACCCTAGTTTGTTGTAGATGTCCTTTTGCAAGGATATTTAAAAAAAATAAATAAAAATAGCATAAACATAGGATAAAAAATTTTTAATTCATTTGCATACAAATAAATAAATTTGAATTTTTAAGGATATTTATTAAAAGGATAATTTCGTTTTCTTTCGTTTGTCTGTTTTCAAACATCTCCATGCTTTTCATTTAAAGAAGGTTTGACGAATGTTGAGTTTTTATTTGTCTTTTGATTTTTGTAAATTAGAAAAAATTAAAATGTTTATTTAGATCCTTTTTTGATTTTTTCTCATTTTACAATGAGTCTAAATGTTTATTTAGTATGAAGAATTTATACTTATAAAAATAGTAAATTTTATATACTTTGTGAAAAGTTTTATATACTTTTACAATTTTGTTTGTAATTCATCAAAAGTCATGGTACTAAATCGTCTTTATTTATATGCATTTCATTTACCATTTAAATTGTTTTAAATGGAAAGCAGGTAATTTTTAATTTATAATTTGCAAAATAAATCCGATGATATACGGACAAATTAAACAACTTAAACATTAATTATTATTTTAATACAATTATTTTGAAATAATATTATGATTTGGAAAAAACAGATTATCTAAACGTAATTTAAATATAATTTGTTATCTTCCCGATTGTTTAGAGTTTAAATGAAAATCATAACTTTTATTTATTGATACATTTACGTTTTTATATGGATCCGAACATTTAAAATTATTAGTTATATCATATTTATACCGTAAAGGGACACATTTCTACTATATTTAAATAATTTTATATTATACAATACTTTGAATAAAAACACGTTCCAACAGAAATTATAATTGATCTTTAACAATTTATAATACTATATATGATTGTATCAAATTGTTTCTAATTTTTTTTCTGTATTTCTATATAATTCAAATAAATTTTCCCATAAGGATAACCTTTCTCAAATGCAAATTATAAATCTAAAATTATATATTATAAATGGATATTGCAAACGATAATAAATGAAAAAAAGAAATCGAAAATTGTTGCATGAAGGAAATTAATAAACCCTTTTTTTTTATTTTCAATTGATATTTCTTTAACTTATAATAGTACATAAAAATATAATAAATGATTTATTTGCATATTTTTCAAATTCAATTGTATATGTTGTTGAATACCGCATCGCACATAATAATTTCAATATATTTATTTTGTATTCTGTTTAGGGTACTGCGTAAAACTATACATGTTGCAGGATATATATATATATATATATATATATATATATCTATATACACAAATTGAAATACTCTTAATTTTTTCTCACTTATAATAATTTCTATCTATTGAAAATTGAAAATAAAAAACAAATCACAAAATAATAATACACTAACATAACATTTTGTAACATAAATTTATTTCTATATTATATAGATCACATTGTTGCTGGAAAAAAAAGGATATGAACATGTCACAATGAATAAATAACAAACCCTTCGAATATTTTTTTTAATTTTATAAATACATATAAATGCGTATTATAAACATTTTGCATTCAAAATATTTTATGTCTAACATTAAAAAAAAAATATTAAAATATTATATAATACAATTTCAATTCAATCAGGACCTTATTCAAATTTCTTGCATAATAAATTATATGCAAAATAACCTTTTTTTTTTGCTTTGTTTATTACCTTTACAACTTTGATTTTACATATATACGATTGATAACAATTTTAATTTTTTCTTTATTTATTTATGTTATGATGTGAATATTTTTTTAATCAAATTATTTTTATTTATTTAATTCTTTTTCTTTTATTAACATTTGCTATCGTATATTATTTGTATTTGGCGACTAACGACGAGAATAATATAAAATTGAAATAAAAAAGAAATAAATGCATTTATACAAAAGTGTATCCTACTATTATTAATAATCACAAAAAAAATTCTAAATAAATACATCCTATGTAGATGTTTATAAAGAAAGCATGTACGTTTTTATAAATAACATCACACAAAGGGTTACTAACTTTTCTTATTGTGTGTACAATCCGCATAGCAATTATTATTGTTAAATAAACTTTCTTTATATTTTATATGTACTTTTCGTGTTTCATATGGGGCGAAAGTGCACCTAATAATAATTTTTATTTCTTATTCAATTTAAACACAAAATAATTATTATTAATGCATTTTGTGTTCACCTTTTATACAACTATTTATAGAAGATATAAATAAAAAATAAAAAAACATTCATCAAAACATCTTATATGTACATACATATATAGATTGTGCACAGGTAGTGAGAAAGATAATCAATATAGAAAGAATATATATACGAATGCCACATATCTATATGTATATATTATTTGTGTTTAAATATCACAGGTGTTTTATAACCCATTTTACGCATGTTAAGGATTCTTTAAAAAAAAAAATAATTTTTTGTTAAGCAATTATTTTATATATTTTATTTTATTTCTGTTTTTTTGATCACATATATATATATATATAATGTTGTTGTTTTAATTTTATATCTTCAACAAACGAAATATTATTTTATATATTAGTATATTGGATATATCAGAAAAGGGTTAAATTTAATAAGCACTCTTGTGCATATTAAATATGTTATGAATGTCTATATAAGATATAGGTATATTCAGAATAACAAGATTTTTATCTTTCTAATAAATATTAAAAAATATATAATTTATTGATTAACATATACTATAAAATTGATTATCTAGATTTTACAATGAATAAATATTTATTATTATTATTTCATATACAAAATTGAATTATATTACAATACATTCTGCGCTATATTTATTTCGTTTTGATGTAAAAACAGAATCGTTAAAGGTGCATGATATAAGCATATAATTTGTATTTATAGAAAATGATGAGCTACCGGTATATATATTCACTGTATGTATATAAATAGAAGGATAATATTCAATAAGAAATAGAAATTAGTTAATAATTTTAAATTACTTATAAAATATTTATTATACAAGCTGTATACACACTTATATATTCTATATAGATTAATTATATTGTAATGCAAAGTATATCTGATATAACATTTTCTGATTAGCTTCGGTTATGTTCAGTTCAAACGCAGATTTTTTTCATTTCCAACACGGACTTTTCAGGTATCTTTTTTCAAAATAAGATAACTTTTTATTTCAAGTTCAGATTTTTTCAATTCTGTTTAAGATTTTTTTTTTCAAATTCAAGTTTGTTTATATAATTAATTTTATACAT
The DNA here is from genome assembly GCA_958336335.1 of Dilophus febrilis. NCBI lineage: Eukaryota > Metazoa > Arthropoda > Insecta > Diptera > Bibionidae > Dilophus > Dilophus febrilis. Next base: position 38,314,639 of record OY284469.1, read on the forward strand.
TACAATAACAATTTTATTCCACCAAAAAATTGAGTAAAAGCATATAAGCTCATGGTAGTTAATATTTTACAAGAATTAAAAATCAGATTAAAAATACCTTCGGTTACAATGAAAAATAGGAATGCCGATCTTACAATTCAATTAAGGAAGAGGAAACGATGCAAAAAAAAAAGTATTTTTAAGTTAGTTATTGGTCCAGAATATGGATAAAGGGTTATACTTCCCTCTCACCTTCATATACTAATTCCAGCAATCATTTCTTGTAACACCGTTGCATGCACATTAATGTAAAAACAATGATTGTTATCTTCACCCAATAAATGTCTTACGGATAATTTGACTTTTAAACATATATTCACAATATGGGGATCAGCATTGACGAATATGTGGAATGGAATTGAATATGATGAATCGTATCTTGCACCAAATCACGTACTTGTCGTGTTTTAAGTATTGTCGCATTATCGATAAGTACGATAATCGTGTGAATTTCTTTGGCTTCCTAGCATTACCAACAATTCATTTAAAAATGTCCAAAATCTCTCCTGTGGATAATTATTATAAATACATAAAAGAATTATGTACAATATTACTATTATTTATCCGTTAAATTATTTAAATGTGGGTGAAAGGAAATGATCTTTAGAACTGAAAATAACCTAAGTTGATCGGAAAATGCTATATAACATACATCTGTAAAAAGTAATGTTTTGTTTTATATCTGATGTTTTGTAATTTTTTCGAGATTAATTAATCAATTAATTTTACGCATTACAACCAACAAACCAACGATTTACTTTTTGCGTCCAACAATAGTTTCTTAAATCTATTGTTAGTTTCTTAATTTGTGGTTTTTACCGTGACGGTAATTAGCCGTACGACCAACCGCAAGGGGAAAATGCAATTCTGTGTTAAAATTCAGATCCGAAAACACAAAACATATATTTTATGTCTTCAATAGGATTCGAACCCACGACCCCAAAATTTTGTAAGAATTTTAGGTTGGCATTTTTATCATTTACACCACAGAGTGCATTCAATTTTTTCGAGATATATGTTTATATTGGATACTATAGATAAACTATATACACTTTTTTAAATCAGGTTTTTTTTTTTTTTTTTTTTGTTCGTTACTACGGCAGAATCGGTTTAGCGCCCGTAAAACCTCGGAATTCTATTGCCGTGAGCCCGTAACGAAATCACTTAATCAGGTGATGAGCCTTAGATGCATTGAATACACTTAAGTGATTTTGGGTGGTAAATCTATTATAATATGCGGATTAATTTATGAAATTTTGAAAACAAAGCAAACATATGAGATTAAAAAAAACTTTTACTAAAACATAATAAGAAAAAATCACTCATATGTTTTCAAACAATTGTCCAAGTTGCACTTTAGGTGGATTAGTTTTTAGATAAGATGAAATGTTTAATTTAAATAACTGATAATCAAAAGTAGGGGGAAATACTAGTTCAGGGAGACTATTCCATAATCTTGCTGTTCTTGGGAAAAATGAATTTCCAAATCTGTTTGTTCGCAAAAAACTAATAGATACAGAATATGAATGAGCCTTTTGTGAATTTCTCGAATTATAAGAGAAGCTAATGGGCTCAGGAATTAGCTTTAAAATTTCATTAGAGCATTCATGGTAATAATACCTATAAAATGTGCACAATGAAGCTACTGATCGTCTATGATCCAATGATTCAATGGAATTTGTTATTGTTTCATTTCTGATCAGCGAAATAGCGTGTTTTTGGATCCTGTCACTAAACTGAAGGGTAGTAATTGGTGCACCAGCCCATATGTAGGAATTGTACTCTAGAAGTGGTCTTATAAAAGACCTATAAACTAATGCTAAATTTTCAGAATTGAGAAATTCTTTCGATCTTCTTAAAAAACCAATGCGACTAGCTGCCTTTTTAGCTGCCATTATTATATTATTACTCCATGAAAATGTGGTTGACAAAAAGACATTCCCAAATTTAATAGGTCCTTAGATTGTGGAATAATTGTATTATGCATAAGTATTGGTTCAACATTTATGGATCGTTTGTTTGAGAACAAACATGCCTTTGTTTTAGATGGATTTATATTCGCCATTTAATTATTTAACATTCGCTTTAGATTTCCAATCGTAATTATTTCAAAATGCTGTCATTATATACCAATAAAGTTATACCAAATCTGTGTATGATGAATTTAACCAATGAGTTCACTTTTAAATTGTAGATAGACCAATATATAATCATTTTTATAATTTTTTTTTTTTTTTTTTTTTTTATTTATAATGATTTTATAATGATTTTAAATGAATCATAAATATTTTCCTCATTTATGATTCTGAAATTAAACATTTTATAATTTTTCCTATTATTTGAAAATAGATTGATTATATTGAGAAGAGTTATATAAATAGATTAAGTTAAAAATGATGATGTTTTATAATAAGGTTATACAAATCACAATCCGCTAGGTTTATTTTTAAAGAACATCAATCCTCAATAATTACATTTTTGTTCAAAAAAACATGTTTTAAAAACAAATAAACAAAAATAATTTAATATTTTATTTGTTTTATATATGTATTTGATATTATTTTAAATTGAACATGTATTTTATATATGTGATATCGCATTCAACATATATATTCAATTGTAAAAAATAAATTAAATAAAATAAAGAATAAAAATTGAATAAATTGAACGCATGATATATGAATACACAGACTCAATATATGGTATACCTTTTTTTCACTTATTTTATATAATGTATTATATATAGCTGTACAAAATACATTTATATTTATATTTACAATTTAATATAATGTTCTTTCATATATAAAAGAAAATTGTAAATTTTAGCATTTGTCGTCGTAAAACAGGACTCAGATAAAAAAATATACATATCTGGAACAAAATAAAATTCAATTTAATGTTTTATATATATAGATACATATACATATATGTTCATCTTGTTATCATCGCTTATTCGATATATACGAATCGATAATATATAATATTATATTATAATATATACATTATTTGTAATACACGGTATTTTATATCCATGGATGATATGCTTTTTATGTTAATATATACAAATGTGTATATATTTATATATATATATATATATATAGATGTATTATAGATTCAACACATATGTTTTAAAAGATGTCATCGACACATAAAATATTCATATATCAATTTGTATCTTCTGTATCCGCTTGCATATGCATGTAACCAATGTAACTTACCATCAGAAAACTCGTACTCCTATATAGTTAAATGATCAAAAAAATGTGTATTGAATAATTGATTTCGTTTTCTTTCTAACATGTAGATCTTATATGTATAAATGTGCTTTTGTATATGCGATTGTAACACCGGTCTTTTCTTTGTCTATATATGATCATAAATTAACATTTTTAATTAATATATTCTCAAATGCAATATAACTGTCTGTGAATCGATGAATGCACCTTGTTTCAACGCGCCCAAAAACATTTATTATCCCTAACATTTCTCATCGGGATACATTTCATTTCATTTCATTTATTTCATATGATTCCAATTGCATTCGTAAGAAAAATATACGTAATACTTCTTGAATATAGTGCATACTCGTATATACCATATAACTAATAAAGGGTGATTTTTTAAGAGCTATAGGAAAGTTTTTCAAAAAGTTTTTCAAAGACATACTCCTTCCAACATTTCGTCCGATATCTCATGAATAAATGCTTCAATGTTGTCTTCCAATGCCAATTCCAATGTCAATTGAAGCGGGCTTGTCTGTATAGACATGAGCTTTAACATAGCCCCACAAAATATAGTCTAAAGGCGTTAAATCGCACGATCTAGGCGGCCAATTGAACGGTCCCGAACGTGAAATAAAATGTTCACCGAACTCGCCTCTCAATAAGTCCATTGTTGCACGTGCTGTGTGGCATGTGGCACCGTCTTGTTGAAACCACATGTCATGCAAGTCAAGCTCTTGCATTTTGGGCAAAAAAAAAACGTTGGATATCATCTCACGATAGCGATCACCATTCACAGTTACGTTACGATTCGCATCATCTTTGAAGAAGTACGGTTCAATGCCACCAGCCCATAAACCGCCTTTCGTCGCGATGAACTTTCTTAACAGAGCACGCATTTTGATAATAAAATTCAATAATTTGCAAGCGTTGTTCGTTTGTAAGGCGATTCATGGTTAAATTATAGACCAAACTGACGATGTTTGACATTGAAACAAAACACGAAACGTGCGTCAGCTGTTTAAACCAGTGTTGCCAAAAAGATAATAGGAAAAAAATCACCCTTTATATATAACTGACAAAATCCATCAAATGCAAACTATACTAGTTTCAATGTATCAAATATAAACATTTGACAAACGCAAACATATATTCGACAAAAACATTAGTGATCACTCATTGAAACATTTATAACATTTAATAACTTTAAATGATTGCTATAAAAATAAAATCGCCTTTCAGGAATTCCTTCTTCCACTCCATTGAATTATAAACAAAAATAATATCTCTCCTTCAAATGCAAACGTTTTTAACATTTTTGTTGTTGATTGTTGATAGGTGATTTTTTCAACTGGTCCTCTTTCCTTCTTAACCCATGGTGTTCTTATAATATTCCAAAAATTATAGGGTTTAACAACGGTTTTATAAAATCCATTCCCTTCATTTTATCTATTAAAAACTCATTCTATATTGCTAACCCTTGGGTATGTACATAGACACAAGAAGCAGATTAAGGTTAAGTGAATGTGCTTTTTAATATTTCTCTTTTATATTCACTTTAATATAATCCATGTATTAATTATAAAACTTACAACTTGTTAAATTAAATCAACATTTTAAGGAATATTAATAGATCATATGGTATTATGGTAATTTCGTGGGGTTGATTTCACACATGTAAACATGCCTATATGACTATATTATCCTTTGGGTTTTTATAGATATCTTATATAATATATAAATAAAACAAAATAAAACACACACACACACACACACACACACACACACACATATCGTTAAAATAAAGTTAAAAGCATTTTGTTATTGACAAAAAATTTTTCTCTATCAATCATTCGATTATATATTTATCGAAGGAATTTCAATATATTATATTTTATACAGAAATATATAAATTACGTATATTTTTACAAATATTTTTTCCATTTTGTAACATTTGTATATATTTGAATATATAAATTATTTATCTAAAATTGTATATATTTGCAATAACGTCGGAATCGGAATATTGAATACATTTTTATATATATATATGAGCTACAAATAGAACGTCATCCTTTTTTTTTTGTTCGTGAAGATACACATCAAATATACAAAATAATATACTCGAATATATGTTTATAATATATGCATATCTATCTAAAACTATATATATTAAGATGAATATTCATTTTTAACATACTCGTTGTATATATGAAAATTCAATAAATATATTGTGTATATTTCTTTAAAAGGTATGTAAGAAAAGTATATATATATTTGTATATAATAATTATATCGCTTGAAATTCCAAATATGCCGATGCTTAAAGAAAATACATCATATATTAATATAATAACACAAATACACGTAGACACATTTTATTAACATAATTTACTATATATAAATCACTAATCATTTTAATCAATAATATATATAAACAACAAAGAAATTATATATATATGATAATTAATAATCCTTTTATAAATGAAAACATCCTAAAATGTATTTAACAATAAAAAGGGGAACTGTTAACAAAACACAAATTGTATAAAACGCAACAAGTAACAAGTTATAAACAGGGAATGCAATAATTATCATATATATATATATATACAACACACAATTTCATTATATATTAGATAAATTTTAACAGATTAAAATTGTTTACGATGCTTCTGCAGCATCCCTCTAATGAATAAACACACCATCTGAATAACAACATTCTATATACCATATATAAAACAAATTGGCTAGGTTATTATATTCAATTCTATATATATATATATATATATAGATTCAAATATGCATATGTATACATTCTCAATTAACACTAAGTTTGTCCTATATCATTTAGTTTCATCGTCGCATATAATAAGGACGAAAGAAAAAACAAAATTATACAAAAAAAAATCTATATAAAATTCCATATATTAACATATATACGTTATTGATATATTAGTATTTGTAAAAATGTATGCGAGTATTTTAATTTCATTGTATACAAAATAAAATCCTTATATATAGAGTCCTTGTTGTGCAGAAGTACACATTTTTTAATACAATTATAGATTTTTCTATACACTGTTATATATACGAAAATATTGATAAATGTATGTGTGAAAATGAAATGAAATAATATTTTAAAAACCGCTGTAAATTTATAGCTTTATTCTTCTTTGCATATGTATATAACATATATTTCATTTTATTTATATATTGCCACAGAAAAAGGATACACAATTAGTATATATATATATATATATATAAAAATGATTTATGTGTGGGTGAACAAAAAGGAATTCTATTATATATTTATATATAGAATCTATGCAGCCATTTTGCAGAAACATGCGCTTCTGTAAAATATATATTAGCTATAAAATGTATGTTGAATATATATGTTTTTACATTTGTGTATGTCTTTTTATATCTATAATATATGTAGAACAATTTTCAGGACACTTTTTATATACAAATTTTTATATGCGGAATACTATAATATATTAAAATCCTTAAAATATATTATTATATATATATATGCGGTATATAGACGTATATTTATCTATTTAGATACAATGTATATCCATATATATATATATATAAAATTTAATATAATATATGCATTTGCATATTCAAAAGGAAAGATGAATACAAGGGGTTGATTTTTTTTTCCTTCTTTTCTTATTTTATATAAAAAATATATATATGTGCTTGATTGCATATATATATGAATGTTATTTGTATTCAAATTTTGATATATTTCATATGGATAAAAAAAAATTCGTTTCTATAATTCTATTTATACATAACGAATTTGTAAATGTTAAAAATTGATTTCAAATGCAAGGATAATAAAATATAAAAATATCAAATTCGAGTTATTGGCAACCTCGATAATGGCATTATTTCGGATCTTTTTAAATATAGAAGTTGAGAAACCTTCTAATTTCTTGTGAGAATTCTTTTGTTGATGAGGTACAATTATACTTTTTATAAAGGTCATCATTATCGACGGAAAATTTGTTTTAGTATTTCATTATATATGTTATAGAATTTGACTATACCAACAATATTGTGCATTCAAAATAGGGTTTTTCTTTACATTTATATTAATATATTACGAAAAGTTTCAAGCGATGGATGATTTAAACCTCATTATATTTTCACTTAAATTTGGGCTTTGGTATATGTTAACAATTATCAAATAGGCGCATCTAAAGGTGCATTTATAGATAAAATATATCAAAAAGTTTAAAACTAATCTATTTTAAATACATTTTTTGATTGGAACAAACAACAAGTGTAATTCCAATTCAAAATTCAAAAATATAATGTTAAAAGATTAATCGGGATTTCTATACATGGTGCAAAAAAAAAAGAAACGAATTTTTCTGTATTTTATACTGCAATTTAATGATAATTTATAAAATTTTGGATATCATATTGAATATTTTTCGATATGAATGAATCAAATATGTTAGAAATTTATCCAAATCTATATATTGGTTAAGCGAATGTTTCCAGAAACATCATTTTTAGCATTTTCGATATCATTAAATATCAAATATAATTAAATTGCAATCTCCAATCTCCATTAAATCATTTTCTTTTGGAATGCGCTATCTTTACCAGAAATATTCTAATAGAAATTTCAATATAAGAGAATCAGACTTTGTGGATATTCATTGTAACAATATTAATAAAATAATAAATTTTTCGCTATACAACAAACAATCTGGTTTTAGCGTCCAACAACAGCCTTCAGTTGTTAGTTTCTTAATTTGTGCCTTTTACGGTGTCGGTAATTAGCCGTACGACCAACCGCAAACGGAAAATACAACTCTGTGTTAAAATTCAGATTCGAAAAATAACCGACATTAAACTACTTTTAACAAAATTTATATTATTAACAAAATTTCTTTATTTTCTTTTTCCTCCTGTAAAACAATTTGTAAATGCGGATTGCCTTTTTTGGATAGATGTTACCAAACCCTTGATTTTATCATCTAATAAGTTGTTTAGCCGCATATGGATACCACCTATTGAAACATAATTAAAAAAATGTGTGTAAAAATTACATGATAATAAATTAATATTACATTTATATAAAATTAAAACAATTACCAAAAATATCCATTGTTATTTAGAAGTAACAGCTGATATACCATTAGTGTTGTTTATTATATCAGGAAAACCTCATCAAAATTGCAGTAACTTATTTGTCCTCGTTTTCAGTAAAACCGGTTGTTGAAAAATATTATACCTGTAAAAGAAAATCGAAAAAAAAATTTCTCAATAAAATAAGTGAAATTACTTCACATAAATATATTAAAATATATATACGACAAGAACGAATAAAAAACAAACAACAAGCAAAAAAAAAAATCAATTCATTTATATATGTATATAATATACATAATCAAACAATTAGCATTCATTTTCAATTTAACTATACATAAACAGAACTTTTCAAGTTCAACAACATCTCATTTACATATTCAAATACCGTCAGATATACAACAAATATCCTTTTAATTTACTTGAATATATATACATTTCCTATATATGCATATATACCATACATAAAGATTATATTACAAAAAACTCATATATTGTGCACACTAATACAGAAAACTGAAACAGCAGGTCTATTTATATATATATATATATATATATATATATATTATATAATTTTCACAATTAACAGAGTGGAATGCTGATGATGCCGGTATATATATATAGATATTTTCCATTTCCACATTACTCTGTATACGTATATAAGAAGAATCATATGTTTGTAAAAAGTATTTAGGCTAAAAAAAAATTTGGCGCAAAAATTTTCATTCATTTTTACGTTCATATACATATATATATAATAATAATATAATATTCAGAGAACCTTTATATATAATATATATATATATATAGGAAAATACGTTTTATGTATTAATTACCCATAGCGCTTTATTATTTTAACTATACGTTACGTTCATATACATGGAAGTTATAATTTGTAGAGGAGCGTAGGTTAAAAAAAATGAAATAAAAATGGAATAGAGGGTAGCATATATATTGCATATATATATGTATATATAGAAGCTTATATACAAGACCATTCAAAATACGATAATGATAAAAAAAAATACCACGTGCGTTTACAATTAAAGCGCCGTCGCCGCCACCCTATACTCAAAATGGGGTAAACAATTGCATACATAAACAAATAAAAATTATTATATATAAAGTATATCAACCCTGAGAATTATCGCGCGCGTAAAATATTTAAGAAATATTATAAATATATATACGGTGGAATTTTAATGAAAATTATTTTTATAAAATGGTAGTACAAAAAAAAATTTGGAATGAGGGTGGGTTTATATATTATTTTTTAGGTTATATATGTAAATGATATTATACAGTGTACTATCAAAATATATGTGTATGCATGAAAATGTGTTTTGTATGTATGTTTTTTTTTTTTTGCTTGCGAATGAATGTGTATAATTAACAATAATGTGTATTTTATTCTTTGAAGAGATTGAGAGAATGTAAAGGATTATAAAGTGGTTGATAATGAAAATATTAATAAGATGCACTTGGGAAATGCGCCTCATTTATATTAGCATATAATAATGCAATTTTCTTATAATTTTGTGCTGTTAAAGCAAAATAATATCAAAATATTTCTAAAAATGAAAATTTATAATACATGGCGGCAGAAATAAGTGTTTTTGCGAATTTGTGTATACTTCAAGTTTTCTATTTTCTTTTATATTTATTATGTATTTTCTAAAATACATATCTTTTTCAATTTTTCATAATAGACATATATCTAATCTATATATGCTAGTTATGTACAATTTACATGTGGGAAAAAGTGTATATGTTATACGATATATAAGTGAACCAAATTCTAAAATTATAAGAAGGGTGATGTGGTGAACAAATTTTTCTTTTTTGTATAGGAAATGTATAAGGTATGATTGCGGGTGGTATATGATATGTAGTACAGAAATAGATGCACACGCTGTGGAAAATTCGTATTATATATGCCTGCATATTTGTTAGTATAAAATATAAACATATAGATCTATATAAAACTGTATATATAAATATACAGTATTGCTGAATGCTCAATCATAGATTTAAGGAAAAATTACAATTCATTCGTACGTTGTTCGTCCTTAAGCATAGTCGAATTTTCTTTAAATACTTCAAGTATATCTTAAACATTTTCTTTAAAAATATAAAATGAAAAATTTTGTTTGATATAAAATTGAAGTTTTCTTTCTATTATTAAATTTCATATGAGTTGTGTGATATATAATTAACATTTTAATACTATTCTTTTTTTTTTAACCTTAATTCAATTCGTATTCTATATATTCACTTGAATGAATAGGGGTAAATAATATAATAAGATAATAATAATTATAGTATAATAAATAAAATCAATTTTAATTGTAAACTTTATTACAATTCAAATTTAATTATCAATATAAAAAATATATTTCCCAGAAATTGCTTCTATATAAACAATTTTTGATTATCATATTCTCCTAAACACAAAAAAAAAACAAAGGACGAACAATCAATCGAATGGTGATGTGTTTTTTTACCAGTTTATTTTATTACCAGTTTCGATTAAGTGTAAACATATTTTCATATTTTATTTTTGTGATTTTCATTCAAAATTTCTTAACATTTCACTAAAATACCTGTCATTTTGAAGTATCATAGTTTTTGGGTAAGTCCGTTTGTATTTATGTTAAATGCATTTAAATTAATTAATATTGAATTTTTTATATTAGTATGTATGAGCATTTTGAATTTTGTATATGTGATTTAATAACATTTACTTTATATTAACTTTAAATGATTTGTTTTTTGTAATTCAAAAATAATTGAAAAAAAGTGGGATCGAATAAATTTCCTATACTTTATTGAAATATATATTTTGTTTTTTTTTTGGTAATGTATACGAAAACTTCAGTGTATTGTATTTGATATTATATTAAAAAAAACGAATTAATATGAAAAATGCGTTCAATAGAATTCTTTAAAGTAAATTTTTATTTTCGTTTGATTGGGTGCTTTTATTAAATGGATTTAATATTTATTTACGTTTTTTCAGACTTTAACTATATTTCATAACTCTAAATAACGATAAAAATCAATTTAGGTAAATATTGAAAATGTTTATAAGCAAAATTAATAAAAATTTAAAAAAAAATCATAAACTTCTAAAATCTTTAAATATAATTCGGAAATATAATAATATTCATTATCTGTTGACAATCTCGATAATTTTTTAAAGTAAATTTTGTATAATTTTCAAAAGGACATTCTCCATAATTTTCTAAATGAAATTTGTATCATTTTCAAAAGGGCGTTCCGAATAATTTTATAAAAGACATTTTCTATAATTTTCTACATGAAATTCTGAATAATTTTCTAAAGGAAATTCGACACAATTATTTAAAAAAAATTATTTATTTTTTTTCGTTACTACCGCAGAATCGGTTTAGCACCCGTAAAACCTCGGAATTCTATTGCCGTGAGCCCGTACGAAATCACTTAATCAGATGATGAACCTATATGCGTTGAATGCACTCAAGTGATTTTAGGTTGTCAAACTTTAATTATATGTGGATTAATTTATGAAATTTTGAAAATAAAAGCAAACATCTGAGAGAAAACAAACTTAAAACTGAGAAGCAGTAAAAAGAAATAGAAATTCAAAATGAAATTCTTTAAAATTATCTAAATTACCGTCTGGCTTCTACTGGAATCCATTGTTAATGTGTATAAACAAATGCCATTTGCTATTTGCTTTTTATAATATTTTTATGTGGTGCATTTGTTGTTTGTGAATAACATTTATTAAAAATAAAGTTAATATAATATTTTCAGTTTAACATATGAAATCTTAAAAATTAAATTGATTTAATGTGAATTATTCCCATTGATCCTGTATAGTTATGGTAATTCCTATTTTACTCCGCTGTAAGTATTTTGCAAACAATAGGTTATTACCAAAGCACTTGTATAATGACACTTGTATAATTAGTTGAAAAATTTGGGGATGTAGGTGAATAAATTTTCCGGAAAATCCTAAATTTCATAAATTTTATTTTTTTTTGGATTACGGCCCTGTTTTTTTTTAATGTCTAAGAATAAATTGAAAATTCAATCAATTTTTGATATTTCATAGAAGCAAAATTTTAAAATCTCAGAAAGAGATATTTAGTTTTTCAAAAAGCGTAGGTAAAAATTGGCCTCATTGTGGTGTACTGTATAAAATACTTGTACCACTTGTAACGTATAAAATGCGTTTACTGTATCACAAATTTATTTCAATTTTCCCTGACATTGAATGGAAAATCGGTTATATCTTACTTAACATTTGGTCGATTTTCAAATTTTCTTTCAAATATAATTCGAAGATTCGTAAAAATTGAATAAAAAACCAGATCCATAATCCAAAAAATAGGAAATTTAGAAAAATCGATTTTTCGGGAAAAGATAGTTCGTTGAACACTCAGATGTTTTCCATAAATCAGCTAACTATATAATATACATGTGCCTTTCGAAATATCGTCGTATTTGAACAATTTGAAGAAATTTGTTCAACATTCGCCACTCCGAATGAAATTCACGTCGAATAGAGAATTGTCATTGTATTTTATGAAATATGACTACACATGAACATTAAAAAAAAGATTATTATAAGGTTCATCACCTGATTAAGTGATTTCGTCACGGGCTCACGGCAATAGAATTCCGACGTTTTACGGGCTAAACCGATTCTGCCGTAGTAACGAACAAAAAAAAATATCGATTCAAATCCAATTATATTTAAGAAAATTTGTACACAATCATTAAACATATTCTTTATTTATTTGTTCACAATAACTCAATCAAGAAATTATAATTATATTTCCACAGGTTCTATAATATTTTAAATAAAAAAATTATTTACATTATTTTTAAAACTGATGGTATAAAAATAATATTAAATTAAAACTCTTCTATTTTTAGTCATTCCTAACTGTTACACAATTCTTTAAGATTTTGTGAATGTTTTGTATTTTCTATCAAATATATTGCACTTTCATTTTATGATTTATACACACCTCAATAAATTATCATTATATTTTTAATTTTTATATTATCACATGACATTATATTTTGATACTTTATTATCCAAAATATTTCAATTTAGTTTTCACAAAATATCAAACAATTTAAAATTTGTTATTATTTTATCATAATTATAACATTGACAAATCTCAAATATATTGTAAATCTCCATATTAAACAAAAATTATTTAAAATATCAACGAAACCGAACAGAATCGAAACAATCACAACAAAGTCTAAATCAAAACTAAACTTCCTTAAACCGAAATATTTTAAATGAATACATTTTTTTCGTAATCATATAAGCAATATTAGACTCTGTATTAAAAAAAAAATTAATATAATGTTTAAAAAAAAATTAGAATAATAATGAATAAAAAAAACTCATTTAAATAATTTTTTAAACATTTAGTAATATATTATGTGTATACAAAAAAAAATCATAAAGGTTTAATATATTAAATTTTGAATAAAAAAAATAAATAGGCATCCGTTTATATTTCTATAGTTTTAAAATAATCGTAATAAATTAACAATAGCAAACAGCAACAACAAGAACTATAAAAAAGGGTTTTTTTTTACATATTATTTTAATAATAAAAAATTGGAATAAATTAAATATCACTACATGGGGTAGAGATAAACAAGAGATACAGGGTGAGAGAGTTAGTTAACAAAAATAAATGTAAAAAGGATTCTTTTGTAAGGACATATGTATATATACAGATGTACATCTATGTATATTATAAAAAATATTTAATTTGATGAAGACGATCAAAAGGTAAGCATATGTAAATAAATAATATTCTTTCTATATATTCATGCTACAAATATATATTCTCATCACATTGTATATATACAACTACGATCAGGAGTTGTACGTTAAATAAAAAAATAATATAAATAATAATAATAATAATATTAATAATAATAGTGGAACAAAAATTATAAGGGTTATAATTTTAATAAATATACCACTACTATATGTATACGTAATTTATAAGTGTAACAAAAAATGATAATAATAATAATAATAATAGTAAAAAAATTAAGTGAAAGGAATCTAACGACTGTGGTATAGAAACATATATATATATATTCTGTTGTATTTATTTGATAATAAGAAAAAGAAATTTTTTTTTATTCCTATATAGGGTTATAATTTTCTTATCCATCTGTTTTAGAGCTAACACGCGGTAAATGAAAAATAAGTTTATTAACCCTTCAAAATAGAAAATATTCATGTCATATACCTTTTATATATATTAAATACTAATGTAATGCTAATTTATCAATATTATTTTTATAACAATTTATTTATTTTTATTAGCATATACAAACTTGGAATCCTAGTTAATACTCACTGATATCTATAAATACAATTCATTTAGGGATATACACAGAAACGCCTTACATAATCCGAAAGAACATTTTTTTAGTATTATTATTATTATTTGGTTTATCGTTTAACAAAACCAAAAATAGGAAGAAAAAAATTTTATGTAATATATTATCAAACAAAAAAAAAACACAAATAAAAAAAACTATTTTGAATAAAGTATTAACATTTCAAAATAATAAAGCATCCTGATACCTTAAAAAAATTGATGTTCATATTCAAGGATAATATGCCACATATATAAAAAAATATATATTTAAATTCTATATATTTTTTTTTTTAATAATATGCATATATTTTGATGAAAAGGAAAAGGGTTAAAAAGAGATTTAATTTACATTATGATTTTATTTTTGTCCTTTTAATTCAAACATTTTTTGACTCTCACTATATTTTATCGTATTTGTCATGTTCATAAACATTTCCGTAAATAAATTTACATTTTAAATATATAAGGAAGCAGATGCTGTATATATATATGCTATGGTATATTATATATTTAAAAAATAAGAATAAGAAAACAAAAACATTATTCTATAAAAATACATTAGAAAAGAACGACAGATTTTTGTCATAGATGATACTTGATATTCGACAACTAAATATATCTAAAGAATTTTATTTTGCATTTCTCCGAATAGTTTTTTACCAGAAAAATAATTGTACTTCCTTCATCATTAAAAAAAAAGCATCTCAAATAATAAATGTACTTCAAAATTTGTCGTATTCCTTTACCTAAGAAAAAGTTTATAATATTTCCTGATTATAAGGAATTAAATTTTGAAATATCGGAAAAAAAATTTACGTAGTTCATTATAACAATATCAATAATGTTATCTATCCATATATCAATGTTTGTTTTTAATATCCTTTAAATACTTAAAAGCTTTTTTATATCTACATTATTTTAGCAAATTTAAAAATTTGTATATGTAAAATGTAACTAACATTATATTGTGTGTCGTTAAATATAAATACTGATTAAAATAAAACCATACATAATTAGTTGGTATCTATATATGCTATAGAATTTTTAGATTAAATAAAAGATTACAGAATTATGTATATTATTTTAAAATAGTACAAAAACTATGAAAATTTAAAATCAAGTGATTATATTATCCTAATAAAATCAATATAAAATTACCTATATATTGCATATATATTCAATAATCTCAAACACCTGGATTATTTTATTTTATATACCATATAAATCTATGCATTAGTTTTATTTATGTGCTATCATTATTTTCTATTGTATATTCAGAAATAAAAATTTATAATTTATTGCATAAAAATTATAATAAATTCTTCTTGATTCTTCTCAATATATTATACAATAAAATGCAATATCATATATGATGTATATCGATTTGACATTATCGCGAAATATATTTAAATACTAAAACTATTATTTAAATATCATATATGGATAATAATTTTTGTTTTAAAGGGTTGTTTGTTGTGTTGTATACTTGAATTTATTATGGGATTTTATCATAACTAACCCTTTTTTTTAAGCATGTAAATATATATTTTGGTAATGTAAAAGAAGATTTATGTAATAAAAATGAAAATTTTTCAAATGTATGCAAAACTTTATGGACGATTTAACACATTTTAATACATTTTTTTATGAGATCTTTGTAAAAATATATATATAGCACACATTTTTATTATTATTTTAACCATATTCGATAAAAATATAAATTTCCGATTTCCCTATCAATAATAAAAAAAAAATTATTAAAAATAATTACATATAGGTATATATGTTAAATATTATAAAACGGTATATAAGATACATATAATCGCATTTAGTAGCGGATAGAGAGATAGATATATCGAAGAATATGAAGGAATTTGCACAAAACAGGATGATTAAAAATAAATTTTATTTTATAGTGAAATTGTATGAAAAATATTGTTGTTTAAAATATTCACTGATTAATTTATTTCTCATATACTCAATCATATATAAAATGTTTGACAGTAATTTGTTAAGTGCAAAAATGATTGATTATAAATTTAATTTTTTTAAAACAAATTTTTATTTGTAGAATACACCTCTATGTAGTATTTAGGGAGGTTGGGATGTGGGTGCCAATGAAATTTAATAAACATTATTTTATATTTTTTAATATAGATAAAACCGGCGGTAATATGATAAAAACAAACATATGCTATTTTGAATTAAATATATACATAAATTATATCAGGTGATAATCGGTTTCGTTTTTAGAGTAATTCGATTTTAAATTCAATATACGTAAGCATTTTACGACCATGACACTTACAAAAATAATATAAAGACAACTTTATACTATTTTTGTATTATATTAATAGCACTAATGAATCGATTTTATTATGAATTATAATATTTTTACTCATGCAATGGCATTGCCTTAAATTAACTGTATCGTTAAAGTTTGTTACTTAAAATTCCTGTTACCAATATACTTAAAAAGGACAGTAAACTGAAAAGTTTATCAATTGGTTAAAAACCCAATTTTTTATATCATTGTACAACTTTATATCATAAAGAACGCTTACCATTACCGAAAAAATCCAAAAGATATGAGGTTAAATTTAAATAAACGTTTTGTCTATTACTCACCCTATGTGTTTAATTTTATAAATAATAAAAATTGCAAATAAAAATGCACTTTCATGGACTCTTCATGGAAAATGTTATTAACGGATTGATTGTATCATATCTATAAATATTTGTAACATTGTTATTTATATCAAATATATATAATCTATATCTGTAAGAGGTATATATAGAAGAACATTTTATTATATACAGCAGGTATAAATATAAAAAAAAAATATTTATAAAATATAAAAACCTTAAAAAATAAATAAATATATATTTTTTAACCTTTAACCGACAACGCCAAGCCATGAACAAACAAATATGTTACCTTATTTTTTCTGTATACTATATATATTTTCTGTATACTATATATATATATATTACAAAAACAAGCACATTACATACAATAATAATGGAATATAATAATAAAATTTATAAATAATAATCATAATAATAATAACAATATTAGGGATAAGTATATAACAATACAAGATTGTTGATTTATTGAAGTACATATTATCCTCGCATAGAGAATATAACCGTATATGTTATTCAATATTAAATCAATAACATCGGGTTTGTTTAATAATGTTAATAATAACTCACAATTTATACAATAAATAAAATACAACAAATAAAAATCGATATAATTTAGAATTATTTTAAAAACCCATAAAATCGACGTATGATTTTGATTATTCGCATTTACACACATTTTACGGTATTTTTGTGCGGTTATTATACAATCAAGGATTATATAGTATATTATTATTTCAATACACTTTATATGAGGACCAATACAATTTTATGCAATTTCATTTATTTACCAATAATATTGATTTAAAAATTTTTTATTAAAGATCTTATTAAACTTTCAGTTTCAATCATATAAGAGAAAAACGAAGTATTGTCTAAAATAAATCTAAATGACAGTTATCAAGTAATTTGCTTAAATATCAGTCTATATCTAAAATCTGTACCATATATTTAAGATTAGTAAAATTTTGAAGATTCAGAAAAATTTATGTATTGATTTAATTTAAGAGACACTGCATCAGATTTATATTCTAATAATAATTTTTTTAAATTTTATTAATGATTCTTACAAAGATATACTTTCATTTATGTTATATAAAAAATAAAAGTTATTAATAAAATTTCATTGCCATCACATAGAAATTAGTATTTCTATATATATACAATAAGTTCATATATCCCAAAAAAAAGTTTAAACCGATATATTATTTATACATTATCCATCCATCCATTTTCAGTTTTCCACAAATATATATATTATACATATACAAATTTATAAATCCAATTATACAATGATTTTTATATAATAATATAATACTCAACTCTTGCTATTAAAATAAAATCAACAGATGTATATATATATGTATATATAAAGTATATTAAATAACCATAAATATAATAAAGATCTTTTAAACATTATATAAAATAAATAACAATATAAAAAGAAGAAAAAAAACAATATAACGATAATAAGAAAAGACATAACCTTTTTTTTGTGTTACACAACGTTTATATATATTATAATATTCTATTTATAACTAAATATATATATAAATATATATATATGCAAATGTATCAATTTCTTTTAATCATCTATTATACACATATTATATGTATATATTTAAATTTAACGTATAGTACAGACATTGTCGTTGCTTCGTTGTCGTCAAATGTATGTATACGTACTAAATATATATCAGTATAAATTTTCAATGAATAACAAACGATATATTACAAGGAAAATTTGTAGGATACATATACTATATCTCTATATATAGCTATATTGAATATACTTCTTTATGTACATATATAGCTTTCTTTTATATAACGTGAAGGAAAAAAAAATAAATTGAGAAAAATAAAAATAAAATAATCATGTAATATAAATAAAGTGAACAAATTGAATAACACTCACTAAAGCAGGCAATAAAACACTTTCTTAATGTTTACAAATATATTTTCTATAATACTTATACGTATAATAGTTATATATGCATATATATATTTAATATACATTAGTTGAAGTCATTTATTATTATATACATAAAATAATGGTTTAATATTAGAAAATAAAGTGCTTAAAAAATTGATATGTGGATAGATTAGTTAACCTAAAAATATACCTGTATAAAAATTAAACTATAGGTGATTATGTTGTCAGTTAACAAAAAAATTAAAAAATTATTTATGTAATGATAGAATAATAATTAAGACATCATTTTATGAAAGTTTTAAAGGTATTTTGCTTTTCCATATATACATACAAAAATATATCCAAGGTTATGAAAAAGAAAATGATGAAGAAAAACTTTGGTTTTTAAATCAATTTTCATTATAGATATTTCTATATGCAAAACACATAAAAATATCAAACCCATTCATTAATAAATATATTGTTTTTTATGATGTCTAGTATATGTGTGTGCGGAAGTGATGAAGGTGTATATTTATGTATATAGATATAGAACATTTCATAGTATATAGAAATGTTTAAATACGAGTAAAAAAAATTTCATTCATAATTTTTTTTTTCTTTCGTTGAGAGAAAATAATTGCTTATGCCGGGAAAATGAAAATTATCCTTTTTATTTATATATGTATATATATGATAATATACATCCTATCTATACATAGTTTATTTATCATATATGTATATATAGGAAGTATACTAAATAAATGAAAATATCGCGCGCAATCCAAAGCGAAGGAGAGTAAAAATATTTTCCCACGTTTTTCTTTTGCTTTCTTTTTTATTTTTTCATTTTCATTTCATTATGCGGTTATTATTTTACCTTAAATTTAAATGAAAGATAAATTTTCTGTTTTTTTTTTGTTCCAACACATTTGTTTTAGTTGATTAGTAAAAATTGAAAGATGAAGACCGTGCGAATGAATATGAGATGTGTATATAGACGTGTGATTGTGAATTATAGTTATTTATATATTTTGGGTTGTATGAAATTTTTTATTTTTTCGATATTAAAAGAATTTGATATGCATTATTTTTTTTATAGAGTAGATTTTATTGATTCGTCTATAAATATTTTTATATATATTTTCATTTCTGTATAATATCCATACCGCATTTCAAATATATATATATATATATATGACATGTATAGGTAGTAATATATTATGGGGGAGATATATTATAGATTATTTTCATTTTGAATAGTTTTCGTGTCTTTGTCCTTGTTTGTTGTTATAATATATTGTGTTCGATATTCTGTGTGTGTTTGTTTGTTCTTTTTTTTTTGCTATTATTTATATTCTATTTTGACATACCATGAAATATATGCAAATTTATAGAATGAAGGAAAAATTCTTATATATACATATTTATATCTGCATATGTGTTTCATATGGTAAATATCTTTTTCTATTATATATATATCCGATGGCGGCAGCTTCAGAAATATATGACAATATTCTTTATATAGTATATATATATAGAAAATATACAGATGAAATGATATTACATGTGCCATCGAATACATATTCTATATCTCTATATAGATATGCATTTTTTTTTCATATATGGAATATGTTAAATTTGATATAGCAGATAAATTTAAAAATAAAATATTTTGAAAAAGGAGACTAAAGCATAAGATATTCTTTTTCCACTTTGGTATATATACCATATATATACATTTTTTATTTTCTAACTCGTTATTTTCGTTTATATCCTTTTTATATTTTTATGTATTCGTTTCTATTCTATTTTTCTTTATATTTAATACATTTGGAATCTATATATATATATATACATCTTATATACGGTATATGTTGTACTATTATGTCGTTGTTTATGGTAATGCTTATACTACTGTTGCCAACTCTTTACATATTATTACATTTTGCTTTCGTATATTAGAAGTAGAAAAGAAAAATGAAAAATAAAAAAATTTGATATTTTCCAATTTTGTTCTTTCTATATTTTCCTTGTGTATATCTATTTTTATTTTTATTTTGACTTCTTTACGTTTATCGCAATATATGCATATCGTGTATACATAAATAATAATGCTCTCTATATAATAATATTTGAATTTCAATGAAAACAAAATAATACACGACGGTGGAATATCATTTTCATATATAATATTTTTGTCATATAATATATATAATATGATGAATGAAAAATAAAATTGTTATTGAAAACGACACATATTCTCTCTTATATTGTATGCTATCCGTTTGAAAAGTTAAGTCAAATATTTTTTATAAGATTATTGATTATATATTATGAGGTTCACAAAGTCATCATTGAAATCATATATAGAAGAAATATATTCTTTATCAAACTTATATTATTTTTTTTTAATCTATCTTTTTGATAATTGATTTAATTAAATTATAGTGTTGCATTGTATAATTTAATTAAATCAATTATTATATTTCATGAATGAAAGGTTTGAAAACTTTTACTAAAAGTTGTAATTAAAAATTGGGGAATTATAATGATCTGTGATTGGCTAGGAAATTATATACAATTTTTATATTGTTAAAATCGTTGAATCGAATCGATAATTGAATTTTGCAATATTTGAATTATTGCAATACGATTTTTACTTTGATCGATTCTTTTCTCAGAATTATTTCAAAACTTTTTGAAGAATTTAAAATTATGGATTACGGATTTCAACAAAAGACATGAATTTTTTTCAATGTCATATGTACTTATATATAGAATTTAGTTGTAATACTGTTTGCATGATTTTTGCATGACTGATGATTGCGATTTCTAAAATAGATCTTATAAACATTAAAGAAAATTATATTTGTGATTTTATTATAAATATATAAATCGTATAAAAATTAAGTAAAATCTTAAATTTAAGTTTTTATATTTCTTTACAAACAAATTAAACAGTATAATTTAAAATCTTAAATATCATTTACCTGTGTCGCATATATACCAATCAAAATTACATATATGTATATGATGTGGTGACAGTCACATTTTAAATATTTTGTTGACATATCCGGCCTTTCCCCTTTCATAGTTTTTTTATTCTTTTGATCGTAAGAAAACTTTCGATTTTTTAAAAATATATCCTATATGTTTTATCTTTTATTATTATGAAAATCTAAAGTATTTTCAAAATCATACTATACTAAATATAGATAAATAAATTATGCTTATTGAATGTCAATCACAAAAAGGGGATATTTTATAATCCTATACAGAGGTAACTAATAATAATAATAATCATAATAATATTTATTTGTAACAACTTGTTCTATTGAGTACCGATAATATCGAAATATATATTTTAAAGAAAATCTTTTGTTACAGTACTATATATGTTGATGATGATGATATGTTTAATATATGTTTGGTAAAAGGGAGTTGTTACCTATAGTAACGATTGTAAATCTATATATATATCTATATAGTCAATAAATTGTCGACCCTTTAACAAACAGACAAAACAGAAATATATAATAATTTGATTGATACAATAACTCCTTTCTAAAATATAAAGAAATAAATAAAAATAAAATTTTTGTATGAGTAAAATACAAATAAAAAGGATATATTTTCCACCCATCCCATATATCACATTTGTTTCATATACGATATATACTTATTTTTTTTTCTAAAAAATATCTCCAAAAATACTATTCTATAATATTTATATATTCAAACTACCCACCATTTCCACCATCACCATCACCGCCACCACCACCACCATCAATTTTTTTTATATCACATATGAGATTTCAATTTTTTTTTTTGCATATTTTTATTTTCCTTTGTCGTTACAATTTCACTATAACGGTATATGTAAGTTAAAAATATACATATAGATTTACTGTATATACAATATCTGTACCTATAAAACATACACACATTCGTTTATACCATTCAACTTTAATGCTAAAAATGGCAAAAAAAAAAAAAATCGAACGAACGAACTAGAAAGAATGTTGCATGCACAAAACATACATCATCCATAAATATACGATGTTATTTGCTATGTATTGTATTTATATATTGCCTCTGAAAATGTATGAGGGATGTTTTTTTTTTATTTTCTAAAACATATCCATATTATTTATATACAAAACAGCAGAAAAAAAATGAGAACAGCCAAAATATACTACTGAAAAAAAAAAAAGAATTGATATGATAAAAAATGTGAAAAAAATGAGAAAAAAAGGGTTTAAAGTGGAATTTTAATATAATTCACATATGTGTTATTTCCAGGGTAAGCCAAAAAATTGAATACAACAATATTTTTCTGTGTTTTTACTATACTGAAGTTATTGTACACATGGAGACTATAAGGAAGTATTTTTAAATTAAAATTTTATCTTATATATTCCATTTCACACATATATATTTATATGAAAGTTTTCATTTACATGTTATGTTTTATATAGTGTTTTTCTTTTCAAAAATCAAAAATTCTTATAATTTATGTTTTTTGAATGTGTTTTGAAAATTTGACGCACTTTTCGCTTACACAACATATATTTTCTTTAAGCATCCGCGTCCTATACGACAGAAACCGAACAGAAATAGAAACAGAAAAAAGAAAAGTTATGTTTCTGTTGTATACGACTCCGAGCCTTTAAGATTGATATTTTTTTATTTTTCGACAAAATTCATTTTCAAATTTGTTTTAATGGAGTTTAATGTATACGTGAATTGTTATTTATAAATAACTAAAAAGTCTTGTACGCGAGATTTCATCTAAATGTTTGGAAAAATTTTAAATTATTACAATTGAAATATGTATATATTTCATATGGCCAGTATGAAATTGTCTCATTAGCTTCATTCCATTTGTTAAATTTATATTTGTCTATATATATATTTTTATGTACAATATTATTCGGGTTGAACCAGTTAAAATCACTGGTATCGATAACTCAACAAAGAATTCTACAAATTACTTATATTTTTTTGTCAAAAAGCTTATATAACATATAAAAAAACATTTATAATATATATGTTTATCATATACCGACTAACTATTTATTAAGAACCCACAAGGACGAACATCATTTGATTTTAATAGCCAACAAATGGAGTGTACAAAAGATAAAATATCATAATCCAAAACACATATACCATAAAATGAAGCATTCTAGATGGTAGAACAAAGATATAAGAAATAAGGTATTCGACTATTGTTCAATTCTTAGCTGATTTATATATTACCTTTAAAAAGAGCGATAAAAGAATTTATTCTTTTTGTATAAAACCCAGAGAATTATTTATAATTACATATATAATAAAAAATCGTAATATTCAATTGCAATCTACTGTTTTTTATATTATATATAGATTCGAAAACATCTAATTCTGACATCTAATAAAAAATAAAACAATCAGCATTATTTCGATTTTATTTTTATTTAAATAGAGTTTTATTAAAATAAATTGCATATGAAATGAAAAATTGTTTTAACTCAAATGAGGCATAAACACGAATATAATATTTATAATATGTGTATGTGAATGTGTACATTTTAAATGACAGATTACAATAATTCTTTTGCCATAACATTTTTAAGAAATAAATATTCTAACCGGAAATATTTAACAACACTCTGAACATATAATATATTTAATACAAAATATAATAATGTTTTATATAGGGTTAATATATAATAATATTCTATATATGGTATATATTTGGCATAAATAAACGAAATAATAGTATAATATGTCAAATACAGATGATATTAACAAAAATTATTATAGTATATATATAAAGAAAATACAATACAAATTTATTTATTTATTTTTTTCCTTGTTGTTATTATTTTATAAGATCGTTAAATGAAAATGGAAAATGAAATTTTAGAATACATATAGAAAATTGCCACTTTATAGAATATAAGAATTCTGTTACTATTTTTTTTTATAAATATGTTTCAAGTAAATAATAAAAAAAAAATTTTACATTCCAGTGTAAACACTTTCATTTGTTTAATTTGATATACAATATATAAAAATTTAACATATAATTTATTGGATCAATGTGTTGTGTACTTAGTATTTTAGTATATATTCTTTATGTAATTTGTACATAGATGTGGATTATTACAACTATATTACATATTTCAGAAATAAGAAAATTATTCAATTTGGTATAAGAGTATTTTAAATGATTATGAAAAAAAAAACAAATTTCCAACATTTTGTAATATATTTTGGTGATTCTACTGGAAGAAAATTTGAATAAAGAATTTCGTTAATGTTTAATACATATATATTTTACATTAATAAATCACGTTATGCATAAACCATAAGCTAATTTTCATATTCTTTTCTATTTTGGGCAATTTTTTTTATACACAACTTTAATTTTAAATGTGGATATATGAGCCGTACAGAATACGACGAGAGTTTACATGTGGAAATATAAAATACGAAATCTTTGCCAATTATTCATTTTGGCTATCTTTTTGGTTTTTTTTTTTCATCAAATGCATTTAGTTTTACAAATGCAAATGCATTAAATCCATTATGTTTTTAATTGTAAATATAAATTTTTACACTTTAAATTAAAGCTGTTTTATTCTTTCAGACTTAATAGATTATGCTATAAAAATTAATAATTCAAATAATTTAAAGGTATTGTATATTGCGGTATTGCGGTATTGCGTATACTACCATGTTCAAATTTGACGCGGAATATCTCATTTAAATTTCGTGCGTTTAAGAAAATGTCCAAAAAAATGTTTTTGTTGACACCACTTTTGTTTACATTGCTACCGATTTTTAGGTTAATTACTTTTCAGGTGTTACTTTGATAGTGTATTGCTTTATATCAATATTTTGCCGTCCATAGATTGAAAATAAATGGATTTTGCATCATGATGATGCGCGATCGCACGAATGCACATATTATTCGTGAATTTTTACCGAAATGCAACTTATTTGTGTTTGATAAAGTTAAAAACGAGGAACATGGTATGAGAGCACTGAAGTAATAAAAGAAAAACCGCTGCAAGCTTTAAAGGACATGTACCAAAAAGTGACTACCAGAAATGTTCGATAAGTGAGTTGTATCGCAGTTGATGGAGTGTACGTTGCATAGATGTATCGCAGTTGATGGAGAGTACGTTGAAATGGATAACGCTGATTTTAACCAACAACAAGGAATTTATATTTCATAAATAAATTCCGCGACAAATTTGAATATGGTAGTATGATTATAGATGTGTTTTCAATATTTACATTAAAATTTACCCAATATATAAATTCTTATATATATTTTTATTGAAATTTTTCAATACTGAATTTTCTTTTTTGTTTAATTTTCGATATATAGTTATAGATATAGAAAAAATAAACTACAAAAATGAATACTTTCCATTTTTTTTTATTATCATTTCCATTATCACAATCTACATATTATTTTTTTTTCTCCATATTTATACTTATATATAATTTTGGTTTTTTTATTATATATCAGAATGTATATTATTAATACAACAGTATAAAATAAATATAATATACGTTTAAATATTCTATATATTTATAGTACATATTCATTGCGCTCACGTAAATAAATACACAATTATTATATAAATTTTCAACAAAATATTCAGAGTTTTTTTTTTATTATTCTATTTTTTACCGAATATAAATACTAAACATCACATACCAAAAAAAAAAAATTCTCATCATCAAGGTATCTATAATAATAGTGAATATATAAATATGTATAATATGTACATGTCGCTCGTTGTCGTTCAAGTTTATTCAAATGTTATGCATAATAAATCCACAACTTCGCACAAAGTGTTTTGATGATAATACCTATATAGTATAAATATACGTATATGAGAAAGACGAATAAGAAAAAAAAAACCGCAAGTTTTTATCATCATGTAAGTATATTTCTAAATATATGTATATGTATATATAAAAGATAATAAATATCGTTATACATTCTAATGTATTAAATATATATACACAGGACCGATCCTTTAATTTTTCGCGTCCTATATACACGGTCTAAATTTTTGCGCCCTATATAGCATATATAGTAGCCATTTCCACATCACCCATAAGAGGTACGCTCAAATTTTTTGTTGAGGTATCCCTTTTAGGTCTAGCCTTCTGGATAACATTCATAATTAAATGTTTAATATATTATAAAAAATATTTTGGCGAAATCTGTTCATGGTTTGAAAGAAAAATTTTGGAATCGGATTAATTATTCTAAAACATTTTCAAGTCAGTGAATATACGTCCTCCTAGTTAAAAAAATTGCCAAATTGAAAGAAACAAGCAAGCAAATGCAAGGTTTGCAAGTATGAAAGGAGCGGTCCTGCACATACATATATAAAATCTTAACCATATTTAGTGTTATACTTACATTTGTAATATACATTTTTATAAGAAGAATATACGCGAATAAGTAATTCTCTAAATACATGTTTTTAAATATAGAATATCATTCCATCAATTTTTATTCTATATATGTATATTTATATATACGATTCTTTATCAATGATGATGAATACTTTTCTTTTTTTTTTTTTTACTTTAGATTCATATAATAATGTATGTGATGTTTGATTCATCATCATAAAGAAAAGCTCTGCGAATTCTTCAGATAAATATATATGCAAAACATGGAAAACTGTATAGAAAAAAATAAAATAACTTTCACAATCGTGTTAGATTTGTGCTATATATACATGCAGTAAAGAGTGTATATTTATTTATAATATATATATCACATAGAAAAAGTAAAAATTCGCTTAATTTCCTGCGGTTAAGGTGTTTGCTATATATAAGAGATTTTATATTTTAACATTCATGAGAATAACTCAATCTATATATCCATATACAGATTTTGAATTTTTTTTCTTAAACATTTAATACATATAGTAGTTTAAAAATATATATTATATATACTTTAATATTGTAAAAATTTATAAAGTATATATTTATATGTGGATATGTATATTTCGTATTTACATACTTATAATAATGTATAAGTTATACCATTCTATCTGTATAAATATATGCATATTTTTAGTAATATTTGAGATGAGAATTTTTAAGATAAGATAAAATTTATATATATGCTATTTATACATACATATATAAAATATATATATCCTTAAGGTATTTTGAGAGATATATTCATTTATATATATATATATAAAAAAATGATGTCAAAATAAGATTGTGTCGTTGTTCATTATTATTAAATTCTTTTATGTTATGATTTATTTTGCAAATAGATTTTTTATAATCTTTGCTGTTTTTTTCCTATTTTTATTTTTATAATAAAAACATTCAATGAAAAATCCTTTCATTTTTTTTCTCCTTTTAAATTAAATTTTTCATATATCCTTTTTTTTAATTTTAAATATTTTGTAAATATATTTTTTATTATACATATGATTATTTGATTAAATATATATTGTGTATTATATACAGTAAAAGATGATAAATATTTCTTATAAATGAAACTTGTAATGAATATGTAGAATTTTTATACTTTATATATATAGGATATGTATATGTTATTATAAGATATTTTTTACATATTATCGTCGTCAATAATATTTATTAACAAGGATATCATTTTGTGCAGTGAATTCAATATTAAGGATAAGATATATTTTGATATAAAATAGCCAATTTCTTTGGTAATCGTTTAAAAAAAATGATTATGGTTGTAACTTTGTGTTTTTCAATTGATAGCTTTAAAACCACATATAGAAAAAATAATTAACTCTATAATTCATTATCGAAAATAATAGTAAGCAAAAAAAATGTAATATCTAGATTTTAACCCATGTCACCATGATGTTGTCAGAATTTTTCAAGACTTTTCTCAACCCGATTTCAATCCTTTGTATTCGTATACAAAGCGGTATCCGAGAGAAAAAAACGTAAAAGACAAACCCAACAAACATCGCATATACAATCATCAAACGATATCAAATATGAACTTTTAACTTTACATATGATTGTTATAGAATAATATAGATGAAACTTAAAAGTATTAATAAAAAATTTGTATATTTATGTTTAGAAATACATATGTATATAAACAACAGATGCATTATACTGTAAAGGATTTTTAAACCCCATATGCTCTATATACAAAATTCATATAGTTCCCATTAAAATCATTATTAAGCCATATATATGTATATATTTATAATATATTATTATTTCAATTAATAATTTTATTTGCAATATGCAAATTTCTATTTATATAATATATAAAAATACAATATGTGTATTGTACACAATGAAACGATTTTACAATTTATATTACATTTTTTTTACAATCCTTATAACCTTTTTATGCAAATTAGATATTTTTATTCTTTTTTTTCTCAATCCTTTTTCAAAACGATATAGTTTGAATATGTACATTAACATATTATGCAAATTATTATTTAAATTTAGTAAAAAAAAAACAGATTCAATTAATCTATATGGGTAAATGCCTATACATATATAGGTATGTTTATTCACGTATTTTGCATATTATAGGTGTGCACCTATTTAGATTGCATATTCACAATTTTTAAATACACCATAGGTATATGAAAAATTAAATCACATTCAGCAAATTGTTTGTCAATGTATATATATATATATGGAGTGCAAAATATAGAATAACCCTTTATTGAATGATATTATTAAAAAATTCGGTTGTTGAATTTAAAATAAAATAAATTTAATTTGCATTTTATATATAGTAAAATTTATAATTTTTAACTATGATGCTTATTTTTTTTTTTAAATTAATAAATTAGGATGTTTTGATAATTGAATACTTTGTATATACAATATACATAAAATATATGTTCATACTTTAATGTGTATCGAACATTTTGATTGATGATTAGATTGATTATTGTTGTATATATAGATGAATGAGAGTCAAAAATTGAATATATTTGCGAATATGCGAGTATAATAAATAAAAAATTAAAACAAAATAAATTTAAATAATTTTGCATAATAATAATAATAGGAAATCGAAAAAAAATTAACAGACAAAAAAATTTACAAAACTAGACGCGTGACATCACAAAAAAAACGAATAATACGCTCTATTATTATATATGTTAAGAATGACAATTTTACAATTGAATTGAATCCAAAATACAATAAGCTTTCAATGAAAATATCTATCTATATGAATGTATATATATATATAAGATTTATATGTGTATATATAATTTTATGTAGTTAAAGGGAAGACACATTTTACGTATATATATTTAAATGTAAATGCATTGAGATGCATATTGAATATATTACTATACATATAGGTGTATAAATAAAATGTGACGGATTTTTTCCTATATAAATATAATATGTAACTGCAACTGCACAGATATTATTATTTTATTTTTGCACGTAAAACTATACTAGTGCTTCTGATGCGACTATGCCGATGCTGCAATGCTTAATATTTTACATTATTTCCTATTATTAAACTGTTTGCATGCCTTGTTAACGTTTCAAGAGTTTTACGTTTTTTTTTGTTATATATACATTTGATATATATTTAAATAAAATGAATTCGTTTACAAATTCAAAATTTAATAGAATATGTATAAATAATATATACGGCAGTACGTACATATTATTATTATTATTATATAGGTACATTATTTGCATTACCACATATACTGATATTAGTAATATATATACATATGTACATAGAGTATTTATTGGCATCATATATATATTGTATGTATATAGAGAAAACTTACAGTTGTTTAGTATTGAATGCATGCATAAATGAAGACAATTTATTTATTCATTGATGAATTTTGTATATAAATACCATATGCTTTTGATGTTGGTATATATAATTTTTGAAAAGAATGTGTTGTTGATTTACGTGTAAGTCATTTTAAAATTAGCAAAATTTTAAATGTACATGATATAATGCAAACAAATAGTTATTCAATTCTACTTCAGATTTCATCGCATATTGTATAAGGGATTATATCTTATATTTTGCATAATAATCAATTGACAAAATTTATGATAATCGCCTTTACAAATATATATGTACTGATTAAATTGACTTATAAAAATTGATAATATCGTTGTAAATATATAGAATTTCGATGTTTTTCGTCGAGAAAAAATCCTTAATCGATCTTTATTGACTTATACCATTTGTTTTTTATTATTGCGTTTAATTGATCTCCAATCAATCTATAAACTCTATAAACTATTAAAAAACTATAGTAAGTTATTCCGATCCCCAAATTAAAGTGAACCAGTATTTTATAGGTTTACAATAGGACAAAAAAGGATTAGAAAAATTAATTATACATATTTGCAATTGCATTTTTTTTAATTATTGCGTATACTCACCGACTGGCTATAGGAATGTAATGATTATACATTAACGAAACTTCTAATCTCATTTATCAAATACATTTTATAATGATTGAAATGCGGAAATTATGTTTCTGCGTGTGTTAGATATTTCAAAAAAATATTACGGAAATATGAAATATTTTACAAAAATTAAAAAAAAAAACAGAATAAAAATTTGGTTTTTGTATTATTTTACATATAAATTTGTTATTTTTGTATTGTAATTTTTTCTATTTTTTTTTTTAGCATTTCCGATATACAAGTATTTTCATCAAATGGTATTATAGTATATTATGTACCAATTTTTATCAATTTCAAATTCATATTATATATATTGAATACGATTTTTTTTTATAAAAATATAGGTATATGCAAAAATTTATAATATATTCATGTTTATAGATCTCTATATATATATGGTATAGAGAAATACAATAATAAACATCAATATATTACATGTCATTCAAAAAAAAATAAAAAAATAAAACCACCCTTCATATATACGAACATGAATATATGAATCCATAGATCTCATCTCTGAATTTATATTTGGAGTTTACCACCACCCTTTATAGCCGATATTTTGAATATATACTATATATACTTATCCATCATTCGTCCTGGTTTTATATATATAGATATGTTATGTTTGGTTTGTTAAATTTTGTTTATCGAAAATGTATATTTTCCGATATATTTCGTATATATATGTATAATAAATATAAAGTTACGAGAAATAGAATAAATAATTTTTAAATGTATGTTGTTGCGTATTGAATATTTTTTTTTTTCGTTTCGTCGTATATCATGTGTATGTATAGTGTAATAGTAATATATCATTTATTATATTTTTTTTATGATTGTCGGTATATCAACTATATATATAATATACCATTAAGATATATATGAAAATAAAAGTGTATTCAACCACAAGTAACAAACAAACTTTATGCATGACATATACTTTCGTATCTCGTATATACATAATAACATTACCATATCCTATATCCATCCATCCATCCATCCATCCATACACTTCAAAATAAGATTTTGAAGACGACATGAAGGATGATCTTATATATGTATATTTCTAACGAAAAAAAGTGATGAATGATTGTGCGTGTATTTTTTTTTTTTTTTTTTTTGAAGATATTTATTTTATTTTTTCTAACAATATAAAAAACATTTATTATGTGAATATGAACACAATAACTCGTTTGCATATACACGAAAAATTGTACATTGTATAAATAGACTGAAATATGGAAGAAAAAAAGGGTATACGAACACGAACAATTGTTCAAACAACCTTATATATATATAAAAAAAAAAAGAAACGTATGTAGACATTCAATATTCAAGAAGAAAAAATAAATGTTAGCAAACAAACAAAAAAAATATATATATACATATTAGAAAATATTTTCTCTATATAGAAAATATACATAAATTGAAGAATCGCATCTATACAGTATATATATATATATATATTATATTGTATATAGTAAGTACATGTTTTAGATGTGTTTGTTCTTATAGACGCTAAAGTGAAATCAGATAAATTTTGAGAAATGTTTTTTTATATAATATTACTGTAAAGAAAAATATTTTATCGCATATCCATTTTTATATTTATAATGTAAATTTTTTTCTATATATATATTTTCAATTTCTTATATATAATATAGATCTATATAGCAATATACAAATTTTCTAAAAAAAAAAAAAAAAAAAAAACACATCATTTTTCACAATTCAAAATTTTTTGAGCACATTTCGAGATATGAATGACAAGCGGATTTTGCTTTTCTTTATATATGTATATAAACTTGAATATAGAATTTATTGTATACTTTTATATATTTTCATTTTTTTATAAATCCATAATAGATGTAATTTTTTTTATTTATCCCAAGTTATTTTCATTATTCGAACGTTTTGAATCAATTATTTCTTGCAAAAATAAAAAATTGTTTACCACTTAAAAATTAATATATAAAATTCAATATGTGTATATATCTATTGATTGTGTATGTAATATTTATCATTAGATATGATGAATAATAAAATGCTTTTCTATAAATTTTCATTCAATGAAGGTAATAACAGTAATATATTTAGTTTTAACCAATTTACACCATTTATAAAATATCTATTTTAGCTTTACCCAATCGCAATCAGATAAAAGTATTTCAAAAACTGTATATGGATTCAAAATACCTAATCATGTAATTTGAATTCAAACTATATTTTATTAAAGATATAACCGGTCAAGTGATATAACAATATAGAATTGAACAATTTTTATTTATAATCATTGTAACTTTTTTGTGATTTAAAAATCGATTTGTTAGCCGACAATAAGCGTATTTCTTTTTATATTTTTGACTGTAGAATTTCATTTTATTTGGTTGTATTGACATTTCTTTAATTTTCTATCTGTTGCATACATTTTTCAATGGATGATAATTGTTATAATCAGATTTTAACTATATGTTATTATGTTTATTCATGAAAATGTATATATTATATTTTTTTATGTTTTAATTCAACAAATGTGTATTTTGTGTTTTGGGATTCATATTTTATGAGCAATTTTGTAAATTAAAAATTCGTAATAAAATTGTTGTATATCATATATTATATCTTACATTTAAAAATATATCTAAATTGAAATATTATAATATTTATATTGTTATTATTATCTGGAATAAAGTTCCAAGAAATAAAAGCATTTTTTTTTTAGATATTCTAATATAAAAGTGTCATGATATTATACAATTTTGCCTGCATTAATATGTAAAATATAAAAATTCATGGTAAAAAAACCAGGTATTTCTAAATAAATATACAATTTCTTTTTGCCTCATCGCATATAAAGTGAACATTGATAAATAATATGCGAAAATATCTTATACATATTTATATATTGTATTATTTATATGAAAAGAACTAAAGAGTTGTGAAAATTCATATATACGTATATATATAATTTTGAAGGCATAATACATAAAAAAAAAATTCCAAAAAAAAAAAAAGGGTGGAAACACACATATATAGATGAAACATTAATATATAATATAACAAAACGTGTATAATAATAAAATACATAACAAAAATGAAATGTAAATATAATGTGTGTGTGTGTATGAGTGTATAATATTCGTATATTCAGAAGAAAAAAAATGACTTTTCATTTAACTATAAACTAAATTGTTCAAAGCAATTTATGGTATACAAATGAAAAAAGTAGAAAAATAACCCAGGTATTTATTGTCAACCCCGATCCCATCTCCATCCGCCTGCAACACACCTTTCAATTCTTCAGCAAATTTCTATAGAATATATCTCTAAAATTCATACAGAAAATTAACACATATGGTATTTTATTTCTTCAATCATAAAACATTCTTAAGCCTAATGTGTATTTCAAAAAAAAAAATAACATAAAATATTTTTAAAAGATGGAACCGAGTGAACAAAATTGAAATTGTGATTTATGATTAATTTATATATGTATAAGGAAATTCATTTTTACCTTTTCTATAGAATTTCTATTTTTGATGTCATTTATTTATTTATTCATTTTTTTTTCATGTATCATATGTGCGTATATTATTATTGTCATTCGTTTATCATATATACGACAGGATATTATCAAAGAAAATATCATTTCGTATTCAATTGTATATTGTATGTAAAATATATTATATGCATATTGAAATAAAGATTTGAAATGTAATATATCTAATATTTTTTGCATATACAACCCGCTTTTGATATCTGAAATAATTAATAATTTTGATATAAAAGTCAACCATAACATTCAATTATATACTTAATAATTTTTATATTTAGAATCATACAGATAAATGAACCTTAAACTGTATATGAGTAAATTTTACATATTTATAAATTTGTGGTCAAATAGGAAACGTTGTTTTATTTATGTAAAGAAAGCATTGAACTAATTTTGGACGATCCGAAAACCACCAGCATTGAAAATAAAAGTACTGATGACTATATGTCTATTATATATAATAATCATCCTCAGGAAATTGAAGGTTTTAAATCGCAGGGTACTTTAAAACAATAAAGAGCAAACAAGTTTTATGGAGTGATTAAAGAATATAAATATCATTTCAGTATAACAAAATATAATAAACATCAACAAATATTATTATTTTCAATAAATATGTCGATTTATTTATGAAAAAATATTCATATACAATTGAAATACTATATCGATGTATGTGCGTATGAATCCCAAACGTATGGAATATATAATATACATATTCGCAAAACAGAGATAAGTAATAATATTTAAATTATGCAAATTCGTATCATTCATATCTAAATTCTAGATATATCATATACTTTTTACATATGCATACAATCCTTTATAAAATATTTAAATAATTTACATTTAATACATGTATATTTATTTACTTGTTGTATATGTATCAAAGGCATTTATATACCACTCTAACAATATATAATTCAGACACCTGCTATTTTATCTGTATGCTCGATTTTGAGGTATTGAGAAAGGAATTTAAACAATAATTTTGTCATCCTACTAATTTTATTCCATAAATTATGGTTTTAGTTGAATAATTGCGCAGACAGAAGTCAAAAAAACTTTAAAATTCAATAGTATAGTATAGGTGTCCGAAATATATATGGTTACAGTAGTGTGAATATATTTTATTATAACAAACACGCATAGTATAACAATCAGCTTTAAAAAAAATATAAATATTAGAATATTGTTATACCGCATGTATTACATATACACCTTTATCATGCGAATTTGTGTGTTATCAATAAATACAATCATATCACTTTTTAAATTGCGATAAATATGTCAAAAACCTCCCGGTTTGATATTTTATATGGATTATACTTCAAGAACATTTCAATATAGTTTTGTTTTGAAATTCGATTTAGTCCATTACATTTTCTATTAATTGCTTTAAAGTCAAGTTAATATGCATATTAGAATGTAAGTAATTTAATTTACAAAATATAAGTACTAAATTATATCTTGAGGAATAATGAATCATGTCAAATAATTAAAAAAAAATTGCTTATATATTTTATTTGTTTGTAATAACAATGTTCATTCATAATGTTCATTTTTATAATAAATGTTTAAACAAAATTAATAATTCCATATTATTTTATTTAATCAATTACAACATTTGTGTAATTGATATTGAAATTTTGAATTTCATTTACTCTCGTCTCTCTGATTTCACTAGAAAATTGCCCAATAATAAATAATAAATAAATAATAAATAAATGTAATCAAAAAGATTTTATTTTTGGAAAATACCCTAGTTTCATAATGAAATAAAAAAAAATCGACATGGATATAGTTCCATGCTGATAGATATTTATGGCGTTTATATAATGGATATATTTTTATTTTTTTTCTCTGTGCATATTATCATATATGATAAACAATAAATCGGAATATAATCTGATGACGATGATGATGGGATATATATATATTACTTATTTATATATTAGTGAATAATTTCTATATATAAATATTATTATTTAGTATTTTATTCATTTTGACAATGTAAATTGTTTATATCTACGTCATATCGTGATAAAAATGAAATGTGATATTTATTTATAAAGATATATAGAAAATATATGCATTTCTATGTCAAAAAAACCAAAAAATATGAAAAAATGGAAAAAGGAAAATTCAAAATTGTTATTTATATTATATTTTTTCGGATATAAACATATTTTTGGAAAAATTCCAATATACAGTAAAAGGTTCTGTATAAATATATATAATAAACAATATATGCATATTATTTGAATATACATTTGTGACATATATATATATTTTATACAATGTATCAACCCATTCGAATACATTTACGAATACATTACTATATTTTTTCCATATTTTATGTTAAAATAACATATGTAATATATACTATAAAAAAAAAGAAAAGAAAATATATATACGCCATTATTTCAAAAAATTGTATATGTTTTTTCCAATTTTTGTTGTGAAATATATTTTTACATCGCACAAATTGTATATATGGATTTTTTTTTCTGTTACCATATATGGAAAGATACGAAGCATTTTAGACAAGTATTCCAATATATATATATATATATACTCTAGTATAGATATATATATATATACTATAGATATATATATATATATTTGATAAAAAGGCAACATTATATTTATTTATTTATTACATTATATTATTATATTCACAATACTTGATATTTATTCTTATTTTTTTTTTCTTTACTTTTAAAAAAAAAATTATATAAAAATCACGTAATATATATAATATTATACAAAAATTTGATATATATGAAAAATATTCTTATAAATGAAAAATATTTCACTTTACAATTCCTTTCTATATACATATATTTTTATTTTATTTTTTCAAGGGATTTTCATGTATTTTCAACCGATATATGATGTTTAGATTACGAATATTTTCAAAATATTTATTTATATTTTATTTATTATTTTGTCCATTAAAATACAATATATATATATATACGTTAGATATTCAAAGTGATTCATAAACAGTATATTTATATATGTTGATGGTTTCAAAACCAAATTACCTATGACTGATTATTTATGACTGAAAATTATTTCCTTAAAACAAAAAATTCTTGTTGAAATCAATAGCATAAATCGTTCTTTCAATTATCTCCCTATGATATTGTTAAACTATATACGATAGTATAGAACAATAATTCCCATTCGATTTCCGGCTAAATTTTAATACACTATAAAATCAAAATCTACGGAAACTTCCATGCGTTTATCTGCACAAGTATGCTAAACAATTTCTAAACATTTTTTTCTATTAAATTCAAGTGTACACTCCTTTTGAAAATATTGAATTCGTTCTGGTTAAAAAATTGATAGTTCTTTCCATAATATTACGTATCGTCGTTATTAATCGTATATCGTATAATAAAAATACGTGACTTTTTGATGAATAACATATATATATTATTAGATTAAGTATAAACATTTATTATCAATAAAACATCTATATATGGTATATAGAAGATATACATCGCCTGATAGTAAATAATTCATATTCGTATATAAATGATATAAATATAATAATAATATATTATGTATTCAAATACATATTTAATAGC
Source organism: Dilophus febrilis (assembly GCA_958336335.1). Lineage (NCBI taxonomy): Eukaryota > Metazoa > Arthropoda > Insecta > Diptera > Bibionidae > Dilophus > Dilophus febrilis. Next base: position 38,353,614 of record OY284469.1, read on the forward strand.
CTCACTTACAAATTATTCAAGAACAAATTTTTCAATTTATTTTCGTTTTTTTTTATTTTATTTTCGTTTTTTTTTCTATATATATGTATATACTTGTTATAAAAGAAACAAATAATGTCGATGCGTGATATATGATACAAAATAAAAATGTAAAAAGGATTCTATTACTTTATACAATTTAAAAAAGAAAAAAAAAGGATATATTTATACATGTTCATTATATACGTGTGTTGTGTTATATTTTTTTTATATATATATATACCGACTAATACACTTGATTATATGTATATATATGTATGAAAAAATCCATCATCGCATAAATGAATTCCAATTTTCCATTATCCTAACATCTTAAAATACATAAAATAAAACATATATGCATATAATATGAACATGAAAATATGTATAAGGATAAAATGAAAATGAAAGTATATGCATATACATATTATTATTATTATTATTACATCTATTTTTATATACACTTTATATATATATATATATATATGTGACACTCAAATTGTATATGTGTAAAATAAAAATGTACAAATTTTTGGATAAGTAAATAGATATATATTCAGAGATATAATAATACCTGTAAGGTTTTCCATGTTTTTTTTTTATATAATATATATACGATGCGTATATAGATTCTTTTCTTTTTTTTTTTTGTAAAGTGTTGTTATTGTTATTACGTCATCCTTCTTATACATAAATCCTTATTTCGAAGGAGTGAAGAAAAAAAGGAAAGAAATTTTCCAATTTTCTTATGTGCATACTTATTATAGAGTGTGTGAGTGTGTCTTTCGAATAAAACGAAGTAATACATGACACACGCTAAAAGATAAGTGAATGTACATAAAATCGTGTTTTATTTTTTTTTGTATTCTATTTAAATTTTAAAGCTCTCTATAAACGAATATATATCTTGTCTTTAAATTTTATTTTCAAAAACAGAATATCTACATTATAAAAAATATATTTATCTAAAATATATATGTATCTATAACCGTATACATATATATATATAAAATACTACGTATATATCCGATATATGTATATATTTTTTTTATATCTAACCAAAAACATATACGCAGGAATACACATAAAAAAAAATATATATATAAATAAATTTGCTATATGTTCTGATCAAATTTGTTCCACTGAATTCAAATTTAGATGAATCAAAAGCGATATGTGAAATATCGTGAATTCTGTAATCCTTTATTTTTTTTTATACATGAATATGTATAGATAATATATATATTTATATTATATATTTATTACATATATATAGGATAAATATTTTATCTATATATCCTTAATATTTATGTGTAGAATAAATATATATATATATGATGCGTATATAACACTTCGTTCAATAATGTGTGTGACTGACACATAGATGGCGTCCCTAGAACTAAATCAATATTTTTTTTCGCATTTGGCAACCTTTTTAGGCTTACTGTCAACATCATATGTTAATCAGATCATTTGTTTACAAGTTACAGTGCTATAAGTGACGCTATTTTTGTGTTTTAAAAAAAAATGAATTCAAAGCAATTCCGTGTGCTGATTTATCATTGTTTTTTAATGAAAAAAAATACTGTTCAATGCCAGGAATGGCTTGAAAAACATTACTCGGACTCTGCTCCATCAAAAAGAAGCATTTGTTATTGGTATGCCGAATTCAAACGTGGTCGTACAGACACCGATGACATTCCATCTACTGGAAGGCCAAATGACGCTGTTATTCCGGAAAACGTTGAAAAAACACTGAAAATCATTATGTCCAACCGTAAAGTGAAAGTGAGGGAGATTGCTGACATTCTGAAGATATCAGCAGGCAGTGTACAAACCATAATACACGAACATTTGGGTATGAAAAAGGTGTGTTCCAAATAGGTGCCGCGTTTGCTCACACCGGAGCAAAAACAACAACGAACCGATGATTCAAAGAGCTGTTTGGACATGTTTACGCGCAATAAGTCGGAGTTTTTGCGACGGTACATCACAATGGATGAAACATGGATCCACCATTTCACTCCAGAGTCAAATCGGCAGTTTGCTGAGTGGCATGCAGCCGGCGAAAGCCGCCCAAAGCGACCAAAGACGCAGCAGTTGGCTGGCAAGGTTATGGCGTCTGTATTTTGGGATGCGCATGGAATAATATTCATCGACTATCTCCAGAAGGGGCAGACCATCAACAGCGACTATTATATAGCGTTATTGGAGCGTTTGAAAGTCGAAATCGCAAAGAAACGGCCTCATATGGCGAAGAAAAAAGTGTTGTTCCACCAAGACAATGCACCGTGTCACAAATCAATGAAAACGATGGCAAAATTGAACGAATTGGGCTTTGAATTGCTTCCCCATCCACCGTATTCTCCAGATTTAGCCCCCAGCGACTACTGGCTCTTCGCAGACCTCAAAAGGATGCTCCGTGGTAAGAGATTTGGCTCAAATGATGAAGTAATCGCCGAAACTAACGCCTATTTTGAAGGCAAAGAAAAATCGTTTTACAAAGGCGGTATCGAAAGATTGGAAAAGCGTTGGAATGATTGTATCTCCCTAAAAGGGGACTATCTTGATGAATAAAAACGAATTTTGGCAAAAAAATGTGTTTTAATTAATTAGTCACACACATTATTGAACGAAGTGTTATAATCACAAATAAAAGGATATATAATGTATGTACGATATGTACATATGTACAAAGTTATATATAAAAAATATCCACCTATTTTGCATATTTATTTACATATATAAAAATATACGTAGGATATATTCTCAAGGGATTGAAAATGGGAAAATATATATGTTTATTTATATGAAAATAGTGTTGTATCGCAGGAATAATATTCGGTTCATATACGAAAGCATATACATACAATATATATACTATAATATATATAGATGAAAACGTATTAAAGATCTAAATCGAAAATTCGATATACATATATAAATTCATACATATATTTTTTTTTTATTATTTTATTTAACAAATAGATATACGACCTTTTATCCTTTTTCTTTATACTAGTATATATATTTGTTTGTATATATAAATATATATGTATAGATAACATAATTTTATTTTGTATTTATATATACCAATATCGGAGAAGAAAATTCTATCGAAATCAAATCAGAAAAGTGATGGAAAATATTTATTTTTTTCTTTTTATTTTATTGATGGATATGTATGTGACTTTGCTGTTGCTTAAAAAAACATGTATATATAGTTATATATTCTGTTTGAACTTTATATTTAAACATGACAAATAAAATATAATCACATTCTTATTTTATATAGAGTAATTTATAATATATATAAAATATATTGATAAAAGCGGTGTGTTTGATTTTTTTGTATATAAATATAAATTTGTATATTCTGTTTTTTTTTTATTTTTACTATCAATTTGTAATTTGTAAATTGTAAATCTTCTGATTATATATTTAGAAAAAAAAACCCAAACAATCAAACATACAAAAATCACATATATTTTATGTATCAAAGATATATACATCCATAAATGTACTTGAAAATTAAATTGACAAAATAATGTTGTACGAGTATACATACCTAATCTATATATTATAAAATATATTTCGCAGAAAATGCATATACTATAAACGATCTAGATATAGTGAAGCTATTATATCATCAATTGGGTTGCCCGCATATACGATTTATAGCAATTATTTTTATATATTAATTCATTTACTTACATGAAAAGTAAGTAATCTCTACGAAATACTATGTAAATTACCGGCAATATTGTGCAAAACCTTAAATATAATATATTTTTTACCCATTATAATATTTTTTTTATGTCCTTGAACAATTTAAATAAAATGATGTCCTTAATCCAATATGAACAATTATTCAAACCACTAAATGAAAATATCTATCTCATTCTACCTATGTCCAATTTTGTGAATGTAGAACTCTTGTTGTAATAGTGAAAAATGCAAACGTTAATATTTGAATTTAATATCAAATCACATATTGATAAATTATCGTATAAAATATCAATTTAAACATTTAAACTTTAAACAAGGAATGTAAAGATACATACTCTTTAAAATATAAGGTACATGTAAAATGAAAACGCAAAACAAAGCAAAAAAAACAAACCGAATGTATATATTTAACCCACAAACATATATCCCTTTTCTCATATAGTATATATATTTTATGGACGTATATATAATACAAATACATGTAATGAAATTATTAATGTAGTCCTTATCCACATAATCATATTTTATCATTCTTTATTCAGTTTTATGTAATCCAAAAATGAAAAAAAAAGAAAACCTTCATCTAATAAATAATATAATATATTAAATAATGTCTTGCTTACAATTTAAATATTATTATATGTAGTTATTTCTATATAAATAAACAAAACGTGTGTGTGTGATTATTCTATATATTATATAGATATATGCAAGTCCTCATAAAATTTCATATATGTATTATATTAAATGATGACTGCGTTATAGAAATGTTTTTTGAATATACTTTAAATAAGAGTTGTATGCTATATCAAAAAAAAAATAATAATAATAATCATATAAGGATATAAGAATTGTATATATAATATAAAATGATAGCAACATTTTCATATATATATATATAATATAACATACGTAAAGATCTGCGAATGAAAAAATAAACAGTATAAATAATAAGTCAAAAAGTTAAAAAATAAAAATAAGTTGAAATCGTTAGTCTTCAAAAATGTTTTTATATATAAGAAAATCTTGAATATTTTAAAGAAAATAATATTTTCTCTTAAACATACAATATAAAATATTCTCTATATATGCTAACGATGTACTTTTTTTTTAACTTTTCATATTACATTGTAAAAAATACACATTATTTAGGTACATGCGGTTATGGTAGTAACATAACATGATGTTCATTTGAATGATTTACATTAGAATAAATGGTTAAAGATATATCATTTTTAAATATATATAAATGTAATGCGTATGTTTTGTACAATTGCGTGTACAGCAAAACTTGACATTTTGATATGGAATACAAAAATGAATGTGTATAGTATATTTTTATTAAATTCATGTTTATAAAATATTCATTATATAATAGCAGGTAAAACAATAACAAATAAATTGAATTTTTTCATTAACCATCACATTTATGTAATTTTGTTTGTAAAATAAATTTTATTCGCATATTTGATTGTAAAATATCAATAAAAAAAAGTTTATGTAATTGAATTCATATTACTATCGCAAATCTTATACAATACATTAATTTTTTGAAAATCTAAATTTGATAGTTAGTTTTGTTATGATTTTTATAAACCTCTTGCAAAAGGTATCTTTTAAAGTGACAAATTTAATCACTGAAAAATATTAATAACGTAATGAATTCCATTTTACTTGCACAAATCGGATTAAGATCACATTCTTATTATATCTGGTACATATATAATTTTTTGATCAATTTGTGTTCAAGTTTTGAATAATTTATAAAAATAAATCTGATGATTGTAGAGTTAACATCAATAATTACTATATAGATTTGGTATTAATTATTAATATTAAAATTATTCTATATACAAATCTCTTGCTTTACTATTGTGTGAATTTGTAAATGCTTTACAGTTGAAATTATGAAAGACGCATTTTTTACTGATTTTGAGCCGTTTAAGTGTTTTTTAAATTTTATACCGATTAAGGATTAAAGAAAAATACAAAAGTGTAAAATCGTTTTCCAGTAATACTCAAATTATATATCTACATATAGATAGGGATGTTAATCGACAGGATTCAACGACAACTTCAATTTGTTTCAACGCTGTTCGATTAAATAAACCAAATTGCATTTTAATTGTCTTTCAAATCAAAGCTTTGATCCGTCTTTTGCTTTATTTAACATTGATTTCGACACATTGATTAAAATAAATACCAACAAATTCGCAGTGTCTAACATTATAAATGCATGGCTGATTATTTGCATATGATATATTTACCATTCAATCCTTTCAATGTATTTAAATTTGCTTTACTCATAAAATATAATAAAACATTACCCTATATACAATTCAAAATTACGTATACCTACGTATGATATATAATGCATATATATACAAAATAAAATCAATATATAACGAAAGTTCAACGAATATATAAACAAAACAAAAAGAGAAAAAAATTATCATTAACCCAATTTCTTATTTAAAAATGAACATAAACAAAAAATTTCACCCACATATACACAAATTAACTGAAATATAATTCATTGTCACATAAAATAAAAAAAAACTTTTCCTATTTTCCTTTTTCTCTTCTTATATATTATACATTTTATAATTTCAGTAAAAGAATCATATAACAATAATAAGCAAATATATAAGTCTCGTCGTCGTCGTCGTCGTCATCATCGGTAAAATCTATATACATATATTTATATACATATATATGAACTGTTTATGCATAATAAGTACATATAATTTCTTTATGTATAAAAACTAATTTGCATTTAGAAATAATTTTCATTGCCACGGACAACAACAACAACAACTGAACAGAAAATAAAGTTAACGAGAAATGAAAATATAATATAGAAATGGTAAAAAAATAAAGGAAGATGTTCAACAGGTCGTTGAAAACAAATTTTTTTTTTTTTACTTTCTTAAAACAGAAAATGAATATTATATAAACATAAGAAAATGATATGATGATGGTATGAGTAAAACATTAATTTCTCCCTCATTTCTTAATGCACATATATTTAGATATATATATTTCCTTTTCATATCATATGTTCGTTATAGAACACCGCACCACCACGAAATATTATTATTATTATTATGAATATACATGTTGAAAAAAAAATTTCTTTTCCTTCATATACATATATATATATATATATATATACATAAGATAATATATATAATTTAGGTTGTTGGTGATGCCAAATAAATTAACCATATCTTTGCATATTTTTATATTACAAACCTCACCCTTTCAACAACCTTTATATACCCCATTCCATATAATCTCATTTAAATATAAGAAAATAATTTTTCTATTATATATATAATAAGTATAAAAAAAAGGAAATGTAAGAAAAACTTTGAAACAAAGCAAAAATACAACAAGTATTTATTATAAGGGAGGCCAAAAATATAAAAAAATTTTTTTTGCTCCCCTATTAGCATTTATATATATATATTTAAATAACGTATAAATCTATTAGAGAATTTCTATATACATATATCTTATGTAAATGCCGGTGCATATGAACGTTGTCTTTTTTAATTTCGTAACTTGAGTCTTTTATATACATAATTTTTTTTATTTTTAATAGGAGGGTGGTTTCATTTTGATGATATGAAATTTTTATGTATATATTTTATATGTGCGGTTCTTGGTTGGGTGATTTTTTCTTCATACTTACTTTTTTTTTTTTTTTTTGATGTTGATGAGATTGGGTGCAGAATATTTCGTTTTTTGTTAAATATATATTTTTAAATGAATATATGAAAAATTTATACGAACATATATATTAATATATGTAGAAAGTTTTAAATAAAAACACATTCCCTTACTTAGTTCTATATATATATGTTATTTCTATAGGTATTATACATATTCAAATGTTGTCGTTGTCTATATAATATTCTTCTATTTTGCGATGGTTAAATGAAATTTCGGGGAATGAGGGTTTTTATTTAATATCCTTTCCTTTCACATTGTTGGTATATTATGTATTATTATTATTATTATTATTGCGATCATGACCTACACCAATACATTTAATTATAAAGTGGAAGAGTTTAGTTGAAGGTCGTCTTCATCGTCTTCGTCGATGGCAATGTTAAATAATTTTATGTATATATATAAAAGTTAAAGCAGTTTTTACATTTTTTAGCATAAAATGTAAAATTGTATCATACAGCATTTAAATAGATATATGAATGGAGAATGAGGTAGAGAATAAGACCTTATATATAAGGATGTATAATAATGAATGTATAAATATATTTAAAGATTTACACAGTATTACGTCAAACAAATGTTATATTATAGACAAATATGTAAATGAATGTATGTATAAAGATTTATTTATATGTGATATCTAAATAATAATATACAAAGTGAATGAATACATAAAGTGTTATGAATTAGGGTATGATGTTGTTATATAAATCAATTAAATGAATTTTACATAAAATTTCCCAAGGAAACATCGTCGTATTTCTATATATTATATATATATACCGACGAAACATGCACGTAATTTTGGTATACTCATACATATAGAGTAATATAATTTTATATTTTATAAAATGTTACTATACATTTTGTTATATATAAGATGGAATTAATTTATCCATCAACAAACAAATTGGGTCATGAACTTTATTATGAACTTGAAAATATAATATGAAAATTTTCATTTCGTTTTCTCTTTTAAATTGTATTTGTTTATATTATTTCTATATAGATAGTGCTAGTCTTTAGTGATTAATTGTAGTTTTAGTTAGTTTTGAGCTTAGGAGTGGTATACAACAGAAACAGAAACAAGAGAACAGAATTCAGTAAAAATTTGACATTAAATTCAGTTGTTAAATTCTGCTACAAGAATTCCGTTGAACAGAATGAATGACAGAAAATGTTTATTTTTAACACCGTTTGAATGAATCGTTTGAATCTGTTTCGTTCGCATTCACATTGAACAGCAACAGACACTGAATAAGATTGTTTCTGTTTCAGTTTATGTTTCTGTTGTACATGATTCCAAACCTTTATTTTTTTCATTTTTTTGTATTTTTTCCTTCAAATACTTCAATACAAATACAGTATTTCCTATCAAATACATATTTAGTTGTATAGTTTTTCCCTTTTCTGTCATTTTCAAGATCTTATAATTTCCACCCAGAGAGTGGAGTTAAATATATTTTAGTTGATTCGTTTTGTTTTGTTTGATTGATGCGGTTTGGTTAACTCGTACGGTAAAAAATGAACTATAAATGCTAAAACCAGTCGTTGGTTTTAAGCACGTATTATTTTTATAAATCAAGATTGTATTTAATAATATTATATTTTAAATTATTTAACGATTCACCTTATGATACTAAAAATGAAAATACTCGGCAATAAGTTTAAAAATACAGATTTTAAAAGTATTTAAAAATTTATAAACATGTTCTATAAACGCTCGTACAATACTATTTCAATTTTTCATTACTTTTCCAACGATTCGATGAATAAAAAGAGGATGTAAAAACTTTAACAAATGATAATTATGAAATACAAACCAATAAAATTTGATTAGGTAAACATACATATTGAAAGTGATATTTCAAATATATAATCCGACTGATTCGGGCAAATAATTAGTTTTTGGTAGATTGTATACTTGAATCATGAAAGGTGCGCTTTTTTCATTGCAATATATTTCAAAATTTTACCTATTCCATATATATTGTATTTGAATAGAATCAAAATATCTCTGTATAAATTATCTAATTAATATACCTGCCCTGCATGTTTAAAAACGTTTATATAATAAAATTTTGTAATTGCTTTCATCATATTGTTGCCATTTTATTATTCAAAACACAAATTGAATTCACTATATCGCATAAAATTAATGAATTAGATTTATTGAATTATATTTTATATATATATATAGAATCAATCGTATTTTATATTTAATAAAATAGTATACTTCCTTTTCTGTGGGATAAGTATGCCTATATATATTCAACTCCTCCAATGTATAATATATTTATAAATTCGAACGACACATATATACATTTTACTTAATTCGAAAATGTAATGTATGTTTATTGTATTGAAACCATACAAAAAAAAACGGAAAAAATTACGTGATATGAACACGAAACATTCTATTTTTTGATCTTCTTACATTATAATTTAGTTATTTTTGATGTTCGTCACATGAAGTAAAATAATTCATATATATCAATGAATACAATATTAAATATTGTCAAAGTGCGAATACAAACCAAATGGAAATCTATATATACATATATATTATATATAATATTGATTGGATTGGAATTGTATTTGGATTTTATTATTTATATAAATAAATTCGTATGTGAGTTCTGAACATATCCATCACTTTTTCATTTTTATTTCGTAAATATATGCTTTATTAATTTTGTGCGAATATTTAAATATGGAAATGATAGGTAGGAATCGATACATAACAGTTCTATAAAGTCTGTCAAAATATCCGCAAATATACATTCTGAATTCAGAATATAAGTTATCTAAATTCTGAATATATTGCGAATATAAGAATAAGATAAAATAACACAATCAAATAAATTGAATTGCTATTTTCGTTCATAAACGATGCTACGTAATATCCCAAATTTGTTCTGCATACATACATAATATTATATACATCATTATAGAATATCACCCTTTTTCTTTATAATATTGATGTAGAGTAGAAAATATATTCAAATATGTATAAAGAAAATATTCCACCCTCTAAATTCAATATTTTATTGTTGTTATATACTTATATGTTGAAATATGTATATAGAAAATATTCTTACCATTTATATGAAAATCATTTTACTACATATATATTCACTTTTCTTATATGCTCACATATGTGTAGTAAAAGACAAAATTTATTTGTATGTATACCTAAAAATCCAGAATAAGCAAGAATTCATATTTTTGCGATGGTATAATAAAACCAAATATATGAAAATTGGTAACTATATATGTACATACCACGACGCATCCCTTGAGCAAACATTTGAAAATTTCTATTTTCCATTATATCAACAACATATATTATATATCGCATTATTGTTATCCCTGTAAATTTTATTTAATATGAAATATAATAAATATTTTTTTGATTTTCTAAATCCTTATTTAGCATTAACTTTATTATGGAATATTCACTCGGCGAAGTCCTTTCACAAAGAATTTTATATAATCAGGCTGAAAAAATATTCTATATTTTTCTTATAAGTTAACGTTGAACTCTGTTAGAGAATTAAAAAATTTTAAAAATCAAATTTTCTTAATTATAATGAACATTGACCTTAAAGATTTGAGTTCCAAATTTGAGTTAAAGATTAAGTTCTTATGTGGCAGTTCTTTTATTATATAGGCATATATATTTGTGTAATCTTATGGATAGCTATTAGTATTGCAGAAAATCACACAAGACCTGAACCCAATTTCGAAATATTTTTCCAATAATTTAACATTTCATTCATATTTCATTCCTATACATTTTTTTTTTTTTGTTCGTTACTACGGCAGAATCGGTTTAGCGCCCGTAAAACCTCGGAATTCTATTGCCGTGAGCCCGTAACGAAATCACTTAATCAGGTGATGAGCCTTATATGCATTGAATACACTTAAGTGATTTTGGGTGGTAAATCTATTATAATATGTGGATTAATTTATGAAATTTTGAAAATAAAGCAAACATATGAGATAAAAAAAACTTTTACTAAAACATAATAAGAAAAAATCACTCATATGTTTTCAAACAATTGTCCAAGTTGCACTTTAGGTGGATTAGTTTTTAGATAAGATGAAATGTTTAATTTAAATAACTGATAATCAAAAGTAGGGGGAAATACTAGTTCAGGGAGACTATTCCATAATCTTGCTGTTCTTGGGAAAAATGAATTTCCAAATCTGTTTGTTCGCAAAAAACTAATAGATACAGAATATGAATGAGCCTTTTGTGAATTTCTCGAATTATAAGAGAAGCTAATGGGCTCAGGAATTAGCTTTAAAATTTCATTAGAGCATTCATGGTAATAATACCTATAAAATGTGCATAATGAAGCTACTGATCGTCTATGATCCAATGATTCAATGGAATTTGTTATTGTTTCATTTCTGATCAGCGAAATGGCGTGTTTTTGGATCCTGTCACTAAACTGCAAGGTAGTATGAAACAGCCTAGGTATATTTAACCACAGTTAAATTATTATCAAAAAAAAAAATTATCGATTATATTAGAAAAATTGAATATGTTTAAATACAATCCAGTACATACTTTTCAGTATATCTATTTTATTATTATTATTTTGTAAATCATTCATTTTATTTATTATTTGTATACGTGTGTATACAATAAACTTAAATACATATTGGAAATGTTGATCAAAATGTACAATGTCTTTCTTATTTGAATATCATTATTTTCGATTTTCCAGTCAATGAACAATTGATGGGTACAAAAAGATACACACAATATATCATCACTACCATTGCTACCAAATATAGAGCACATACCCAAAAATATTTCATTTTTAAGATTAAGATTTTATATACATATGTGGTTGAATATATATATATAATATAACTTTGTTTGTATTATATATTTATATTGATTATAAAACACTTTAGTATATCTACTATAAATTTAAAAAATATTATGAATATTTGTGAATGAGGGTGACGATGGTATAATATATTGTACACGTTATGATTTTACATATTCATAATTTCAAATTTATATATATTATTGATATCTTTTTTAATACGTCATTATAATGTCATATTTCATATAATAAATTATAGTTATTTTAAAAGAAAGTGATATCATTTACTTAGATCATATGAGCAAATTTATCGGGAACATAAGAAAATTCAATTTATTATCCTATAAATTACTGTGTATATACAGATATGGAGAATATTCACCCTGATATAATGCCATTTGAAGTTATATTTATAGTTTGAAGTATAGAAGCCAATAAAATGATATCTTTTGTATGTATATACTGTTGCTGGTGAATGTACTAATTTAAAAAATAAACTGGTAAAATTTAAATAAATTAAATCAATTAATGAAAAACTTTTAGAAGAATGTTTTATTACATTAATTGTAATGAATTTAGCTAAATTATGAATTATCATCTTTTTTATTTTAAATATCACTACACAAAGGCAGATACCATGCAGATATTATTTTAATTCACTTTTTTTACATTATTTATTTTTTTCACAAATTTATTACTCTATTGACTATTACTGCTATTACTAATATAATATTTTTATATGAATTCATTCCAACCAAATATCAAATACGCATACATAGTTTGGAAAACTGATAGTATTTATAATTTTTACCAACATAAACAAATAAATTTCAGTCGTTGTTATTGATTACAGACATATAAATCAACAGATTGATTCTGATCGAAACCATAATAATTCTTATTCATTTTTCCAAAATATACGAAACAAAATTTACGAAATATTTTAAGAATTAATATAATTAAAAAATTATATAAAATTTCAGGCAGAATTCTGTCAAATTCTTGTGTAGTAAAGCTCTATATAGGTACATTATCCACAATTTCAAAAACAATTTTACATTATCCGAACGCAAGTAAAGTCGTAGAACAATAAAGTATATCTATAACTATTATAATAATCTCATATAAATTTATATTGATAAATGTTTTAATTGTTAAATGTTGATAAATGTTTTATATAATAAAAAAACCTAAACATGTTTTCGATTGTCGAAGGAGATCCGCGATGTCTATATATAATACAATATATACGGAAGGATTCTCAAGTGTCAAATTAAAAACAATTACACACCCTGTTTTATAGTATAGTTTTTCTGCTTAATGTATTTATTATATATATATACATATATACTCCAAAATACAAAAAATGCAATTTTATCCTCAATATATGTATATGGAGGATAGAAGCAAAAATAAAAAAGAAAAAGAAAATGTAAAAAACATAAAAAGATTTATATATTTAGAAAAATGTTGACGTATAAACATACATATATAAATGTATATAGATAGATAGACGAGAGGAAAAATATAAAATACAACATATACTATATTTATAGATAAATAATATAAATATGCATCCCCATATGCAAAATATTTTATGATATATATATATATATATATAATTATATATATATAAAAGAAAATCTATTGAGATTTGAGTTTTTATAGGCACCAAATAAATTCCGGTTTTCATGTAGATAAAAAAATGTTATATGTATATATTGTATGTGTTTATGCCTGTTTGGTATATGATATGGTTTTTATTTACAGGCATCATCGCATATAGAATCGCAAATATACATATAAAAAGGAAATTTTCCATTTTTTTATAAGAGATTTTTCCGATATGACTATACAATATCTTGTGTTGAGTTTTTATTTTTTATTATTAGCATATATATAATATATATATACTATATAAAAAAACAAAATATATAACTCTAAAAATGTATTATATAAGATATAATACTTAAATGTTTAAATGTTCATATCCAACTATACAATATACAGATGGATATGAATATATACATCTATATACAATAAACCATTTATATGTAGATATAATATTATCTATAAATAAAATGATACGTAAAAAATGACATAAGCCGTTGAAATATACATAATATTTCATATATGGAAAAAGGAATAATAATAATAAAAAAAAATATTTAGCATACAATACGACAACACACAAGAACATCCAAAAACATCGTATAATGTTGAAACAGTAAAAAAAAATAAATATAAATAGATACTTGTGTATATATTCAGAAGATCTTTTGGGCGTAATATATTTTCCATTATTATTTTAAAATGTATATATATTATTATTATTATTATTTATATATAAAAAAGAACGATATAGATAAAATGCAAATAATATTAGTATTATAAATTGAAAATTCGTATATACCATATATGATATGAAATTTATAACGAAAATTACTTCAATATCATATTTTTTACTTATACATACGATGCGAATATATATCATCATCAAAATAAAATATAAAAATAAATATATAAATGTATATTAAATTACATCTCTATATAATACCTTATATACCTTTGTGTGTAAAAAAAGTCAAGTATAAATAGTAGCAGATCATTATAATAATATTTTATTTTCATCAGGAATAGATAGTTTTTTTTGAGCTTTAAAATGCAATATTATTATTATTATACATATCTGTAGATGTATATATTTAATGTAGCTATTTTATTTAATTCAATTATTGACCAAAAACATGAAAAATTGTATTCCATATTGAAATCATTCAAATCAATTTGATTTATTTATTATAAGGAATAACAACAAAACCAAAATTAACGTTCTTATGGAAGTTGCTAAAAAAATTACTTCTCACATTTCAATAAAGAGTTACAAATTTACAAAACGTTTTCACTTCTACGACTAACACTTCATAACACTTCATTTTTTATGTTGTTATATATAATAAAAATAATATAACTTTCTAACAAAACAGTATACGATAAATAAATGAATTTTTATTCCAAAACCAACAGAAAACATTTTTATTTTCAAATGTCATCATATTTAATTTAATTGTCACATAAAATTGGGTTCAATTTATACTAATTTGTATAAATTATTATCAAGATAAACATTTTCTATGTGTATATGTCACCTTACTATTACAGAAATTGATCACTTCGACCAAGATAATGTAATTTAATTAATAACATTTCACACCAATTACACTATATATTAGATCTTATCAAATCAATTTTATTTTTATATATTATTACAATATATCGACCATTATCCAAATATATATATATATATATATATATAGTATACAATAAAAAAATACATATGTGGTTTTCAATTTCAATATTGAATTTAATAATATATAAATTAATGCGATTACAATTATATACATTAGCTTTTCCAATATCTATATATACATATTGATATTAATTTATTCATCATATTTGAATAATATTTTTTTTTACTGTAAATATAATTAACATAATTGACTTCATAAACATGTAAAAAAAAATTTAATAATGTCTATTTATTTATAGTGAGAAAAAATTGTATACACATGCTATTGAAAATGACGGAACAATTACATGTTTGACAAAATATTCTATAAATAATTGTACACTATACGTATGTGTAAACCATCGTCATCCCTTTATAATATATTATATACATAAAGTTGAATAATAAACCATAGGCAAGGGATGTGTATGAATGTTTTTTATACATAAAAAAAAGATATGAGGTATTATATACAAATCAAGAAATATGGCAACTAAACATCACATATGTAAGCACATAAAATATATATCCTAAAGAAAAATAATAATAAAAAATACAAATATCCACCCTCACATTTATTATAATCATCTACCATATATATATTTGAAATCGATTCATATTATATTTATTATATTGCAACTATTCCCTACATATTTTTATTTTTTATTTATATACGCACGCAAATAACAATCATTATTATATACAAAGATATAGATAGATAGATAAATAGATATTCAATAAACCAAACCTATTTTCTTTTATATCCATTTTTTTCTCTATATCCATATACATATATAGATTCTATATAATTTACGGAATTTTGGTATTACACCAATTGTTAATGCCAATCAATCGATCATTGTTTAACAAAATACAATATATAAGATGTCTGTTGAATTTTTCAACATATATAACAACATGTATTATTTGGTTTTATTATTATTATTATTGAGATCTGAAATGTCAATATTCAGAAAACGTTGTAAAAAAAAAATACACCATAATATTCGATTGAATTGAAATTATAAAACTATACGGAATTATCACCCCTCTCTCACAAATATATATAAAATAGAAATATACATTTTACACATTTATTGGTTTTTTTTTTATTTTCAATTACAATATAGTATAAGCCCATATATATGCTGCTGTGTGTTATTTCATTATTAATATAGATTTTATAGCCAAAATAGTATAATACAAAATATAAAAAAAAAATTCAAATAAAAGAAATATTTTGACGTCCCAAAAATCCAAAAAATTCGTATATGTAAGTGATTTTTTTTTGTTCCAAACAAGTATTTTTATTTGATGAAGATATCCAAAAGATATTAGTATATAGATACAATAAATATTTATGTATATAGACAGGTTGTACTAGTATTTTATCATTTTATGTATACAATGACGCATATAAGGACATTCATTCATCTGGTTTATGTGTCCATTCAAGTTCATTAAATTGTCCATGCATATTTTATATCTATGTATATATTATCATTCATATATGAAGAATGGACAATAAAGATTATATTATAAATATATATAATAATATGTGAAGTATTAGAAATATTTATTTCAAGATGGGCTCTTTAGAAAAATTAATCCCTATTTCATTTTCTTTGTAAAATGACGAAATAATAACAAGGCATATGATTACCATATATTGTATTGTATACATATATATTTATATTCATGAATAATAAATAAAAATGTATATATATTCTTAAAATATATCCATATATTTATATAAAATATTTTTAATATCTTTTGAAAACATTCCATTTCAATTTTGAAATATGCAAATGAAAAATAAACTGAAACAAATTATGATAAGCTTAAAATTTTCATTAAAAATGGATATACCATAGATATATATATTTATATCTAACAAGTATATATAATTAAAAGATTTAAAAAATCCTTTCAAATTTTTCTGGAGGGGTATTAATGTATATTCATTAAATCACGTAAATATAAGTTATTTGTGTTTATGATTATACAATTAATTCAATTAAATAAAAAAAAAATTAATTTTTCGCTATACAACCAACAATCTGGTTTTAGCGTCCAACAACAGCTTTTTCTGTTTTTCAGTTCTGTTCTGTTGCTAGTTGTTAGTAGACGGTGTCGGTAATTATCCGTACGACCAAACGTAAGCGGAAAATACAAAAATACTCAGTGTTAAAATCCAGATTCGAAAAATAACCGAAAACACAAAACGTATTTTAGGCATTCAGTAGGATTCGAACCCACGACCCCAAATTTTTGTTTGAATTTTAGGTTGGCATTTTTAACATTTACACCACAGAGTTATTATACAATACAATATACAATATTCAATTAAATATAAATATTTAATACAAATTAAATGATTGAATTTATAAAAATTAATTTTTTGAATATTCACTAATGAATAAAATATGATATTTTTTTAAGATGACGTTTTCAGTTAATTTAATGAATATGAAATTTAATTTGAAATTTGAATTTTGGAAACTCCTCTTTTTTTCAGTTTCACGATTTATATTAAGTAATATTCTCAAAGAATTAACATTTGAAATACAAATAACGACGTAAAAAATTTCCAAAATTTGTTTATCATGCTCGTTATTGTGTAATATACGTAATAAATGTTTTTTTTTATACAAGAACTCATAGTATATTAGAAGCTCCAGCCAAGATAGATGAAATTCCACATATGCTTGATTGGCTTGATTTTCAAATATATAAAATAGTATAAATAATATATGTAAAATATAAAATAATTCTAAAATCCTTATATAAATGATGAGTAATTTATAAAACAAATCAATTCTGTTATATATAATATTACCATATCATCTCATATCTGGATGTTTATAAGCATAATGTAAAAATGTATTCATGTGCGATTTGAATTTGAATGCATAAATATAGTTTTAAAACTATATATACAGATATAAAATATAACCCATTCATATTATATAACGACGAAAATATATTTATTTCTATATATAAGAAAGTGCAGGATGTATATTTGAAACCCAAAAATCATCTAAAACGAAACTTAGAAATCTTCTAGTCAAACTATTAAAATCGTCTTGTCTTTACTTATAACTTTCTGTTTGAAATCCAAAGATAGAAGAATCATTTTTAATTTAATTATTTATTTTATTTATATTCATCAAAAAAAGGCATATGTTCGAATAGGTTTGAAATTTTTTAATCATATATTGTTGAAATATTAAAATGTTTTCATGTTCATATGGGAACCTTCCTATATATTCATACTTTTATTGTGCACGCTGCTGTCCTGAAAATGTGTTATCGTAATCACCGTCATATTTCATATATATGTTTGTAATAGAGACTGTTATTTTTTTTCGTAAAATGAATCTTCTTCATTGTAACTATATGTATCTAAAATATAATAATAATCCTCAACAATAAATATCCATATAAATAACATTTTAGATATTTATTCTACTTTTTCGTTCATATGTTTTTTATATTTTATTTTTTTTTAAATAATATTACTTAATATAAATCGTGTAATAAAGACGTGAAGCGAAAACATAAATGATTTAAGTGTAAAACTAATATTTGCCATTGTTTATATTGAATTAGTTTTTTTTTTAAATTATAAAATAAATTTCATATCCTTTTTCATTCGACCAAACTTTATATATCAAGGGTTTTGTTTATAAATGATACTGAACATATGGAAAAAGTGATAATTTTTTTAGAAAAATCTATACATAAGTGCTAAATTTTATTGAAATGTTTCTGTTCAATAGAGAAATCTAGGAATTTATGAACGAACAAATTGGGGAAAATAATATATTATCCAAAATATACTGTTTGATTAAAATATATTTATTAACTTATCGGTATATAATTACAGAATAATTGATTTATTAATTTATTATTATTTTTAGTATTGCCGAATATCTTTAATTGAATATTAAAAGTTATAGTAATAAAAAAAAACATATAATTTTTTTCATGGATTAAAATTTAAATTATTTAAAAATGTTTCTAAAGATGTTTTTCTCAATCCAAAATCCATATTAGCCATATTTTGAATATATGATTTATATTCATTTAATATAGTGGTTTTATCCATTCGATCAACAGCATCGGCTGGTACATAATTTTCACTATTAATACAATCTTTACCCCTTGTCGATTCTTTACAACCCCTTGGTACATTAATATCATATCCAATAAGTTCAAATTTATTACGTTGTACTGCACTCATACATGTATCCACAGTACATTTCCAATATTCCATTGTCGTACAATGTGCTAATAAAATCAATGCATTTTTACCAAATACACCTCCAACACCACATTCTCCGGGTTTACCATCGGCATTGCTAATATTTACCATGAAATGTTGATCCACAATAAATTCTTTAATATCAATGATACCAGCATGACCACCATCGCCGGGAATACCACCGGATCCACCATTTTCTCCACAATCTCCATATATATTATATTTATAACGATAATAATCGTAATAATGTTGTTCCTCTGTTGCTTGTATCCAATGTTCAACTTCTGGGCTTACTGAAAAATCTCTGTATTTCATTAATCTTTGTTCACAATTTAAATCATTTTCATAACCAGTCGGTATCATAAGCTCTTTTGTTACACCAAAACCTTCACCGCCGTTTTGTCCAGCACCACCTTGTCCACCGTTAGCCAAAATGGTTAAATCATAAGGATGAAAAATGGATTCGGCCACACCAAATATATGACCTGCATTTCCACCTGGTTTACCCGCAACACCATCATCACCTTCAGCACCCATTGTAAGGCCATTGCCAGCGGCCATCATTAAATGGGGACCACCATCAATACCATTTAAAATAATCGATTTTTTTGCAATAACATCCCAATGTTTTGCCATTAGTGATAAATGAATTCGTTTACCCATTGCATTTAAATCACTATTAAAAAGTATCGTATTTATTGCATAGGCATTTATATATTTAGCCGTGGTAAAACATTCATTTTCGGTAATATCACTGATGCGTATAAATTCACCTTTTATAGTAAATTTATTATCGGTACATTCAATATCTAATTTATATTTTAATGTCCATTCTAAAATTGTATTTAAACGTTCTAATTTCATTGGATTCATTGTAATTGAATTCATTTCGGAATATCCAGTTTTGTTAAAAAATACCTCCGAATTGTCGGCGGTAATTTGAATACCTTGAGGTTTACCCGGTATTCCCCAATGCTCATCAATATTAATAACATTATATTTTGTGGGATCCGATTGATAATCATAACGGGATAATTTAAAAAATAATTTTGGTAAAAATTTATAGAAATGATTTGATGAAAATACATATAATTTTGAATTATATAATGCGTGTATCCAATTGACAAAATTGAATTTAATATTCATTTCATTATTGTTTATTTGCAGATAGTTTAAACAATTGATTTTATTCATTAAATCATTCATAATGGTTTGTGGAATGCTTACATTTAACTTTTCAATAGTTAACGTTAATTTTTGCATAAACATTTCGGTTGAATTAATTTCTTTTGGGTTATCTAACATAGCCAAGAGTGCATGATATGAAGGTGAAAATAATTCTTGTAATGTATACATATCAAGATTTCGATCCATTTCCAATGTCATAAAATATTTTTCAAATTCATAATTAATATTTCTCATAATTTGAACAATTTCTGTATTTATGGCCACCGACAAATTGTAAACATTTTCTGTGTTAATATTTGACGAACAATAGCTAAAATCGTTATTTTGTTTTTCAATATATTTTAATTGATTAATAATCATTTGTTGAACAGCACTTTTCGAATTCATTACAATTGGAACGTCGCTGATGGAATTTGACGAGCGATCCGGTGACCGCATAATCGAAATTCTTTCATATTTTCCAACCATATTTTGTTTTAATATATTATTGGTAAATTTAATAATACGCTTGTAGTAAGGTTTTTCTGTAATCTGTAATTCTATTGTATCCAGAACCTTACCAAAGAATTTACCTATATCCATTAAAATTTGATCATCCGATTCATTAAATCGATTGACTTTTGTAATTATTAATCCGATACCATCACTATATTTATCTAAATCTTTTATCAACGTTGTAACGTATTTTGCAATAGCTAAATATTCCGATTGACTTTTTCCATATTGAACGGTATCATAATTTATGAAAAATACCATTTTGATAGATTTTGAAAATTCGATAATGTTTTGTAAATATGAAGTTGTTTTAATTACATTCTCTAAACGGTTATTATTAAATATTGTACAATCATAATATGATATATCATTTTTTTTATCAATTAACAATTTGGGAATGAATTCTTTTGATGCTGTTTGTTGCATTGGCTCTGTTTGACTTTCATCTAGCATATAAAATTCATTGAATTTTTCCCCCAATTTTTCGCCAATATCTTTCGATCGCAAATCTTTAAGATCATCAATTAATAATTTTGCCATTATTGATTTATCGGTATTTTGTTTACCCATTAACAAAACATTTTCGGTTTTTCCACTAAAAAGAAATTTTATTCTATCCAATTGAAGTCCGTAAACATCACCTTGATTTTCTTCAATAATTTCCATTTCATTTTGTGTGGAAAATTTTACGATTAATAATAGAAATAATAAATTGATTAAAATTCTCATGTTTATGGTGATGGGTTGATTCTATAAATTTAAAAATTAATATAATTTTATTTTTTATTAAAATTTAATTATCCTTAATGAAAGTGATTGTTAGAGATCCTTAATAATCAAAAAACTGCTCAAAACGAATTACGAAATTTTCGTTAACATTTAAATTTAGGTTAAAATATGTTTCATTGGCTTAAAAAAATTTAACAAAATTTCTATTCTATTTCTACACAACAATTATCAAAATATTGTAATAATACTATTCAAGGAAGATTAATACACATTATAAGTATTTTATTAACATTAAAAAAAAATTTCATAGATTCTCACTTCACACAAATTAATAATATCTATTTCAAAGTGAAAATAATTGGAAATTAAAACTTACTAGTTCTATATGATGATTACTATTCAATGAACACTTTTAAAATAAACTGAAATTCTACAATTAAACAATTACTTTTGATATTTTGAATATAATCTAAAATTTTGCTTTTGTAATTTATAATTGTATCTTTATAATTTATAATATTTATTGAAATTGTATAACAGCTATACAGATAGCATTTTAATTTTTATAGATAATTATTATTTATTTTATTTTTTTACATTAATACTGGTTTTATTAAAAATTTGTCAAATTAATGAAAACAAATTTATTACATAAATATTTTAATTAGATATACAAAGCAAAATAATATTTACGTGTGTGATAAATAATAATTCAATTGTTTTTTTGAAATTTTTCCATAGATCAACCAAGTAATATCAACCATCGATAAAGAATGTTTAAAGCAATGAATGGTGAGTAGAATTTTAAGTATTTTAATTACTATTTAAATAAATGTATACAATTCTGTATATATTTGAATATAAACCCGAATATTGTGATAAATAATTAATAAATAACGATTTTGTTATAAAGAATGTTTAATCAAGGCATTAATTAAGGTAAATGTGGTGCGATTTTAAACATTCATCGATATGAATTTGCATCTATATGCAAATCATCGATTTCTGTAATTATTCGGTCATTTTCAATATTAAAATTCATAAGCATCTGAATTATATTGAAACAATTTCATATCATTCACATTTTATCTCGTCAATAGACTCTAGGAGTCTAAATATTAAATGTTTGCATAGGCCGTTTGTCATTTGATTTGTAGTTTCGGTAATCAACTATTTTTATCTTACACAAAATACTTAATATTTTGCAATTATATTAATTATAGAAAGGAATTTGTAATAAATATCATCGACTTTAGAATTGATTAAGATAATCACGAATGATGATTTGTTGCAACTAAGCCTCATAGATCATACGATTATAAATTTACCTATATTTACTATTATCTCAAAATTTATTATATTATAAATAATACAGAATTTTATACTTCATCTTTTTTAATATATCGAAATTATTTATTTTTCCATTTGTATACACATTTTATAGTAATATGATATTATATTACAGATATTGACATTATATAAAATAGTTGATAAAAACTTATCTTTGAAGTATTAGTTTTTATATATATATATATATTTTAATATTTATACATTCGGAAAAAATATTGCATATGATGGATATATTAATAATATATATAACAATTGAAAATAATAAATATTTTCAATATATATTTAAGTTTAATATATTTTCGATCAATAAAAATAACAATAAAATATATTTTATATTTACAATATATAATTATTTATTTCAAGAATATTGCAAATAATTTTTTTATTTAAAATTGATTCAGAAAAAAAAACTGTTCATTCATCAAAAAAGTCTACAACTGAATTATTACAAAATAAATTCCATGTAAATCTTATAATAGTTATTAAATTATACAAAATTTAAATTAACTTTCAACCAGCGAATAATTTTCATTTTGTAAATTTATTACTTTAAATGCTCCTATTGCTGCGTATGATCTTATTTTGGTATATAACTTTTTTATATGATTATGCTCATCTTCTTCATTTTTATTCATGGAGATCTTCTTCGAGAAATATTTTTGCAATAATCCTTTTTTTTATTTTTATATAAATTCGTTTTTATGATCTAAAAACTATAGACAATATTATATATTCATAATTCATTTGAAATGAATTTCAATTTACTTATTATACCATTTATTCTGAAAAAAAAAAATAAATTAATATAAAATACAATTTTTTTTAATATTCGTAAAGTAAAAAACGCACTTGAATTGATTATAATATACTTTTTATTTTGTATTCTGATATTTCGAATTGCTTCGATATGTTATTTATTTCTCATATATGTGAAAATAAACGTATATATTCACTTAAAATGCATTAAATTGAAAATGGAAAATATAAATTGAATAAAATCAATATACCAAATATGTATAATATAAAAAAAAGGAAGAAAAACCAAAATATAACATAAACAAAAACATGTCTACATCATATATTATAGCCGGCAATACATCCAAGCGATGTAAGAAAATCCATTTTCAATATTACTTCATTTTTTTTTTTGTTTTTCCTTTTCCTTTTTTTTTTGTTTATTAAACAAATTATAGTTTACAAATAGTTTTACTATAATATATTTTGTATTATTATATGTATTGTATATTTTCGTAATCGTCGTCGTTATCGTTTTTTGGTTTCTTTAACATATATAGTTAAAATATTTATATATCCTGTGTTCGATATAATACATTATAAATATCGTCTTTAATTTATTATTATTATTTTTTTTTTTGATAGATAAAACAAAATAACTTAATTTAATCAATTGATTTGTTTTTATTGTTTTATGTCAAATGTGAATGTAAATGGAAATATATAAAATATTGGTTTTATTGAAAATGTTATGATAGTTATATAGAAAAGGCTTCTTTTTATATACTCAATCCATAAGTTAAAAATGGAAAACTTTTTCATTTCTTTATGGATAAATTATCGAAATACCGAACAATAACCAAAAAATGTTTGTTTGTTATATTTATAATACAAAAGAAATTTTTTTATGGGTTCTAAAAATATATATTTTTCAAATTGTTTTTATTGTATGACTGATTATGCAATCGCAGTATTTGCATATAAATTACCTAAAATTTATTGTATCAATTATAATTGTATAAATATACCTGTAAACTATACATATATGTATATATCTTTGCTGATTAATTCTATTTATTATATAGAAATATTTATAAATATATTAAAATTATCATATTTACTAATTGAATCATCAACCATGTATATTATTAATCCGACGTCGGTATAAGCTGTATTTAAATAAAGGCCGTAAAATAATTGATAATCAAATGAAATTATGTAGTAATTCATCCCAATATTTATACATATAGGATTGAATCGAATGAACAGTAGGATGGATATTGATTGTATTATGCGGGTAACATCTGATTAACTATATATTCACGATGAATAAGTGATGAATTAGTGAGAAAATTCTATCGTATAAGTAAACAAAAGACAATTCAATTTACTATATTAATATTTATTGGCTTTTTGGTTGTTAAGAAATGTAGTAATTTTATAGTAACTATTCAGATTTCTTCCACTAATTAAGTTTAATTTACCAACCAAATACAAAGATTGCAAATGGTCACAAATTATTTATTAGTTGAACTCGGTATTTGCGTTAATGGTTAAATCTGCATTCAAATGTATGTTAAATTTGTGGCATTTAAGGTTCTAATATAATAACGGTGGTATCGATCTCAATCTCTAAAAATTTAAATCGCATATTTATTTAATGCAGAAATAATAATCATATTTTTTTAATATTATTATTATTATTATTATTCGCTTGAATTCTAAACAATGGATAAATAGAATGGAAATATGATTACTTTTTGTCTATATGTATGTACATATGCAAACCATCAATCTGTATATATAAACAAATACACGGTGGCATCCTTTTTTTAAGGATATTTGTACATATTTGCATTTCGTTATTTTTAAAAAAATAGCATATATCATGTGTATCTTATATATGTTCCATTACATTATAGATTCATATATATGATTATATATACAAATAATATTGTAATAATAAAAATAATAATAGAAAAATAAATGTAAATTTTTAGATTCATTGCTTTACGGATCAATAAATGTTTTCAATAGTTATTGAACTCATTTAATTTGATTTTGTTCCTTGTTGCATATATTATATATTATATAAAAGTAAATGCATAAATATATTAAAAAATATTACATGCGTTTTTTTTTCTACATTTATTATTTTTTATTATTTATATAATAAATTTTATATTTAAAAAGGTACCCTTCGCAAGTATACAATTTTACTCCAAATACATATGCGTGAATCTATCGTTGTTTTAAAAAATGTATATATATTATGTGAATGTGCATTAGTTGATTTAACATTAGAATAAAAATGTTCTATGGTTATCAGAGAGGTAAACCGAAATAAAAAACACTATATAATTTAATTTTATTAACCCTTATTTATTTTTTAAATATTAACAAAATTCTATTGTTGTTACCTTAACTTATTAAAATATTATTTTAGAATAAAATCACGATGTAGAAATATTTGATGTAATTTTTTTGAAACTTATATCAAATCGCTCTACTTATCAAATTTTTATTAAAGATATTTTTTGTATACATTTGTGAATGTAGCAGATCCATTATTTTAACATATTTTATATCATTCACTTTGATTGATTCGTATCTTTCTTTTAATATATTCAATTTTTATTCTTGTCTTGTATAGAAATATAGTTGTTTTGGTATTGTAAATTTAAAATATTTTGATTTGTCAAATCTGGTTAAAATCACTTACATTTTACTTTACCTATTTATCATAAAATGTTCATGCCGATGACCGTCTCTGTTTGATGTCAATCACCGGGAATTTATTTCTACTAATCGTTAAATGCGTATAATTGTATATTTACTATATCATACACAACCGAATTTTCCAATAATATTGTATTTATAAGCGTGCAAAAAAAAATAAAATAACATTGAAATTATAAATGTTTTGGTTGCACCTTAATGAGATATTTATCCATATATATGATTGTGGATTCAAATTAGATTATAATTAACCAATTTATGGAAGAAATTATGTAAAATTTGAAAATATGGCACGAAATATTTATCCAAATTTGAATATAATACACAAAAAAAGCATAATATAAGTATGTACATATAATTTTTCAGAAGCACACGTAACGCATATTACATAATAAACAAAATATAAAGAATTGCCCCCCTTAATTAGCATCTCGTTTAAATGCATACTTTTTTATATTACTATCTTTATTCTATATATTATATGCAGGTTGTATATATATAACAAATAACCAAAGAACGCATAAACATCAATTAAAATCTCATTAAAATTTATATGAGATTCTTATAAAAAAATTTATTTTCTGATATATAATACATTATTTATGCATTTATAGATGCATATGCATATATATATTCTTCTTCTAAATATGTAATGCAATTCATGCATTATCGTTCACTTTATATATGCAATTAAATACTTGATTTACAACTTTTTATTACTTCGCAGCTTCATTAACATGTCATCTGTATATATATACATACCGATATCAATTTTGTGTAAAATGAATGTGTACGTAAAATATATTCTTTTATCTTTTATATCTTTATGCATATATTTACCCATCAAAATATTTGTTTATGATGTACAATCGAATGATGCAAAATCTGATGATGCAAATATACGATACTTTCATATATTTATATAAATAAATTTGCAATTTTATATATCCATGCATCCAACTTATTAAACAATATTTATACATCTATACTTCGCATATACATATATAGTTATGATAATGGTCAGAGATTTTTAATATTAATAAAATAATAATAATAATAATTATAAGATTATGTTTAATATTATATATTATAATTTTTTTTTGTTCTTTAAAATTAAACCATATATGAATATATATAGAATTGAGAAAAGCAAAAAAGTCAAAGTCATGATGATGCAAATCAAATGTGCGCGATTATCCATTATTTTTATTTTATAATATATAATATAAAAATATTATAAATTATATGTTAATTCAAAATTGTTCGTATGGATATATTAAATTTTTTCATGCCTATTTTCTGTGCATACACCTCCTTCTGGTTAATTAAAAAATTATTTTAATGGGGTTTTTATGCATTTTTATATATATGTTGTGTATTGGAATTTAATTATTTTATTAATATCTAATTTTATCTTCAATAGTAAAATTATATATATATGGAATACAGACAAATAATAAAATAATTTGCATTTTGTAATTATATGCGGTTTGTGTTTTTATGATCATATTTGAATTTTGTATATATATAAATAAAATTAAAACCTATTCCGATAAAAGTTAGTGCTCGATTTAAAATGGAATATATACGTTTCCGAATTTCGGTTGTAAAATCTAATCTATACTACATACAAAAGTTCAATTAACTTGTGCTTATAAAGGGTGATTTTTTAGCTATTATATTTTTGGCAACACTGGTTTAAACAGCTGACGCACGTTTCGTGTTTTGTTTCACTGTCAAACAACTTCAGTTTGGTCTATAATTTAACCATGAATCGTCTTACAAACGAACAATGGTTGCAAATTATTGAATTTTATTATCAAAATGCGTGCTCCGTTAAGAAAGTTCATCGTGACGAAATTGTGTTCAGCGACAACAGCTACCAATGCATCCAGAAAAAGTCACAGTTTGGTGCCGTTTATGGGCTGGTGGCATCATTGGACCGTACTTCTTTAAAGTTGATGCGAATCGTAACGTAATTGTGAATGGTGAGCGCTACCGTGAGATGATATCCAACTTATTTTGCCCAAAATGCAAGAGCTTGACTTTATTCGCATTTATTCGTGAGATACCGGCCGAAATGTTGGAAAGAGTATGCCAAAATTGGACTAAGCGGATGGACCATTTGAGGCACAGTCAAGGTCAACATTTGCATGAAATAATCATTAAATTATATGGACCGTACTATCGATTCAAATAAAGATCTCATGCATTTTTCTGAATTATATGTGTTTTTTTTTTAAAAACTTTCCTATAGCTCTTAAAAAATCTCCCTTTATATTGAAAAATATACAATGTAATGTAAATCAAAAATATATATTTTCATTTTTAAAAATATATATCAATTAAAAAAATGGTTTTACCCCAATTCATTAATGTTTTTCTATCATTATTGATTGCGATATTTCATTTTTTTTTCATTTTAGTGAACATGCAATTTTGAAGATTACCATCTCTCATATTCCGATTTTTTTGCCGTATTTCTTTATGAATACATTGAATTGATTTTGGAAAAAACATATTCTTCAAATATAATTTGTTTATTATTCCATTTCGGTTAAACCAAAATAAATTTAGACAAACCAAAAAACCTCTATATATAATTAATATACTTTTTTCTTTTTTCGCATCAACAATTTATTTCCATATATACAAAACTCAAAAATGTGTTGCAGATGTTCATTTCAATTTTTATATGTAAAATCTTTGGAATATATAATTTATATGATAAAATTCACAAAAACTATGCATTAAAAATGTTTGTGTTTTGCATTAATGAATGCCACATTCCGATCATTACAAAAAATAAAAATCAACACACCCACTATGATATCTTGATACGCGCAGTTTGCCCACATATGCTTTAAATGTATTTATTTTTAATTTCATTGACTTTATTTTAGATCTTTTATCGTCTTGTATATTTAAACGATAATATATAATTCACATACTTTTAACTGACGTATTTTTAATTAATATTATAAACATATCAAATTAAATTATATATATTTAAATTTATGACACTATTATTTTTAGGAGTTTGCAAAAAAAAAAAAAATAAAAATAACAACAAAAATAACTGCAGCCGGCAATATATTTTTTATTTATAAAATTTATATTGAATGTTAAAATTCTTTATTATATTATTTTTGTTCACCTTATAATTATCTGATAAATTTATTCCAAATTTACATTTTCTCTACATATACGTATGTCAATTAAAAATTATTAATGAACTCTCTAATTTATATAATCAATATAATTGATCTATATATATACACACAAAAAAAAACAAAAATTCTTTTAGTTTTTTAACAATCTTTTTACCTTGTTTGTACTTTGACAATCATAATGAATCTAAATATTCAAATGAAACTAGACTAAAAAAATACGCAGCATAGGAACTCATTTATATATTGCAAAATTTTCAATTATTATACCATAAGCGCTTTTCAATTGTTCAATGCTTGACATTTTCATTGTTAATCCCTTTTTAGCACAAAACCCATAGAAAAAAAAATCATTCATATAGAAAAAAAATTAATACGTTAAAAATATAGGTAGGGTAAATAAATATAAAATTAAATTTCTACATATATACATATATAAGTATATATGTTCCACTTTTACTTATTCAATATTTATATATAGAAATATATATTAATATAATAGGGATATTGATTGGTGGTATATAGTTGTTAAAATTTGTTTGATTTTTATTTTTCAACAAGAAGGGACCTTTTATATTGAAAACCCTATACATGATACTTTAATAAATATACAAATACAACATAAATCGATTGATTGGATTTCGATGTTTATTTAAAATGGCTACTTACAAATTTCGATTTCTCTATATTTAATTGTTCATCAAACACCTTTTTTTATTTTTTTTCAATAAAAATAAATCGCTTTTGTGATTATACAAGTAAAGATATAACCAAAAATAAAGAAATAAAATCTAAAAAATTAAAATTGAAATAACCAATTTCTTAAAATAAATTTGTCTAATAACTTTAAATTGTTGATCACATTAGAGAAAAACCGCGCAGATTAAAAAATAAAATGTTTTATTTTAAAAGATATTATATAATATACAAAATTGTAACACAAATTCTAATAATAAAAGCTCTGTAAAAATATATCCTTACAAAAAAATATCCCTTTTGTATATCCTTTTTATTTATTACACTAAATTGTAGATGGCGGTTCTAACACGACACGAATATCCTTCAAATGAAAATATCCTTTTTCTGATTTTGATTGTGATTTATGGTTACATGATGGTTTGTGATTCAATAAATTTTGATATTGCAATAATTATTGTACTTGTACAATTATACATATATAATTTACGTTTCAATTCATTGCAGGAATGAATCTATTTTTTTCCAATTTGAATCCCTGATTTAAAAAAGCTTTATAATCAAATCATTATTTTATTATTGGCGGGGTGATGATTTGAGATTTTGAGCGAAATTAAGTGGGTTTTTATACTAAAAATAATTCTATCTTTAAAAATTTCAATTTACATCATAATAATAGACTTGATCCTTTCATCCATGGATATGTTGTATTTTCATTGCTAATGAGTAATATTGTTATTAGAAATAAAAAAAAATTGAATTTAACTTTCGCAAACTTTTTCATTTTGTTGATTTCATAACGATATGAGTTATTAGCTGTACATCCAACAGCATCCAATCATTTTAAAGCAATCGAACTAATAACATATGATACAAAGATTATTAATTCAAAGTTTACGGTAATAGAACATTTTCAACATCTCTAATACGATACTTCTTGAGTTTAAATAATAGTCTATATATTTAATGTTCTTGTAATATCAGATTAAATTCAATTGATATCAAATAATTAGTGTATCGATATTTTATTTTTATTTTATTAACGATTGCGAATAGTTTTTATAATTAATCCAATGATGTGAGATACAAATAAATTATAAACTCAAAAAGAATTTAAATTTGTTAAATTTGTAGTATAGTAAATTTAAACAACATAAATATATTAATTATGTAATTCATTTATATATATTTAAATAGATTTTTTTAAGTATCTCTATAAAATTGAATAATTTAATAATTTGTAATGTAAAAAATGTTAATGTATTTTGTATATTAAAAGTATGTTGAATATCAACAATTTATCTTATTTACACATTTATACTACATTCATTTAAAATTAGACATATATAAGAAATCTTTTAAAATAACAACAATTTAACTAAAATAATACAAATATTGTTTAGTGTTTACATACATACCACTTGAAATTTGAATCTTAAATAATATTTATATATTATATGATAATATAAATCCAATACTCTTTCACGCACATTCAAAGAAATCAATCAATCAATCAAAAGTGATATATTTAATTGATGTATATGTATATATAATGAATATATAATAAATTATATAAATTATATATGACAATTAAAGATATATGAACAAGATCATAAATAGCATATATGCATATGAAGTTAATTTATTTGTTGAATATAATGTATTGTGTATATATGCAAATGTAATAAACATTTGTATTGGAAATTTGGTTTTTTGAAATTATAAATAGAGTTTATGCAATGTGTTTTTGGAGCGATTATGAATAATAATGAGTTTATATTTAAGAGATGTATATAGCTGTGTATAATTACTTTGAATGGAGTGATTTTGAATAAATAGTTTGTTCTAATTTGTTTTTAATTTATTTAGACATTGACAATATAGCACAAGTGCGATCTGTCATTTTGTCTTATGAGATAATCAATTATTGTCCATATGATAAACGTTATTATTATTGTTTTTTGATTAGCCATACTTATATATGTAAATTTTTTTTGTATATTATTTGACAAATTGTACTTAAAATCAAATTACATGAATGATATTTCAATTACTATATATATATTGAATAACATCCATATTATTTCGAATAGTTAACTTCTTCATTTAGCGGCCGTAACTATCGCAGAAATGTATGTACATCTTTAAATGTTTAATCTTAAATCGTATTATAATGGAAACTTGCCTAACAAACATCATAAATTTTTTTCTCATTTCTTTCGTATATTACATAAATTGAGTGTTTCCTTAATGATTTTCTTTACAGTTTTTCGATTGCAATATTCCCACTTAATTAATAAAATAAGAAAAAGAGATTTTACAACATCGGAATTTGAACGAAATTGTTGCAGACAATATTCTACTATTGAAACAGTGAGTCTGTGCCATCTGTGGAATCATGCAAATTATCATAATCCTAAGTGATAAGACATCATTTCATGAAGATTTTCAGTTGAACCTAGTCCTAGTTCCTTAGTTATGGGGCCTAGAAGTTCTCATGAAAATGTAAATCTTTAGAAACACACGAATATACAAGGAAATGAACAAATGTACTGCTTCTAAACGATGTTCATGATGAATGATGTTTAAAGAACTCTTATCTAAAAGTTAATAGAGCTGTCAGACCTAAGGTTCGGGTTTTCTTAGTTTCTTTGAGTGCAAATTTTTTTTAGATTTTTTAAAGAGTTTAATAAATATTCTTAAAATTTACCCATCCACATTTTTCCACCTCACCCACCTCCTTCTGGAAATCCTAGCAGCCACTATGAAAGTTCATATTTTCAAATTGGTAAAGAAAATAATTTTTTTATATTTATTGTTGGTTATTATCATGAGCGAACACTGAATATTAATTCACAATTGCTATTCACGGTGCCTGTCAAATAGAGCATTTTATCAAAACAAATATTGATAGATAACCTAATTTTTTTTTTACTTTAGGATTTACAAAAATATATGTTTGTTTATATATTTAAACTCTTAATTATCTTCGATTTCTTTTAGGGTTATTTTGAATGAAAGATAATAAAAATAGATTTGATTTAATTATCAATATTTTATTATCGCATATCAACTCGTTACACAAATGGGGTTTTCCAAAAAAAAAACTCCAAAATTTGACCCATTCAAAAGGAGGTGGTGAGGTGGAAAATGTAGATGGGTAATATTTATGTATATACTTCAATTTTTAAGAATATATATTTAATGCTATATAAAAAAACTTAAACAATTTGAATTAAAAGAAACCATGAAAACCCCAACCCTAGGTCTGACCTTAAATCTAACCTTAGGACGAACCTTAGATAACCAGCTCTAGTTACGTTTCTTTAAACGTTTATCGCCATTTAGAAGAGATACATTCGTTTTTTTCATTGTATATTCGTATATTTATGAAGGTATGCATTTTCGTTAATGGGAACTTCTGAGCTCCATAACTCGGAAACCAGGTATAGGTTCAATTCCAAATCTTCACGACACGATGCCTTATGACTTGGACTTATGATTAGACCCCATTTGGATAATATCAGAGAGAGCAAAAGAAGGGATCACATTTTTTTGTCAAATTTGGTCTCACTCTTGGATAAAAAGAAAATACATTATAAAATTCAAGGCTTCTTATTTTATATTTCTTTCTATATTATCTTCATTTATCTTATGTGGTAAGTTTCAACGATAGAAATTTACAGTTATTATGGATGTATAGTGGATATTCCCGCGCGGGGGGTTCATATATATATATATGTTGTAGAATATTGTTCACATATAATTCGAAATAGCAAACAACTTATATTGGAAAAATTTATTCGTGTTTATCGCGTAAAAACAGAATTACGCGTATATATATGATACTTTGTGATATATATTTATATATATATATATATATTTTCTCCAAAAATACGTTCATGTCAAATGTCACACATTGATTAAAGAAACAATTTATAATTATTAGACAAATGCGTATTATAAGACAAAAAATGAACATGTTTATTATAATTTATTTCTTTACATTCCGATATACATATATAAGAAATCTTTCTGTTCTTTTTATTAAAAAAATATCACCTGCTGTGCACACGAGAATTTCCACTAAATATATAGAAATTGTTTAAATTAACATGAAAAATAATTCGATTATATTGTATTTTTTATTGGCATTTTAAATGAAAATCATTACTTTAATATATATTCATTTAAATTTTATATTATATAATATTATAATAAAGAAAATTTAAATTGTATATAAAGTTAAGACTATATAATATAATATTACGTTCTTTTTCGTTATGTATATGTTATATTTACTATATCAAACTGTTTTAAAACATGTTCATCTGTATATAGAAAATTTCAAATATATTTATATCTTTTTATATACTCACAGAGCACTATAGAATAGATTCAAAAACATCTTCTATGTGTATACTGATCCTCCATATACAATTTACAATTTAGTATAAATATACATTTGTATATGGAGAAAATGCAGAACCCATATTTCTATATTAATTCGAAAAGGTACTAACATAAATATATATAGTTATTTATATATTGCAGTGAAAATATAAAATTTATTTATAGGATATTTAAACAACAAACAAAATAATTTAAGGTTTTACGTATAAATAATTTACATAATTTTATATTGTTTACAAAGATTTAGTTAATCCTTTTTCGCAAAACACATATAAACATAAAATATATATATGCTTATATACAATACTTAGCATATATACATTATGTTGTGAGTTGTGACATAGGTTCAATGTTCAATAATAACAGTATATGGAAATAAAAGTATACGAGTATTCAAGATATATAATATTAACTATATATGGTACTATATATGGTAATTGTATAATAATACATTCACATCGATGAATGAATAAATGAAAACTTGTCGTTTATATTTTTCCGATAAATCCTTGTTATATATATTGTTGTTGTTGTACATAAATATGTATAAGGATCATTGACTAATTTCAATATTGTATTGCAGTTAACTGCAATGTAATGTTTTATTTATTTATATATATATATTCATTGTATATTCAGACAGGACTATGTCGTTTTTCGGATATACACAATACACATATATAAATGTATATTGAACTTTAATTATATGATTTAATTTTTTCCTCTTTGGTATATCATGTTCTAATGATTTTTCAGTTTAATATAAATCGATTGATTTATTCTTTGATAGTTTACATTAGAGATTACATTTGTTTTTTTTTTTTTTTGTTCAAATGTGATTATTAAATATTGTTCAAAAATTAGATATGAATGACTTGCAAATTTGTAACTTTTTTTTTAATGCTACCCTTCAATGTATTATTTTTGGTATATATAGAGAAAAGGCAGATTATAACCACGTATAATATATGTAAATATAGTATAAATATTTTTTATTTTGGTAATAGTTTATCAAAAATTTAGTTTATATTTTGAACAATATATTTTTTTAATTTATCCTAATACTAAAACTAAAATTCATTCTTAAAGAAAATAATCATCAAAAAAATTGCACATATATTAACAATTTATAGGATCTGATCCATTCAAATTCCAATCTTTTTCTATTCAACATTTTTGCGAATAAAACGAATATAAAATATTCAAATATTTCGAAAATCTTATCATAATAATATAATTTATTCATGTGCATTTTAAAATATGAATATTCAAAAATTATTTTAACACTAGATTGCCCAAGGCAGTCATTTTGACTGCTTTTGAATTTCAATTAGAAAAACAATTTCTATTTCTTTTTATATCAATTTCTTTTTATAAAGTCGTCTAAAAGTTAGCCTTAAAGAATATTTTCCCATAAATTAGCCCTAATTAGAAATTCATTTTAAATCAATATATTGTAATTTAGGAAAATTAGAAGTTTTTTCATAGGTCTAAAATGTAAGACAGATGTTTTTTGTAAATAAAAAAATAATCTTATAAATCCACATAACAATAATTTATAGCTTTCTTTTTGTTTATGGAAATTATTTTAAAAAAAATTTATTGGAATTTAATTTCCTAACAACATTTTTAAGGAATTATAAAAGAAAGTATTTGAATATTTTGTATATCATAGGTCCGCGATCACTACCTGTTAAAAATTTATCGGTACAATTCATTGAAAATGTTTTGATTCAAAATTTCTTATATAAAATACCATTAAAAATATTAAGTTTCAAATATATCAAATACAAATATTAACTTAAAATTTGGAAAAGAGAAATTAGATAATTAAAAAGGACTTATTCTGTCTAACATACATATACAAAAACGAATTAAAATTTTATTATATTTTGTATTGTACCGTAAAATATAAACCATAAAATAAAAAAATGAAATATAAAATAATCCAATAAAATTATATTTTTATTATTTAAGTCACTTAAATTAAATGAAAATTTATTTTAGATTTACAATTTATGGAAAATTGAATAGTTGGAGAATATATATATATTGAAAAATTGTCTAGAAATTTTATTCATTTTATTTTAAAATAAAGTAAATAACAAAATTCATGCATTCCCCCTTTTTTGAATTTAAAAATGTTTGTTAATATTTTCACCGCAGTACGTCTCTATGCTATGCCATAAAAATTAAAACAAACTTATCGTTTTATAATGATTTTAATACAAATAAAAAATCACGCATCAACCACATTCCCCACCTTAACGTTGAGGAAGTGATCGATTTCGAAAAATCCATTTAATTTTAAACATTTAAAATCTATTCTTTTAATTTATAGATGTCATATTAAGGAAAACTTTCCAATTTTCCATTCAAAATTGCATATATGACGACAATAATTTCTATTTTCTATAAATATATGAACCCCTAAGTTTATTTTATTTTTGAGAAAATACTAGCAAAAACAATATTATTCTCAATCATTTATCAAATTCAAATCCCCTTTATATTTCCCCCAAAAATAAGGTGAGCATGACAATCGGGAGTTTTTGGGTGGAGTTTTTGGATTCATTTGATAATGCATGCATAATACGAGAAAATCATGTGTATAACAAGTGTTATTTATTTGCTTTATAAAATTGGTGAAATTTTTTTATAATATGAAAGTAGCATTGGAAAATTGTTATGCAACAATATGGGTAAAATAAAACACTTAAAATATAGAAATTGCAAAGGCGACAAACTAACACCACCATTCATTTAATATTCATCGCATCACCATGCATCAACTTCACCGAACTATAGAGAAAATCATTTTCTCCATTTCCATTATTATTTTATTATCCATCCATTTACTATCAAGAGTGAGTATCATTTTCAACTTTGTTCGTAGAAAATCTTTTGGACTTTTGATGCACTTTTCTTTAACAATAATTTTATTTTAGTATATAAAATAAAATTGCAGTAAAAATATGTTTGTGTTGAAGAGAAATTTTTTTTTAAAATAAAAAAACTTTTCTTTTCAAAGAAAATTACATATGGGTGGAGTTTAATACTAAATTTCTTCTTTTTATATATATATATATATATATATATATTTTTTTTTTATATTCCACTGCTGTTGTATTTGTGGTATTTCATTTCTTTTTAAAATTTATACATATATTTTTTTAATAAATATATTTAAAATATTATCCAACATAATCACCACCGCAGCACCATTCATTATTTATTATTATATAGTTTATTTATTTTTTTTTACTTTTGCAATGTAATGCTGCATGCATCACGATATATAGGAAGAAAATTGGAAATTTTTTATTCATCAACAACAACGCAATTTCATTCATTCAAATTTTGTTCTTCGTTATTGCAACAACACGCATTGTTGGTTTGGTTTTTTTTTTTTTTTTGGTTTCGTATTTTCAATGAAAATTACCGATAAAAAATATTTTGTGGTGATGAAAAAATTGTGAAAATCAAAAAGTTAAAAAAATATAATTTATTAGCTTTTTAGTTTTTCATATTTCTTTTTTGTATTTTTTTCAAGTTATAAATTTTTTGATATTTATTTTTTTGGCAATATTTTTAGTTGATTATCACTATAAATAATTTGATATTTTCTTAATTTTATTTATTCCATATATATATATATATTTTATTGATGGTCTGTTTTTCAATTCGATTTTCTTTTTATGGTGGTTTTCTTTTTTTTGTTCTGTAATGTGTAAAGTTTTTTTTTTTTGTATATGAAAAATTGAAGAACATTTTATTTTCCCGTTTTTTTTACATTGATGATGATATATAATATAATGACGATGATATTGACGATGTTATAAATATATATATATACCTCTAGGAATATAGTGAATGAAAAATCTTAAGAAAATAAAAAAAAAAAGAAAAGATTTTGATGTGTTGCGGGTTTTTTTTTTGTATGCATATATATTTATGAAAAAAAATATAAGTTGGGAAAAAAGAAAATTATAAGAAATACAATTTTTAACAGACAACGTTTAGTTGATGTGTGCTCATTGAATGATAAACATAAATATAAAAAAAAAATTAAAAAATTTATTTTTCCTTTCTTTTTAATGTTGTGGGTGATAATATAAAAATAAAATAATATATGACTTTAATTTTTTTTTTTGTATTTCTTCATGAAAGAAGAAAAAATTTTTTAAATAAAGTGTAATTTTAATTTGCCTGCTAATATATGTAAAGACAAAAACAAAATTATAATTTATATATAGTTATTTTGACTCATGAAAAATGACTATGCGATTAAAAACAATATAAAATTTTATATTTCGGAAAATTAATTTTTAAAATATATTAATTTTGATTTTTCTATCAATTGAATACATACATTTTTTTGAAAAAAAAAACACCTGCTTGTTTGATTTTGATATTTATATATTGTGGATGGAATATATTTTTCAATCAAAAATTATATTATACTATACAAAATTAATTTTAACTTTTTCGTTTCAACATTTTTTTTTTTTTTTGTGTGTCAATAAAAATTCTATAATTTTTATTTATTTGTGATTAATTTTAAATAATTGTCATTGTATATTATGAATGCAATTTTTATCACAGTTATACATGCATCGCGCGCTCTTCAAGAATTGTTCATATGTTTATTTAAAAATTAAATAAATAAAAGTTCAACACAGATTTTTAATATTTTCAATACATAAAAATGTTAAATCTTTATAAAAAGGTAATTAACAAAAAAAAAAAAACTATTTTAAAACCATTTTACATTTTATTTATCATTATATATATATATATACATTATTTTATTATTTGGAAATATTTTAATACCTTATTCGCAATTAAATATAAATAATAAATTTTCTAAATTGAATTATTTGATTAAAATTTTATTTATTTTTTATCAATATAGCGAAAAATAAATAAATAATATTATTAGATATTTTTAAGTAATTTTTAAGCGATTAATTAAAGTGCAATTAAATCAATTATTCTTAACTTAAACCATATTTATCAATACCGTAATTTAATTATCCTAAAAAATTTTTAGTATTCATTTATTTCGTAGTGTATTGTATTGTGAAAAAAAAATACCTATATTTATTTTAATAATATAAAATGTTGATTCTATTCAAATTTGAAGAACTTTATATTTAGAACTTATGAACTTTTTATTTCTTGCTTAATTATTGCATTTTTTTTTTAAATAACAGTTATATTTAATTATATTTGCTTATGTCAAAAAAATCTATAACTTTAATTACCAAAATAAAGTTGTTCAAAGAAATTCCATTTATTTAAATATATAGGAGTTAATTTTCTTTACAATTCATATATTTATATATAACGATAACGATATATAACTCATTACACATAATCAGACAAGAATATTTACGAGAATTAAATGAAAATTTTTAAATTCCAAAATGTTTGTAGATTAATTTAAATAAAAAATATCCTCTGGTGAAAACCGTTTATATATATATAATTACTTTCTATTTTTTTTTATTTTTTTTTTTAAATTATATATATATGCACCTTGCGCTTAAAAAAATATAATAAACAGTACGATATAAATATTACTTATCTTGTTGTTTTTTTGTATTATGTTAACAAAAACTACTATATAAGAAAAACAAAATCATAAGATGAAATAAAAACAAAAAAATTATAACGTGCGTTGACGTCGACGACGACCACGAAAATATATATGAAATAAACGAAATATAAGAAAAATAAATAAAATTAAGATAAAAAAAACAGGGCATTGACCCTCTTTTCTTTTAACAGGTATTTTTTTTTTTTATAAAAGATTAAAACAAAATCTGTATAATTTCTTTTTTCTTATAAAATGTTTTTTTTTTATATATATATCATTAAAGTTTTTTTTTAATTTTTTTTCTTATTTATATGTTTTTCTTATATATATATGGTAAAATTTAGTTGATCAATCAAAAAATAATTTTTATTTTTTTTTTTTTGTTTTTTTAATAATCATTTGTTATATCCTCATCTTTTACTCTGCATCATATCATCATATATATGCTGCTATATATAGCTATATATATATTTATATATATATGAATATAAAACTTTACCTTTTTTTTTTTTTTATTTAGCATCTCTCTTATGTGTTTATCTTATTTTTATTTCTGTAAATCAAACATACAAAAATAAAAAAAAATTAAAAACCAGTTTATTTCGTTGTTTTTTTTTTTTTCAGTTGTTATTTAAATTTTTTTATTTAATATTTTTGTTTTGTATATTCACATTATAATAATAATAATAATAATAATAATATTATACAAGACGTAAAATTTGTAAAATGTAAAGTATTATAAAAAAAAAATATACATATAAAAAATATAAATCTGTTAAAAAATAAAATAAACCCTAACAGCAGCCGCTTTTTATATATAATTTTCTGATATATAGAAGATTTAGTAATATATGTTTTAAAATGCATATTACATAAATTGTTATAATAATATGAACTTATATATACGAA
The DNA here is from genome assembly GCA_958336335.1 of Dilophus febrilis. NCBI lineage: Eukaryota > Metazoa > Arthropoda > Insecta > Diptera > Bibionidae > Dilophus > Dilophus febrilis. Next base: position 38,395,528 of record OY284469.1, read on the forward strand.
AAGAAATAAATACTAAAATATTTTCTCAAAGAGATCGTACACGTCAAATATAAATTAAAAAAAAAAAAAAATAACCCAAAACAAGAATAAAGGAAAAAATATATACATATATATTTCCTGATTTTATTTTATTTGAATTTTATATAATTTTACTTTGATGCTATGTATTTTTTTGTATATGGCCTCCGAGAGGACCTTTATTTTATCTTGAACGAAAAAAAAAACAAAAATTATACAAAAAAATAGTTTCGGGATCAAAAACCTTTTTATTATGTAATATTTTTTTTTATTATTATTATTAGTATATTTTTCGGAATGTATTTTTAGAAAAAGAGTTATTTTTTTGACTATAATTATATAAAATATAGAATACCTGATTTAATAACGTTCCTATATAATATGATCATATTCATTTTTTATTCAATTGACTATTTTACTTGATATTTATTTGTTTTTTTTTTCTTTTTAAACCTTAATTAGATAATTAATTATGAAAAATATAATTAAATATATTCTTTTTTTTTCCTTTTTAAAAATCACATACAGAAAACAAACCTGTTTACTTGTTCTATATATCTATATATATAATAAGAAACAATCACACATTTTTAGTAAATATATAATTTATAAAATATTCCAACATATACAAAAATTTAATTGACAATTTTATTTTTAATTTATTTTTTTCTCTCAAATAATATAATCTTAATGTTTATAATAATAATAAAAAAAAAAATAAACGTTTTTTTTTTATAATTACATATAAATATTTTATATATTTTATTATTAATTATAACTAAAAAAATATTTGCTTACATATATATTTTAATTAAAAAAATAAATGTAATATTATGTTTATCACAATTTATTATATTCTTTATATAAAATATACAAAAACAAAAAAATTTTTAACAAAATGTTTAATATTATTATATATGATTTTTAAGGAATTTTTAATTTTTTGTTGTCTTCTTTTTTTTAATTAGTCATCTCGCACATTTCAATTTTGTATATATATACATATATAATAATCTTTCGAAATGAAATTTTTAAAAAAAAAACGAAGAAAAATTTTAAATTTTAAGAAAAAAACCAAACCAATTAATATATAATAAAATATATAATATATTTTTATGTGTATATTAAAAAAAAAAAAAAATTAACATTAAAAAATGTTAATCGCCTTCTTATTGCTATTTTTATATGTTGATTTTTATTATATTATTTGTCTTTTATGAATATTTTTTGTTATTTTTAGCTTTTTTTTTTTTTTTATTCTTTTATGGAAAAAAATAAATAAATTGATTTAATTAATGATGAGATTTTTATATTTATAAAAATTCAGGTTATATACTATAATAAAAAAATGTTTTTTTTTCTTTATTAATAATAATAATAATATAATATCCATCCATATATAACATCAATTCGAAATAAAATATAAAATTAACAAAAGTATAAAAAGAAATCAGAATATTTTCACCGTTTATAAAAAAAAAAATCACTATCTCATAAATTTAATTTTTTTTTTTTTATTTAGTTTAATGTGTTTTATAGTGGAATAAAAATATAATATCGCATATATTAATAATTTTTTTTTCTCGATATATCGGTATTATATTATTAGTTAATTAAATATTTAAATATTGATTATTTTTAAAATGAAAAAAAAAAAAGTGTGGTGTGGTGATTAAACTAATTTCATATTCTATATATATATATAAAATAAAATAAAATAAAAAATATAATATACAGTTTATTTTTATTTGTATAATTTTATATTATAAATAGTATATTTTTCTATTTTAATATTATAAAAAATAGATAAATTATAGATTTATGTTTAAAGTTCTCTTTTACATTTTTTTTTTGATTAAGTTATTATATATGTATTATAATAGAAAATATGACTAATATTATATATATTATTTTAAATGTCATATAAATGTACTGTTTTCCTCAATATCTAATAATTGCGGTGTTGTTAATATATATATTTAGAAAAATACCTCGTTTGAAATTTGTATATTAACGATATTATTTCAGATGTAAAAGGAAAATCCCTTGCATTATAAATAAACATTTTTTTTTAAATTAAAAGCCCCTTTTTTTTCGTTTTTTCTACAACTCTGCTTCCGCTTGCGGTTGGTCGTACGGCTAATTACCGACCGCGTAAAAGACACAAATTAAGAAACTAACAACAGAAGGCTGTTGTTGGACGCTAAAACCAGATTGTTGGTTGTATAGCGAAAAATGTATTGCTTTATTAATTCCCAACCCCTTTTATTACTATTTTTTATTTGAAATTGTATATATATTCAAAATTTTACTATGAATTTTATCATTTCAATATTTAGTATCGTTCCGAAAACATTTCAGGAAATATTGCATTCCAAGACTTTTTCCCAGATGTTTTCATGAGTAATGTTGATTGGTATATATATATAGTGTCAATCCTCCAAGATTATAATTATATCGCAAAAAGCGATCTATAATCATTCGTGGGGAAATAAATATCACACATTTGAAATTTATATGCAATCCAACTATTTCATTAGTACGCAGAACGTTCATATTAAATAAAACTTTATTTTTACTTGTCTTTTTGCGTTTTGCGTACTTCTTTTTCAATATTTTAATTCAGTACTTTTTATAACATATAATAAATTATCGATTTCGTTACAATTTTACATCATTCAAATATATATTGATTATTTATAGTCACATATATTAATACTGAAAAATATCATGGTCTATGTATATTTAAAAAAAGAAAATTCTTTAAATATTATATAGTCCTCTATACATAATGGGTATTTTCTCAATACTTTAAAAAAAAGGATATTAATAAAATGACCCCGAAAAATGATGATGCAAATAAAATATTATGTACAGTATACACTCTATTTACTTTTTTTTAACCATCCGTCTTCTAATATATAAAAAAATATACTAAAAAAAGCATATTACTCGCCATTCATTTTTTTTCATTCATAACTTGTATATGATGATGACTGACCATCACCACATCATACCTTTGACCATTCCTCATCGCATCCTCCTGCGTTACATTATACATATATATATATATATATATATATTATGTAAAACATATGAAAATGCATAAAGGAAAAGTTTACATTTACACAATTTTTTATATCTGTATTTTTAAAGAAAAATCAATATTTTTAAATACATTTATAGCCCTACATTTTTCAACTTTAAAATAAATTCATCTAAAAACGAGAAATAAAGAAGAAGAAGAAGAAGAAAAACAAAACAAAACATCCCTTACATTTTTAATCATTTTTTTATATATATATTCATAAATGTGTCTTTTCTTCCTTCGACCTAGATAATCAAGTAAAAAACCGGCATTTGTATATGTATATACATAATTAATCAATCGTATATACATATATCTATAGTTAGGTATATATAAGAAATGAGTGTACATTTGATTTTAGTAAATATTTTTAATCTTTAAATACAAGTATAACAGAAGAAAACATATATATATATATATAGAAATAGAAGACAGGTGGTATACAATAAAAAATATCTATATATTCACAATTAAGCATAAGGGGATGAATTCTTATATGTATATATAGTGATAATGAAAAACCGGCATTTTTCATTACATCTAAAATAAAATAAAATAATAAAAAAAATAACAACCACCTAATTTATAATCATCAACAAAACCACCCCAGAAATAACATATATGTACTATATAAATATATATATCTCCAAACAGCACAGCACACAAACAAAGCTTAAATTTTAAATGTATGGATATATATAGACTAAAGAAAAACATTTTTTTTTTGTTTAAATTAACAATTAAACAAGAATTTTCATCTATGTATTGTAAATTATTATATACACATAAATTGTTGGTGGATGATGGTGTTATAAGACGAAAAGCACTCCATATTCAAATATACACATATCTATTCTGTATATATATGTAGATATATAAAAGATCTAATGAATGAGTAAAAGAAAATTCTCATCAGCTGTTCATTACCATTTATATAATGATAATGAATATTAACTATATATAAGAATTAGAAGAAGAAAATTTAAATTTTGTTTTTCCCGCCACTTGTTCATTATGTATATGTCTATTTTTTTGTTATTATAAGTCCATCTATATTTATTAAGAGTACGGATTATCGCACGGATAAAACGATTTATGATTATAAATTCTATATACATAACTAAACGGAATCGTGATGTTTTAGTTTGAATGTTTCTTAATTATTCATTTTTAAAATCAAATTCTTCAATGAATAACCTAACCTGATGATCGTTATTATACAAAACAAAGGTATTTTCTAAAAAAAAAAATATTCACTTTGGTAAGAAGCTTTCTCAGTTAAAAACAATTTGAAATAATTGTAATTAATAATCATTTTAAAAAATTTGAACAAAATCACTTTGTTTTATATTATTAATATATATATATATATATATATATATATATACTGTATATAATACACCGCAACCATTTTCTTTAGATGTTAAACATTTTCATATAGAATATACGTTATTTAATGGAAATCCAAAGAGAAAATGGTGTATATATAAATTTTCCTATTTTTCTTCTTCCCTTTTTTCTTTTATATGCACATATATAATACATCCTTTTTCTTATATAGTTCTGATATCTATAACTAACAGTAGACATCAATAACAGTTTCAATATAAAAAAAAAGCTTTCACATAAAATAAAATTCACATATATATATAACCCCCTGTAATTTTCTTTTATATTACACACACAAAAGTAAGTAAAAATGAAAAATGCGAAGTTTTCTCACTCACTCATTGGAACATGATGATGATGATGATGATAAAAATACGAACGCACACATACGTTTTTCATATAATATAAAAAAAAAAATTTACGCCCCACTACTTATCAGTTTTTCTCATACTCCTGCAAATTTTTGTGGTAATGCATAAAGAGTGGGACTGGCTTTTTTTTGTTCGATTCTATGTATATAAAATATATATTTTTTTACTAGCGAATGTATAAAACCTTATTATCATCATCATCATCATCATAATCATCATCACTCTTCATACCATATAGAAAATATCAAATGGTTTTATTATATTGAGTATATACACCACGAATATATTTTTACGTTTTATTTTTATGCGCGCGGCTGCACTGGTTAAATTTTCCTTATCATGAATCAATTTTGTATGTTGAAAATTGGGTGGGAGGAAAATTGGAGAAATTATTTTTTTGGGGGAATTTGAAAGCATATTTATATGTATATTAACAATAAGAGATGGATATATAGAATTGTAAATGGCTTGGTTGGTATATATATATGCATATAAATATATTGTGATGGTATATGATGAATGTTGATGATACGAAAATAAAAAAAAAGTACCATTTAAAGTGGAATGACAATGGAGTTGATGGAGAATCATCTTATTTTTTTTATTTATAATTTTCTTTTTGGTGGAGTGGTAGAAAAGCTAATGGTGATGATGATGACGATGATGATGTAGATATATGGCGGGCGGACAACGGAGGTGGTATGATGATGTGTTATTGATATTTATTTTTGTGTTGTTTCTTTCTGTTTATTAAATACACTGAAACACACAGCACACCAGAATGGTTTTAGTACTGTGGTTAAATGTTATAAAAATATACCTATAATATTATATTTTATTTTATTTTTTTTTGTCAGTTTTTTTCATTCAGTGTTTCATTGCACTTTGTCTAGTGGAGGAGTACTGATAGTCGAATTATTTTATAGTTTAGTTTATAAATAAATATTAGAAAATAAAGAAAAAGAAAATACTGTTAGATGTCGCCTATGAAAACCGTTAGATCTTAAATGAATCAAGTTTACATTAGCCAGAAGTAAAAAATAGCTAATTAAAAAATTAATAAACATGAAAAACCTATAAAAAAAACCTTTGTTTTAGAGTTTTAAAATTCACTTGCCAAAAAAATAAAAAAAAAATTGTGCTATATATACTTTATATTGTTTTAAATTTCTGTGTTTTTTTACGTGTTTTTAAATAAATTTTGTGTATTTTAATTTATTTTTAAATTAAATTTTTATAATAATAAAATAGAGTAGTGTATTTTAAAAAATACTTAAATGACTCACTTTAGTTTTTTTTTTAAAGTGTTCGGTTAATTTTTTTTTCATATTTTCTAATTGTATAAACAAATAATAAATGACAAAACATTAAAAAAAATCAAGGAAAAACAGTATAATTAGATTGACACAATTAATAAATCTAATTGACAAAAACAATATATCTATACATTATATTATTTGAATATATGATACTACAAACATTAAAACAATCCATTACGAAAATGTTGAAATTTATATATAAAAAATGCGGAAAAATAATTTTTAATATAAATTTATAAAATAATATAGGAAATATTAATTTTTTTTTAATGGTGAGTTTTAATAAAAACTATTTTTTTTTGTATTCGAAAAATATTGAGATCTTTAATTCATTAATTTTGTTAATATCAGATTTAAATTTTTGTAAGTTTAGTTTTACCACAAATTATACAATTAAAAATATTATATATGTACTTTTATAAATGCAAATCATAACTATTTGAAAAATGTAAATATCAATTTGAATCCCCCAGTTAAAGAAATCGCATTAGAATATAATTGCGATATAAAGTGAATTTATTTATTGTTTATATAATGGCCGATAATTTACTTGATTCATGAGCATAGGAATTTCATTTTTATAATACTGAATCTAAAAAGTCTTTCGTTTTTGAACCTAAATTTATTTTACATATATGTTATTATCTCATTTTAATTTTCATTTCAAAAAGTTTTTAGTTATATTAAAAAATTTCGTATTCCTACAATTGGTTTTAACGGCCAACAACAGCCTTCTGTTGTTGGTTTTTTAATTTCAACTTTTCGTACGACCAAATATTTTTTGTGAAAATTCGGATTCGAAAATAACCGAAAAGACGAAATGCATATTTTATGTCTTCGGGTTAGGATTTGAACACACTACCCCAGCATTTTGTAATGTGATTCTATTTTGGCATTTTTTATTACACCACAGAGTCACAAATTAGTTTAATTAGTTATGAACAATAAATAGAAAAAAAATTAATATTTTGAATATTAAACGGACATTATTAAAATATAAAAAAATTAAGATTTCATTTGGTATAGAAAACCGCTTAGTTGGTTTGGAAACACTTCCATTTACACCGGAAAATTCTATATAAAATAATATAAAAAAAGTAAATTTTTCGCTATACAACCAACAATCTGGTTTTAGCGTCCAACAACAGCCTTCTGTCATTAGTTTCTTAATATGTGTCTTTTATCGTGTCGGTAATTAACCGTACGACTAGTCGCATGAACAGAAAATACAACTCTGTGTTAAAATTCAGATTCGAAAAATAACCGAAAACACAAAACATATTTTATGCATTCAGTAGGATTCGAGAACCCACGACCTCAAAATTTCGTTAGAATTTTAGGTTGGCATTTTTAACATTTACACCACAGAGTTATATTAATACAGAGTTATATTTAATATATTTATATAAAATATATCTAGAAAATATTCACATAAATTGGGATATTAAGAATACATAAAAAGGATATTAAGTGAATTTTTGATATAATTCATTTGCAGAAGTAAATGTTTTTTTTCAGTTCTGTTCGGTTGCTGTTCAGTTTTCTCAAATAATGGTATATAATAAAAAAAATTTGTATTCTTTTTGTTCACAAAATATCTATATTTATATTTTTCTATCAAATATTTATTCTATTAAATAAACTTCGGCGAAATATAAAACTGAAAAAAGCTGAAAATCTATGGAGACCGATATTCTGTATAACAACTATGCAATAATATTTTAATTAATCAATTGAAACTTTATAATTAATTATTTTACTAACTTTTAAAATCATACCACAAACAATTCCATTCTATATATGTTCTATAAAACATTAATTTGAATTCAATATCGGATTATGTTGGTATCGTAAGAAATATACTTTTGCATATCCAAAAACGAGTTTTCATAATTCTTTACGTATTATTTTCTTTGAAAACTTTGAAATTTTACAAATTAAAACTTGATGACAGAATACGAAATAAAAAAAAACTAAATTATGTTATCCGATTATTTGCCTAATTCAATTAACTAAATATATTATAGTTTTTATATGTATACCTATAATAATACATATAAAATACAAAGTATTTACGATTATTTTCATTTCATTATAGTATTTACATATATTTAAAACTTATATATCCAATTTCAGCTATATGCATAAGAAAAACCATATATATAATGTCATTGAATGTGATTCTTTCAATGCAATAATATAATAATAATAATGTATATACACCTGTCCATTCAAAAATATATAAATTGTTGTCTTGTATTTTTTATATCACGTATATAATAAACAAAAGGATTACATTTATATTAAAAAATAAAAAAAAAAAATAAATAAATATGCTAGAATTTCTTTACAAAGTATTACTATAAATCCATCCATCCATCGTCAAATACTAATAATATATAGAAGGACATTCAACATATGAATAATACACATATAACAGAGTGCGTTAAACCGCAAATTTTTTGCATTATCCTTTTTTTTTTTTTTTGCTATTGTTACTTTACAAAATAACTAGAATGTGCTGACAATAAAGGTACATATAATTTTCAAATAGAAAAAATGTATTATATCTAAAAAAAAAAAAAGAATACTTTTTACAATAAACATTAAATTGTTAGCAAAAAAAGAAATATTTCTAAAAAAAAATTAAATGTATACCTTTTTTTTTCATATATTATATGTTATATTATCCTTTTACGTATTAAGGCATAAATATTTCGTCCTTTTTTCTATTTTTTTTTTTTTTGCTTTCCTCCTTCACATTATTATAATAATAGTATTATTTATATTTTACTGTGTGTGTGTGTGTCTGAATTCATGCTGCTATATAAAATCGAAATTTTATTTTTGGGTATTTTATTTTTTTCAATGTTATTTTCGAAATCGAAGGGATGGATGAGATGGTCTTTTTTTTTATATAAATTTATGTAATATGTTATATAATTTTGATTGCATTTTTTTCTGTTATATTTGTATATATATATATATATACAATTTATTATATTGACTATTTTATTTTCACTTTACCTCGATGTGTTTTTATTTATAGACCCTAGTCATATACAAAATACAATTTAGTTTTTACCTATTTTATACGTTTGATTTCATAAAACATGATAAGTGGTTTTCGATTTTTTTTTTTTTATTTTATAAACATGAGATTTATATCTATATATAGTTTTATTCGATGTATTAATACCTATACATTTAGTTGTAGTATAGTAGAATCTATAATATAAGCTATATAGCAATGTTATATGTAATTTGATTTGAATGTTATTCGGTTTTCGGTGGTGTCGTCTGCTATATATTTTTATGGTGTAAAAAATGTATTGATATATTACAGTCTAATTTTCTATTTTTTACAGATCGTTTTATAAAAATATTTTGAGTATTATTAGTTAAAATTTATATTTAAAAGGTTATCGGATTCATTTCGTTTGTTGTTTCGATCCTTATTATTTCGTGCTTTAAACTTTATTTATATACACATTTATATAAGCAACGCCAAAGTATCAAGTAAAGAATTTCAGTTTTATTATACTGTTGTAAATGTGTTTATTTTTTTGTATTATTTATTTATGTAACAATATAATACCAATATATATATGTGATGTATATGTAGAACAGGTGAAATATACCTGTTTCTGAAAAATAAAATACAATAAATAATAATAATAAAAAGATTGGATGAGGGTTCTCTTAAAAATGCTTATATATCATTTATTTTTCTATTTATTATTTATGTTTTATAAATATTAGATATTTTAATATTAATATTTATAATTTGAGTTAGATCTTTTTTTTTTGTATATAGAAGAATAGGTCAAAATTGTTTTTGAATTCATGGAAAAAAGTCATCCCTAAAACGAACGTTGACTTTATGAAAAAAAATTAAATATTGACATTCAATATTTTTTTTGTTATTTGTTATTATTTATTACGAAAAAGAATGTTTATTCTGTTTACGAAAAAATTTATATTGAAAACCGATTTTTTTTTTCCCCGATTCTAAATATATTTTTCAACCGCATAAATATTACACATGATAGTCTAATGTCTGCCATGATATATAAATTTTAAATATTTAAAAAATTTTTTGTATTTAATCTTTAAAAAAAAAACACTTATCTTAAGTTTCCATTATATTGGCCAATATAAAATGAATGTTAATTATGAAAATAAAAAAAAATCATAATATATGGATTTAACAATTTTTGATTGTACGCTAATTCAAATCGTTTTTTGTAAAAAAAAATTATTTAAAAAAAAAAGGTTATCTATAAAATAATGATATTTATTTAATTTAATTATTATATGTATAGTATTACTGATGCTGTATATAAATTATTAGTAAATTATTATTCTTTTGATATTATAATTCGTATATTTATAATTTTTTATTTTCTATAAAGGTCATTTTTATTTAAAGAAATAAAATAAATAATATTGTTATATTTATAAATAATACGTATATGTTAAGGTCATCTTCATTTCATTTTAAGATATTGACTTAATCTTTATGTACGCAATTTCTTTCTATTTTTTTTTTTTTTTTAATTTTGGTTTAGTATTTATTTAATTTTTTGTGTGATTGAAATGACTATAAAAATCCGGTTCTAGTATTAAATTTTCTATAAACAATTTGATAAGATCTTATATAAAAAAGATGTTTATTCGATTTTGTCTTTGTATATTTTAGTTAATGTCAAAATTACGGTCAGAAAATATTCTTGTATAAGAACTAATTTTTTTTATTCAAGATAGAATCAAAATAAGAAAAGATAGTTCCTTTCATTAATAATAACATGTATATATATACACTTTTAATATAATTATTTTAAAACATACATAAAAAAATAAAATCATTGTATTAATTGTTAATTTCTTTTTCTTTTGTTTTACAGGTGAGTGTGTTACATACATTAACACGCACAAATTTCGCATTCATAAAATAATATTATGAATTTGATTACAAAATATGTCAATCCACAAAAATCCACAATAGTTTTGTTTTCACGGTAAGCTAAAACAATCTTTAATGTTCATTATTAATTTTTTAGTTTTTAAATACACATATACATTACATGCAAGCAATAAATAAAAATATATCTATTTATTGACAACCAACAAATATAAGACATTTATTTTAAATAATTATTATAATCAAAAAAAAAATATGACGAATTTTATTTATCATTAAATGTAAAACTTTTTCATATATATTTAAATTATACATGTTATTAAATTAATTATATAACGTGAAATAATAATATATATATATATATATATGAAACATGTGTTTTAAAATATTTTCACCTGTCATCGATGCAACCGCAAATAGATTCTATATCAAAGTGTTGTCAATAACGACTCATCATTTATCAATTACAAAACGATATTTTTTTTTGTTTAATAAGAAATTGTCATCACATATTACAATAAGTTTTTTTTTTTTATATCTTAATATGTATAGAAAATGAAATATAAATTGCAATAATGTATTATGAGCACGCCAAATATGCTAACGATAAATTTTGCAATGAAATTTATTTATAAAAATATAATGACCCATACACATATATTATTGTTAGTTTAAAAGTTTTTTGATATTTAAACTACCTATGGCATAAGCTAACTAATTTTAAAGTGCATATTATTATCGCATGATTGATAAACCGGAAAAATATATCCTTTATAAATTATATATACATTTTAAAGAGAGGATTGATGAATGTTTGCCTCCAATTTAATTAATTCACACGACACAACAGTGTATATTAGACGATTCCAAGCATAAAATCATATTTTATATTTGTTTTTTTTTTCAATAACCCATTAGAACCAAATATCTCTTATAAATTCAGTACCCATATACATTCAAACCATTCATATCTTTAATTTTTTTTTGTTAAAAATTCCATAAACATCAGTTTGTTAATAAATTATATAATGGAGAAAACAAATTGTACTCAAGTAATAAACGATTACGATATGTATATATATAAATTTAAAATAGAAACATATGTGTGTTTTGTTATAATAAATATAATATATAAGATTATTTGACATTATCTTATCAACATGTTTAATATATATGTTATTAAAGTACTATAAATATATATATATATATATATATATATATTAGTGGCGTATCTTGGTAATGTCCTAGTTGTCATATGACAACTTGATTTTTGCGAAAAAATCATATAAAAATTCAATATTCAAATTCAAAAAAAAAATGTGTCCTGAAAATTTGCGAAAAGTTTTTTTAACTTCACGTACTATTCGATATAGAATTGATTTTAAATAGTTTTGTTAAAAATAAATGTTGACAACATTCTTCTAAACACATCATATAAAAACTCAAAAAGGCCATATATTTTAAAATTAACTACAATTTCATTTAGAACACCAACACACTTAATCAGTAGGTTGTTACAATAAAATACTAACAACTTCCATTCCATTCATATTGTCTTATTTACCTATTATCCTATTATGCTATTATATACAAATTCAACGATATGCATATGTATTTGAATTTAAGTTGTGAAAGCTTTGTTGTAACAACTCAATGGTTAAATTTGTTCTAAATAAAATTGTAGTTAAGCTTAAAATATATGGGGTTTTTATTTATTTATATGGTGTGTTTAGAAGAATGTTGTCAATATTTTTTTTTAGCAACCTTCCATACATATGGTAAACTAACATTTTCATATATCGCACATGCTGTAATGTAGATACAATACAAAAACGAATGAGGTAAACTATGAGAAATTAGTAGTGTGTGTAAAAGTAGAAAATATATAATAAAATAATTCTCATTTTAAATTAACAAATTATGTTTGCAATACGAGCATTTATTTTTATTTATTAATGTTGCTAATTTAGTTTTTGAACAACTTGGAGATTTCATATTGCATTTTAATGATATTTAGTGCAAATTAAAAATAATAATTTATTGGTGAATTGAATCTAGTTGAGCAGTTCTAAATTGAAATTCCAGAAGATATTTAGTTGAAATTAAAAACACATAAATTAGTTTAGTTTAACGAATTATTGTTGCTTTCAAAAATTTTGACAACTATAATTTTTGGCTACGCGGCGCCGCTGATATATATATATATATATATACAAATCCATATGAAAATGTAAAACGAATGTTTAATAAATTATTATTTTTCTTTGATTACATTTAAAGTTTTATTTAATTATCACATTTTTATCTCATATTTATATATTTTATCTGATATATCGACGTGAAGTTTAATGCATCAGCTACTTTTTTTTTTAACCGCATATATAATTAATTTTAAATATTTGTTTTTAATCTCTTTAAATATAAATTTTTTTTTTTCAGAAAGAATTATTATCGTAATGTAAATACTTGAATTTTGATATCACTTGTATTAATTTTTGATGCATTAACGAATATCAAAACAATTTTAGTGCATTATATACGCGAGTTAAACACTCTTAATTTTTCTAATATTACCCAAAATGAAAATTTGCCATATTGAAAACTTATTTATAAGTGTTTTCTGATGAGGGAGTTTTTCGGTATTCAATTAAATTCTTATACGATAAACAAAATTGTCCATTTAGTTAGCACAAAAATATAGTATAGAAAAAATAATTCTACATACTTTGCAGTTTTTTTCATTGTTTCATTTTGATCTTTATTCGGTCTTTCGTTTTCAATAGGGTTTTTTTTTAAAGGCAATATCCATTGCCAATCATTGGTAGAACAAAAAAATATTATTCGTATATTATTTATTGAAAAAAAAAAATCTTATTAAATCAAAATTGTAAATTGCATCATATTTGAAAAATTATATAAAAATACAATTCAAATATACATTACACCATTACACGTATCGGTCTTATATATATATATATATATATATATATACATACGAATATGGATATTAAGAATATAAATAAATGTGTGTACAATCAATTATTCTATAAATAGATATTTGAATATAATACCTATATTAAACAATACAATATAAAACAAATATATAAAAAAAAAACTTTTATATGACGATTAAAAAGACGAAAAAAAAATTCATAATATATAAATGACTGTAATATTAACATTTAACAAATATATTTATATGAATAAATAATTTAATCAATACGAAATATTAAAAAAAAAAAAAACTTTTGTTTTGTAAATATTTTTTATATAAGTTATATTAGAAAAAAAAAAGTTTATGTCTTTTTGATATATAAAAATGTACAATCCGAAAAAAAAACATCATGATTGTAAAATATATATAAAAACTTCACCTTGGTCTATATAAACATATAGTATATAATAATAGATTTCTATATAGTTGATTATGTTTAGAATTGTTTTGTTACATTTACCTTTGATTGAAAATATTATCCACGTGTACTTTTCTTATATATTACACTTTATATGAATATTTGACTTTAATAGCTTTAAGAAAACTAATATGACTTGAATTAATTTACACAAATACAACAATTTAAATGATGATTTTAAATAATAAAATAATATATTAAAAATTTATTTGTCAAATAAAAATACTATATATATATAATAAATCACTTCTATAATTAAATTGAATAAAAATATTTATTAAACAAGAAATTATACAACTTCATTCATTATATTCCATTCATTGGCATCATTCAAAAAGCTGATAATAATATAATAAACATTTTTGTTGTTACTGTTGTTTTGACGTTAAATTAATTATTCATATATATATATATATATATATATATATATATATATATATATATAATTATGATGTTATTGAACGTAACTAATATTTATTAAAAATGTTATTTTAATTACAAAAAAAATACCCATTCTATAAATACTATAATATATCATATACATATATAATATATAATTGTATATAATTGCCATCATTATAATTGCTGTCATTATTATTATTATTATTATGACTTTATATTCAATATAACATTTATGAATATATATAAAAAAGTTAAAATTTAAATATTATAATAAATAATGTTATTAACCTCATTTTATTTTAATTCATCTTAAAGTTTAATCTATCTATCTATATATCTTTTATTTTGTGTATAGATAGATCATCTTTTTACACGTATTCTGTGTTTTTTTTTTCATTCATTTTTTTTTTCCTTTTTGTTTAGCTTATTGTATTTGATGTGTGCACTCCCTATGTCACATTTATATAATAAGTTCTTTTTTTTTTTTTTATTCTTTTTCTTATTCAAATTCAAAGAGTTTAATTTTTCTAAATAAATTTATATAGTTTATTATATTATATACAATTATACATACAATGGTTTTTTTTTCTTTTACTTTTAATAGATGATGAATGGCATGACATTATTCTTTTTTTTTTTATATTATTTATAAATATATTTAAAATGTTTAAAATATTTAAAATATTTATATATATTGAAATATCGTCGTTTATAGCTTGTCATATAGATTGTATACATGTTATTTATATTTAAAGAAAATTTGAATAAAAACCAGAATTCAATTTTGAACGAGTTTGAATATATGTTAGTTGAAATACGCCATATTCGGTATATGCCAATCGAGAACATTTTTATCTTAAACTCAACTTAAAAAGTATAGCAATATAAATACTGCGGGTTTTCTGAATTAAATATTTCAAATTACAATTTAAAATCTTTCACAATATAGTTTAGTCAATATAATCTGTCCTTCAACAATTTAATTCAAGTTGCTTCACAATCTCATGAATATGCATGAATCACCTATACGGACAAATTATAAAAATATGTGTGTTATATTCGAACGTCAATTTTCCTTTACCATATTTTTTTTATATTTTTTCCAAGTTTAATTAATTGAAATGTAATCTATGATTAAAATTAAAATACCCAATATACTAAATGAATATTTAGTAAAAAAAAGTCTAATCAGTATTTAATATTCATTAAATACCTTTACCTATGATAATCCTTTTGAAGATTCTTTAAATTTTATATCGATTTTTAATTTGAATTTTACTATAAATGTTTTTAAATTTCACTTTTTTCTAATGAAGTAAATTCGGTTCAGGCCCTGTCGTTGACCGACAACGAAAACATGAATAACGCGAGAAAATTCAATTAATTGTATATATTATATGGTATATGCTTCGTATACTCGAGGGTCACATTGCAATACAATGCAATAAAATGTTTACATATATATATATATCATAAACATATAACACATTACGAAATTAACATATAATTTATTGTTTACTATGCGGAGTATATAAAAAAGGGATTAAACTATATGTACTTTTAATTATTTCTATTGCATATTATATATATTTGTATATATCATTCATATAATTATTATAAATTCATATATATCATAGATATTTATACATACATATATATGTATATACATATATAGCGATAACCAAATGAATATAATAGTAAAAATGTAACTTAATTAATTATTCAGTTTAATTCAACAATTGTCATATATCAAATCATATATAAACTAACATATTACAATAATATGTACTATATATATAGTATTTTATAATATATACGATTATTGTAATAAATTCAGTTCAAGCATAATGACTTGATATTATTGTATATGGCATGGATATATATAAATATATAAATTCATTATTATATTTCATGTTGAAATTAATTAACATTTTATAATATACACTGTATTTGGTATTATAATATTGTATCGTCTATATGTATTATATATTATCATTGATGGTATATAGTTTGTGTAAGAGTTCCATTTGCGGTGAAGTTGTGTGTTACAATATTAATAATAATAACAATAATAATAATAATAATCGTATAATATGTATATGTATGTTTATATATATATATACCTATATGGAGTTCACTTTTTCACTTTCAAAACAATTATACTAATTAATTTTAATAATATACTATATATATATATATACTTAATATATAAATGAAATATAAAAAAAAAATATATAACAAAATTAATGTTTCTGTATATATATAAAAATAAATTTTAATGAGCATAAAAAATTTTTCTATATGTTATAATAATAATAATAGTTTAGTCACACATATGGTAATGAATGAGATATTTTGTATTGTTGCTTAATATATATATATATATATATATATATATAATATACTTAATTATGTGTTATTTGGTCCAGAAATGTTGATCTCTATTGAACTTTTAATCTTTTGTATACATCAAAATATAATTTTCTTTTATATTATGCATATTATATTTTATATCGTTAACTATTGTTACATTATAAACCGTTTTTTTTTTTTTTTATTTTTAGCTTCACGCGATTTATTGATAAAAGAGTTTTTTAACAATTTCTATATATAAATATATAAATATTATAATTGCGTCAATCTTAAAACATATTTAAATATAGATTATAGTTGGAAAATAAACCATAATTATTTAAAAACAATTCAGTTCGTATATAAGTGAATGGTTTATAGTATATTTTAATGATTTATTTAATTAAACAAATGATTTTATAACTGGGTGTTCCACTCCACCACATGAAACATTTAATTGAATCCTGAAAATTTTTGGTTATTTTATATAAGCGTTAAACTTTTCAATATGCGTTTTAATATCAAGGATTATAATTAAAAACACTTTAAACACTTGGTTTAAGCGGATCATTTATTGAATTACAATAATTCATAATTTTTATATACTGTGGTCGTAATATTTTCAATTCGAAAAATTAATAATCGTTTTTTAAAACTCATAAAAACTCATAAATATTCTTTACACATTTATATATTCTGATATATACAAAACTATGTTAATTTTATCCATTTTGATTACTTTTTTTTTAAATATATTATATATAAATTGAATTTTGTATAAAATAACTCACTATTTTGCATAAATTTTATAACCATATTTGAATAAAACGTTATCGAAATATTGTGGGGCCCGCATGTGGGTTGGATTAATAATTTATTGGGACATTTTATTTAATAAATGGATATCTGAAATCTGATTAATAATATTTGCTAAAAAAAAATACAATACAATTAAATTTTTACTGAAAATATTTTTATTGAATGACTTAATGCGAAATTTGATACAAGTGATTATTTATATCCATAAAAATAAAAAAAATTAAATAATATCATTAAATAAATATTTGGAAATCATTATAAATTTATCAAAAATTGTATATATATATTTTAAAATCACGCAGATATCAATAAAGAGTTTTTAATAAATTCTACTTTAAGTATATAAAAATATATAAATTGGACCTCGCATTGGGCTCATTTTTTTTTATAGTTTCTTCGTTATACACGTGTCGATATTTTTTAGTATAGATTTAATTTAAATAATTTTGATTAAAATGAAAAAAAAAAAACTATTCATAAAACTAAATTATAATAAACAAAAAAACATTATGTTTCTATATTTATCTGATATTGTATATCATATACGATTTATATGTTGAAATCTATTGTGAGAATATTTATTTTAAAATGATGATGCTGCGGGTTCGAAACACTTTCCTAATTATTATACATTTAATATATGTATTGTATATATATATATATATATATATACAGAATTATCCCTGTTATGTTGTTATGCTATATAATATAATAAGCTATTTTATATAGTCTCCATATCGTATATATTGTATATAGATATAGTTGGTCATCGCATATATTTATTTTAACCACACACAATAAAAAAATTTAAATAATTTTGAAATAACAAAAAAATAATATAATACAATTTTTGATAAGTTAAATTTTTTAACAATTTAGCTTTAAATGTGAAATTTACGTTTATTTTATATAATAAATTTTATATACAGTTTTTTTTTATGTTTATTAAAAATATTATATATAGTAAAATAAAAAAAAATATAAAATTATTCATATATGATTTTTTATTTTTCGTTTTTTTCGTTTTATTTTTTTTTTTTGTGGAATCGAGTTTTTGATTAAATAAACCACAATATCTCGTGTGCATATAAAAACTCAATATATATTTATTTTTTTTTTTGTTTTGTTTTATGAATAAATAATTATTTTTATATTTTATTTTATTTTTGGAAATAAATTTTAACATCAAATACCACACGATTATTATATGATTATAATAAACATTTTATTTATTTATTTTTTATCATATAAACTGTATTATACATATATCTGTATAAAAAAAAACCAAAAACCAACCACACCCATGGGCTCCTCTCCTCATCATCATTAATAATAATAAAAAATAAAAAAAAACATTATTAAAAAAAAAATGATATTCATATATAAAAAATAAAATAATTTAAAAGTTAAAAAAAAAATAAAACATAAAAAACACTCTCTGTTTAGTTATTAAAAATTCTAATAATCATAAAATTTTTTATTTTTTTAATTATAAAAAATTATTCATTTTTTTTTTTTTGTTTTATGAACCAAATTTCTCATTTAATGTAATTTATTTGTTTATATATACTCGTTAATTTATTTTTGGTTAATTTAAATTAAAATTTTTTTTTTTAATTATATTCGCATGCTAAATTTAAAAAGTTTTTTTTTTTAAATATCGATTACAGAATGTACATTTACATAGAAAATATTGTAAATAAATCATTTTTTCAAATATCTAAAACGACCTATAAAACTTATTCTGAAAATAATGTTTTAGATGTTCTAGATATAGACCTATATCTAATTTATTCTGCAATATAAAAAAAAATTACTGTGACTTAATTCACATAATTTATGTAATAAAATTTCTTGTCTCAAAATCTCACCGGTGATTTTTCATTATAAATAAAATAATTTATTAGTACATTCACTATATATACATTTAATATGAATTTTTTTTTTAGGATTGCAATAATATGTTTTCTATACATGAGAATATTTGATGTTAAATAAATATTACATAATCTGATATTATTTTGTAATATTATATGTACACATATGGATTTTTTTCTATTTCTATATATGTGTTTATATACAGAAAATGTGTGTCGTCTCATTATCATATTATTATTATTATACAAAAGAAATCTTTTCATGTGTATAAATAATAATATATAATGTGAATAAGAGTGAATGGTGGTATTTCAAAAATATTCACAAACAAATAAAATGCACTCTATTGAAATAACAAAACATATATATATATATAGGAATAAAATATCAATAACACATTAAAAAAAAAATTCATATATAGAGTTGCATAAAATTGAAAAAAAAAATAACTATTTGAATTGAATCTAATATGGTAATATGCATCAAATGTGATTTATAGAAAAAATAAACTCATATCCATAAATTCATAATAAAATTTTACTATATACATACATATGATGATGTGCAATAATTCTAATTTAAATAAATATTTGATATATTATTTTCACTTTAGATTTTGTTTTTTTTTGATTACCTGAATTTATCAAAAATATACACGAATCATCACTATATTTATAAATTTATATATAGGTATATGTATAAAATAAAAAATAATCATGCAGATCTTTGGATAGCATTTTTTTTCTCTTTATAATACAATAAATCGAATTATGAATACATTATGAATACATTAGTAAAATTTATAATAATACAAAAAAAAACAACAAAATGTAAATGTTAAATCTCTTTTAATTCGCAGTTATTTAAAAAATAAACATAAATGACGACGATAAATTACTTTTTATAGTTTCACATAAAAAAACTATATTATTATAACAAGATTTTTTTTTTGCATAAATTGTGTTTAGTATTGGTAGTATATGCAAATAATAAAAAAAAATCCATTCATATGCAAATATTGATTTGCATTTTTTTTTTGTATATGAATTTAATCATATATTCCAGGTAAATAATTCCTCGTATATAATACATTTAAAAATCTGTTGTTTAACTTAAAAGAAGGAAGTAAATTATTTTATACCGCAAAGAGAGAAATGATGAACCCTTTTTTTTACTTCTTAATATAGCATTCATTCATAGCAATTTTTGTGTGTGAGAAAAAATAACCCTTATTTTATTTTAGCGCATATATCACCTCTTTTTTTTGTACATATATATATATATATAGATAATATTATTAAATTCACTAATGCAAATTTTTTACTATTATTATTATTAATAATTTTACAATATGCATAATATAATAATAGTAATAATGATCATATATTGTAAAAAAGTCAAACATTATTCCTATATATATGCATATTGTTGTGTATTTGTTTATTAAATCTAATATAATTTTTTAAGTTTATTATATGTTGGATATAATATAGTGTTGTTGAAAGGTATTTTATAAATTTGAATATGCCATTCTTCCATTTATTATTTTTGCAATGCAAACAAAAGAATGCACTAAATATATATATGGGTATAATTTATGCGATTAATATAATATTTTGATATGCCAAAAAAAAAAAACAAATACAAAATATATGAATTTGAAAATCTCTATATATATATATTGATCTATATAAATTTTGTTTCCATTATATTTACAATAATATATCTATATAGAGTTACATGAATTTATGCAATAAAGAGACTATATATAGTCATGGATCGTTTTGTAATTTATTAAATACATATTAAGATTTGCATATATTTATCATTAATAATTATAGGAATCGGAAAGGGTTATAAAACTCATTATTTATTCACTTATTTAAATATAATGTCTAAAATTAATGTTGTGATAAATACCTGTGAAAATTTTGATATTGATAAATTTCTTTTGTTGATTTTACATAGATTTTTGTATATGCATAGGATTTTACTGATATAATATTGATGTATATATAGAAATAGCATTTCCCATACGATTATATATATAGGATTTTGTCCCCTATCATAGCGATATATGATCCCGCAGTTAAATCTAACACAATTCACATCTACATTTACATTGTAGATTGTACAATACACTGAACTTTAAAAATACCAACTTAAAATTCTCTGACAACACTTTAAAGTTGTTGATTCTAATCTGTTACTATAATTATCAAAAAAGAAAATGTTTATGAAAAAATATTTTTTTTTAATAACTTTAGAAAATATCTTCAATAGTCTTTTATTTAAAGTAACTCTAAAATTTATATTTTTACCTGAATTAGTTCTATGGTTTACGTGTATACAGTAAATGATTAAAATTGAATTGATCTAATACAATATTAACTTTACATCCATACAGAAAATGTTCTGGTTATAATATTATAGTACTTATTAATGTTTTATTTGTTGAGAACATGAAACTGTATAATTTTTTTACAAATTTAATTGTTTGATGTAAAATATTCAATTAAAAAAATACTTGTATATCTGAACCCTGAAATATATATGCAGAAATTTTATTTAATTTAAATATATTCTATATACATAACAATTATATGTTGTGTGATATGTTAAACTTATATAAAATCTTGATAGCAAATCATTAACAACAATTTTAAAACAAGATTTGTGATAAAGTTTATGTTTGTGTGATTAACCAAAAATATAATTAAATCGAATATGAAAATTATAACATGTAATCCAATTAATTTTTCAATATAAAGAATAAAATGTCTATGGAGCGAATTTTCAATGTGATTCCATTCTATTAGAGAAACTACTGTATGAAACTTAATGTAGTACCATTAGTTGTACGACTCACAATAAAACTTAATGTGTACCATTAGTAGTATACCATATATTCAAGAAGAATATAACGAACGATTCGTGGAAGTATGCATGTAAAACAGATAACGTAAAAAAAATGTTAATTCATTAACTTAAAAAGTTTTGTTCGTTGTTTGTGAAAATGCAACATTGTATAATAAAAAATTTAAAAAACAAAAAAAAACAAAAAAGGTTAATGTATCAAATAATATAAAATATATATACGTATATATTATAAAGATTGTAAAAAATTCCATTCTTGCAACATTGTTTTGTATCATGATGTGAAGAATATATATTTTATATATAACTTAAAAATAAAACAAAAAAAAAATTGTTTATACGCATTTTAAATGCATTAATAAATTTATAATCTTATATATATATATACATATACGGTGGACCAATGACTCTTAATTTATATCCGTAAATATATTTGTAAAATATACGTTCTTTATACGTTCTTCTTATACATATTATTGTCAATCCATATACTATTATATATATATATAAATTTACGAATTTTTATTTTTTTTAAATCTAAGAATTATACATTGTACATTTATATCTTTGAATAAATATAGTAATGTGATTCATTCAAGAACATTATAAATAAGTATAATAATGTAATAAAATACAAAAACAAAAAAATAAATAAAATAAAAACAATGTATACGATAAAATAAATAAATAAGGTATACCTATAAATATTACAAATTTCGGGTTATGGGCAACTGATTTCATTATACATATATATATATTTATTATTTTCATTTAAATTATTGTTGTTGTTATGCATTTTATCTTTATATTTGTATCTATACCAAAATAAATATAAATATAGATAGTTGAAAAAGGTTAAAAAACGATAAATGTGGACGACAAACTCGTAAATCTGCGACTTTGATTTACAAAAAAAACAAAACTGGATTGGATTCTATTTTAAAAATCCGATTTAATATACATGAGTGCGGTTGATATATACATATAAACAATCATATACCAAAAAAAGAAACTTTTATCGTTTATTCTTAATTTGTGTAAAAAAAAAGTTGCTATAACCATTTATATTTTAATAACCATAAAACTCAGATCAGACCAATAACGAAAACCCATATTTAGGAATCAAATAAAAAAGTTATCAATTAGTTTTACGAATAATTATAACCAAAATAAGGTAAAGTTAATGTTTGCGCCTATCAATAGCATCTCAAAAAAAAAAAAAAAATATAAAATAAAGTGATTAATAAACATTAAAAAAAAATACATTTGTAATTTAAATAATAGCTACATTTAATTTATTTTTTTTTTGACAGAATTTTGCAAGTCTTATATTGATAAAACCAAAATAAAACCACTTTGGTAAGAATTGTTTTTATTTTCATAATCGAATCATAACAAATGTAAAGTTTACCTTATATTCAATTTTCGTGTGTACATTAACCGCATTCAACCCTCAACATCTTTACAAAATATTCTAAAAATTTTTAAATAAAATAGTTAATATTTTATTCTGTGTCAACTACGTACCATCAGTACTATATATATAAAAAAATACCAATACAATAAATGTATATTTAAAGTTTTCATTTCTCTTATTTCAATATAATTTTATTCGGTTATTGACATTTTTTTTTCTTCTTTGTTTTATATACAATATAATATATTATTATTGTAATTTAATGTTGTGTATATATATGAAGTAGTTAATTTTATTATAAAGCATTACCATAATTTCCACATACAGCTCATATTCAAAATAATAAAAATTATATATGTCCATTTTAATTTCATTGTTATTTGTATATTGT
Organism: Dilophus febrilis; assembly: GCA_958336335.1. Taxonomy (NCBI): domain Eukaryota; kingdom Metazoa; phylum Arthropoda; class Insecta; order Diptera; family Bibionidae; genus Dilophus; species Dilophus febrilis. Next base: position 38,420,186 of record OY284469.1, read on the forward strand.
TTGTATATCCATCGTAGAAATGACGCGATGATGGTAAATGTTGCATGCAATATAATAATAGTTTTTTTTTTTTATTTTTATAATAATATATACATATAATTTTTTTACTATATATAAATATTTATTATACTGAAAGATAAATAAATGAATGTGTGACAAAAAAGTTAATAGCTACGATTAATTAATTGTTAATTATAATTATTAATATTTTTGTGTTTTTTTTCTTCTATTTATAAATAAAAACCATAGATTATGAATGGAACATTAAATTTTATCGATTTAAAAATTTAATTTTGAAAAGTTTAAATTTAGATTTGATCAATCAATCAATTAATCATAATTATATATGGTATTTGTAAAGATTCCATTCTAATATAATTTAAAAATATGTATAGCGAATCGAATATTGAGAAATAATTCCAATAAAACATATTATAATTGGTATTGAATCATTGATTCATATTAATATTTATGCTATTGTGTCTTTCATCATAAGCATTTAAATGAATTTAATAACAAGATTAAAAAACGAATACGGAATAAATTATTTGTTTCAATTTCAAACTATTAAAAAGTACAAAACGCAATCAGTTTTTCCGAAGAGTTCTTATTATTTTGAAAATAATATCTCATAAATACAACTTTAATTTTGTAATAAGTATGATAAACTCAAGTTTGAATATAATTTTTTTAGATTTTGAGAAATTGTTTAGAGAATATTTAGTTAATTATTCTTAGGCGATCGATTTCGATTTCGAATACAAATTACGTATATTTTATAACAATTTGTTTCCATATTTTAATCTTTTGCGTATAATTAGAAAATTAGAAAACATATATTTAATATTTTATTTTGTGTTTTTCTTTTTATTATTTCAGATCGAAAAGCAAGCGATTCCATATATTCTTAATTTTATATTATTGGACACTAAAATAGAACAAAATTTTAATGGTAAGTAATATTTATATTTTTTAATAAATCATTATATTTTTGTTAACTTTTGTTGAGCAATTTCTTATGCCTACTTTTATTAATAAATAAAATAATAAATTTTGGCTTACAACCGACGCGGTTGGTTTTAACGTCCGACAAAAACGTATTTCTGTTGTTCGTTTCATAATTTCATGGAAAAACTTAATTCATAAAAAACTAGCACTTCTAATTTTCGATGAAATTCCTCTGATAATGTTAATCATTAAAACTCATAGTAAATGTTTTGGAAATTTCATCCTCAATTATTTTTCTTTAGAATTAATCTGATTTGAACTGTCAATTGGTGATGGTGAAATTGACTTTACAAACTCAATTATCTTTTAAGTTATTTCTATAGTTTATCGAAATTATACCATTAAAGATTATTCTATCTGGTAATTCTATATACATTCTATACGAGTTGTCAATAATAAATATTTATAATAAATCGTTTGTATTGATATGGAATACTAAAAATTAAAATACTTATATATATAATAGATATGCATGCATATTCTATAAAAAATAAAGAAACCTCTGGCAACACAATGTCTATCAGAATAGAATTTTAATTATTTATATATAACCAACGTTCAATGTACCTTAAGTGTATTATATTCAATATAATATACTTATATTATTATAAATACTTGCATGTGATTATTACAAATATACTTACTCTTTGTATATTTTTAATCTTTAAGCTCAGAACATTTAAAATATATAAGTAATAGAACCAGAACAAAAAACTCTATATATTTCTATATATCAATTATATATTGTATTCTATTTTCTATATATACCATTAGAACACCCATTGTGTTGTGATATGGTTCGCACTGTCATGCTTTCTGCATTTGTTCATTATTAACAATACTCTATTTTTTTTGCAATATTATTATTATTGTTTATTATACCATTATAAATTTTATTACATTTATGTACAAATTATATTTAGTATAGCCATAGAGTATATATATACATATAGAAATTGAAACATTACAAATTGGCATTTGTTTTCTTTATTATATTCATCATTATTATATTTTAAAACAAAAACTATCTACATCGCATTATATCATATTATATATATATATACAATATACATATTTTATTTATTTATATTTGTATGTAAATAAAGTGTACAAGCTAAATGAAAAAAAAAAAATGTTCCGCAGGTATTCAATTACAATCAATTTTTTTTTTTATTTTTATTTTTGATCTGTCTTTGTATGTCATCTACAAGTTTTTAGTAGTAGGTATATATATATAAATAAAATGGTAAAATGAAAATGCGGCTTATTTGTAACTTAAGAATTACATATATATTATATAGTTCAAACGTATGTTACGCGATGGTTTTACATAACATAAATAATAATAATAAAAAAAAAACAAAAAAAAAAAATTAAATAAATTAATAACAACATATATAATATATATATTTAATATATAGTTAGTTAGTTGGTTATATAGAATTTTTTCTTTTCTTTCGTATATCGTACCAACACAAAACAAAGATATATTTTTTGTATATATTGATATTTATTGTATTATATAATATAGAATTTCTATACGACGATGTTTGGAAACTTTTTTATTGATTTGTTTTAATTTTTTTAATTTTCCCATAACAAAGAAATACATTTTCCCGTAAAGCATCAAACATCAAATTATCATAATAGCCAGAATATTATCTAATATAGAACATTTTATATGAATGCGTTTATTGCTCCAAAATTATTCATAATATTCGTAATATAACAAGTATTTGTTTTTTTACCAGTTTTTTTTTTCTTATTTTTCTGCCATTTCAATAGGCAACAAATATTTATGCAAAATTTTGTTTGTTGTAAAATATTTGTTATAAGTACGTGTATAAATTTTCGTAAACAAAAAAATTTATAAATAAAAACATATATCGCGTGTGTGGCGTTTCGTATAAATAATAAACCTATATATAAATAATATTCATAATGTGGTTGTTTCAATTAAAAACATTTTTAATTTATTTATTTGTTTTGATGTTTATAGTTTTTAGAGTTTTTTTTAAGCAATGTTTTTTTTTGTTGTTAATTTTTTTTTCTCCTCTGTTTCTTATTTATATATACATATCAAAAATAAAAACAAAAATTTATATAAATATGCGTAGAAAAAAATATATGAATGCTTTTTTTATTATTATGTTTGTTTTAATATTTTATACGTTTTTGATTATATTATTATTTAAATTAAATTTTTATTAATTTTTTTTTTTTTTGGAGCTACATTCCATATAAAGAATTTCAATGGCATTCGTCGTAGACCTACTCCTCACACATATATATATATATATATATACGAATGAATACTGCGTGAACTTTCTCTTATATTTTGGCAATTTTTTTAATGTTTTTGTTTTATCAAAAAAAAAACAATTTTATAAGATTATTATTTGTAAAAAATGGTAAATTTTAAATCTTTGCTGAAAACTACAGATAATTTTGTAAATCAAATGATTTAAATTTAGTATTTTACAATAAACATTTTCATAATCATATAAACTTATCTCATTAATGTGTACCACAATATCTTTCAATGCCAAATTTATGGTTAACATAAAAATTTATCAAAATAATATCAATCAATATGTTAACAATCAGATATCATTAAACGTATACCTAGAAATACGATTTTCAATTTTTACTGTATGGAAAAAGGAGACACATTTTCACAACACTTTTTGTGAAAAATCCAATCTTTTGAATTACCGAAGCGATTTCAAAAATTTCTTGTATGGAAAATTCAAAATATATTAAACATTTTGAAAATTCAAGTTTCTGGAAAAATGTATTAGGAAAATTGGTTTTTTTATTGTTGGTTTTAAAAACGAAAATGCAATAAACATATATACTTTCAATAAGATCAAAATACAAATCAAAAACCATATTTACATCGATTCTTAAAAGAAATATTAAACATATACCATACATTATTAATTCTATATATACAATGCAAAACTAAATTCGATCAATCATTTTATTCAATTCATTCTTAATTAATTATGTCGAAAAAATATGTAAAAAATTAAACAGAATTTTGAACTTTCACTTTGAAATTTATAATTTTACTTAACATAAAAGAAAACATATCAACAAAATACTATTTATTATTGATATTTTTTTATCTCAAAATTTTTAACCATCTCTATATATTTATATATATTTTACATTTTATTTTAGTGCGGTTAATAATTTATCATTAATGTTATTACTATTATTATTTAAAAAATAAAAAAAAATAAAATTTACATAATTTCTGAATACATATTTTATTATAACACCTTAAAAAATAATCATTTTTATTTTTTTAATTCTATATAATTTTCTAGCTATTATATTATTTTTAATAAATTTATATACTAATATCACATCAATTTATATATGTATATATCTAAAGCAAAATATATTTAGAAATTTTTATGTATATATAGTTTTTGCCGTATAATATATATATATATATAATGTGTATCTCTATCTAATCTTATGAGAAGTCCATATATAAAAGAATATATATTTAAATATCACGATAAAATATGCGATCTATAACATACATATATTTTTATTTTTCTGTTGTTTGAAAGTAAATTAAAACATATATATATTATATGTATAGTATAGAGATATACAAGAAATTCGTTGTAAAATTAACGTTAAAGGTGTGTCTGCTGATGCCTATTACTTTTTTTTTTTTTGGGTTCAGTTTTGATTAATATCTTTTTAGTTTTTTTTTTTTTAATATATGAATATGTTAAGTTTTTATGTTTTTTTTTTTTGTTATATGTGCGTGTATTGATGCATGTGTATATGCATATAGAGATTGTTGTATATATATAAATTATACCTACACCTTATATTAAATATATATATAGTTGTTTAGTCAGTATGTATAATAAAGTATTAGCTCATAACATAAATTCATTTTGAAATTACCTTGTACATACGTTTAAAAATTCTTTATATATATATATATATAGAATATAGATTATAGTATTATATGTAAATACACGTATGAAAAAATTGTATTAACATTGAATTTGTATTAAAATAAATATAGAATTAGAATAAGGAATGATTATGCAGATATTATAATAATAATAATAATTATTCTGATTCTCTTTCGATGATTGTTTGTATTTATATATTTATACATTACGTACATGAACTTCCAACAAAATTGAACATTTTTCAAGATGGCTTTTCGTTTTCATGATCTACGGAATCTGATTAAAATTCAATTTAAGAAGTTAAAGGATCGAAAATGTTTTTAACAAGAAAGCTTCATGTATTACACAATGTTTTGTCTAATATAGATCGTTATTATTATCAATTATCAATGTTTATCCTTAGAAATGTTTGACGGTTAAATTTGTTTGATTAAATACCTTCAGAAAATATCTCTCATACATAGAATTTTTTTAAGTTGTTTTAGTTTTTGTGGCCAAAACTGTATTCTAATAATCACCAATATCATTGGAAAAAAAAGTGTTAATACAGTAAACCACAAATTTATTTGGGTAGATCAATTATATGGATATTCATATATTTTTTGTTTTAAATTAAAGCTGTGTAATGTTCAATAACAGATTAATATATATATAAATATATAACTTTTTATAATAAAAATAAAAATAGTATAAAAAAGTATTCTAAAATAAAATGTATATAAATAGAAGTATATATATTAAAATTAATTATATAAATAAACATATCTTGGAATTATACGACAGACGATGATATAGTTATATTTATATATACCAGATATACATTTATTATGAATAATAAGAGTAGCATTCATTAAATACACAAAAAAAATGTGTTTAACACATTATTTATATGCTACTATACTGTATGAATAACATTGAACCTCGATATATATATATATATATGATGTTTGAAATAGAACATTTATATAAAAAAATAAATAAATTTTAACTGACTGAGTTCAATGAATATAGAATTTATAGATTAATATCTTATTTTTATTCCAGTATTAAAAAATATATTATGTTTTTTTTTTTTTTCGTATTACTTCTTGTTTATACGAACGCATATACACAGCAAAAAAACTATATGGAAGGCTCACTTATTGAGTATATATTTATTTGTATGTTTTCAATGAAAAATAACAAAATGCATCGCGTATTTTATATATGTATATTGTATATATATGTTTAAAGATATACGAATAAATAAATGCATTTATCGTAATTTAAAATCTGTTATAATTTATTTGTTTACGTATATGTATGTATTTATAAAATGAAAATTTTTTGTATTGAATTGTGCTGCTTTTAAAATACAAATATACACATAATGAAATGCTTTTGAATTTTAATATTACCGTGTTGTTTCACCAATATCTATATAAATGTATAGTTGCATTGCATGTAATAATTATCATATCATAAATATGTTTGTTTTTATTAAAAATTGACCCCAAAAATATTACCAAAGAATCATAATAAAAAATTATAATATCAATTTGGCGCTATTTTAAGCTACTTATGGCTTAATATAATCCGAAAATAGCTCGAAAATGTGGAGAATATTTTTTTAATCAAAATCATAATCAATTTATTTTATGTACATTACTAAAATATATTATCTTTGCTATAGTATAATAAACTCTAAAATATTAATTATTCGAAATTTATTCTTTGAATACTATATTACTTCATAACTATCAACCAAACCACCTACGAATCGATAGCATATATATATATACAAAAAACTTAAAATTCCAATATTATAATTCATAATTATATCATTCAAATGTACCTACATACAAAAAAAAATGTATTTCTTTTTTAATTTAAACTTTTGTTAATTATAAATAATATTGGAAAAATCAATAACCTTATCTATATTCATGTAAGAAATATGGATAATCGATGTTAAATCCACCCAATATCCACGTATATATATTTAAAAGTAGGTACGCACGTAAAAATATCATAAATAAATTCAATTTTAACGCTTGTGTGTTAAACAGTATGATATATATTTATAAATATTCAAATTACATTAAAACTTGATATTTTTTTTTTTGAAATATGAATAACACAATCAACAAAAAAACCTATAAAAAATAAAAAAATAAAACAAAACATATTAAAAAAAATAGTATATAACCATAAATTTTCGATAACAATACACGACGTATATGAAAAAAAAAGTCTGCAAGACTAATACCTAGAAGTGAAATCACTGAACGGGTAGAGTTAGATTTATCATACCAATCAACTTCTAATCGAATTTTACTACAGACCGATGTGTCTTACAAATATATTTAACTTAAAACCAAATAAACTTAAATCCCCCTTGATGTTGTATAGGAAAATGGTGAAAAACAAAAGAATATCCTTTTCAACAATTATCAAACCTCTACATTTAAAAATTTTCCAAAAAGAAACTCCAAAAACTGATATGTCACTTTAAAATAAATTTAACTTTTAATCATATTAGTCCATAATCCATATACAATATAATAATATATATAGAGAGAGAAAACATTTATTTGTTTTTATGAATGCATGTATAGCAAATATAAAAAAAAAATAAAAATAAAATACTTTAAATATGAGGACACATACATTAATTAAAAATAATTTCTTTTTTTTTATTCTGTTTTGAATGTTCATATATACTTTATATAAAAAAAACAGATATATATATATATTTTTGTTTTATATTACAATTACAAAATTAAAAACATTGTGTTTTTTTTTATCTGTATATATATACTAATTAATGATAATTTTTTTTATATGTATTTTGTATAATTACAGGTTTTTTTTCTGTTATGTTTTGTGGATTGTTGAGACGCTGTTTTTATTATACTATTATGGATATATATATATTAAATATGTACAAATAATATACAAAACAAAACACAGTTAATATACAGACTATTTCTATCAGAAATATTTTTTGTATGTTTGTTACACATATAGAAAACATGTGAAAGGTGAACGACATTTTAGTACACCGCAGAGCTATATTATTTATATGCAGTTGTATAGTATTGTAGTGTAATATCACCTATATATATATATATACAAACATTAAAAGACAAGACGTGTATATATATTTTGTTCAAGAAAAAATAACAATAAGTTAATTAAAATTTATGGTAAGTACTTTAAAACATGCATATATTATTATATTAAGTAATAATGAATAGATTACATGTATATATATATATACTTTTGTTATCTTTGAGAACATATTTTTAATTTTTAAGCAACACAACCAAAATAATTAAAACAACATAGTAAAGACAATAAGACAATTTTCTATGTATATATATATATGTACTAACGGTGAAGGATATAGTAATTTTGCTAGAAAATAATGTTTCTAGAAATGTTTATTTATTTGTTTTCGGATCACTATTACATCTCGATTTGCATACATTAGAACACTTGTTAAGCCAATTTTCTGAAAATGGCCCGAGTTGTTTATATGTGATTATATCCAAATTTAAATCAAATCATTTTTAGCCATAACAAATCTAGATAAAATATCTCATATGTAATTTTTAACGATAAAATGAATATCTATATATATGGAATAGAATAGACATTTAAATAAAGGATATGTGTTGAGAATCTAAATATCTATAAAGTGTATATTTTTTTACGTATATGATGTATGAATATGTACTTATGACTATAAAAAAAAAATAGTATTTATACATTATAAAAACACATATATATGAGAAATGAATTGCATTTGAATTGAATAAGATGAAGATTAAGATGAAGAAGTAAATAAAAAAAAATCTCTTAAAAAATGTTATCCTATATACGTTCTTAATACGTATTATATTTGTATAATATATTTAAAACTTGTTTCTTATATAGTATATATACACACATAAAAATTTCCATCCACAATTTAAAGTCAAGTTAGCCCGTATAAGTGATTCAATTTTATACATATAATAATGTGTATGGATGGATGAATAGTAATTTGAATTCTATATGGTGCATTTTTTATTTTTTGTAAGTATGATTGGTTTGATAATTTAGTCAAATTTGTTATTAAAAAATCGAATGATGATCATAGAATGATAAAAAATTAAAAGTGAAATTTGAATATAGTTAATTTCACAAAAATTTAATTAAATCGAAGGTAATTAAATTAAAAAATATATCCTAATATATACATATAAAATATCCTTAATGTGAAATATCAATTGAATATACTTTATTCAAAATACTAATTTATTTAAATGTTATTATATAATTAATAAAATTACTTGAACTCTAACAATACGTTAAAACTAAACATTGAAAACGAAATGGAAATAATTCATCGTCAATTGTGTATGTGTTTGGCGTCGTCGTCGTCGTCGTCATGTAATGTCGATGTATAAAATGTTGTATTATTTTAAAATATTTAAAAAAATTTTTTTTTTTGGTAAAATGCATATACAGGTCTTTTTTAGATTATATATCGAAATATATATTCCACAAAATATAAAAAAAAACGATATGTAAACAAATTAAAATATAAAAAAATAATACCGTACTTATACTTTTAGAGAATACAATCACTCTATACGCGATCCATTAGGTTTATATAGTTTTTTTCTTTAATTTCATACATATTATTATAGTATATAAAAAAATATATGATAATCAAATGAAATTTAAACCTGAATTGTAAAGTAAATATACATCATATTTTTTTAAACCATTTGAACGAGTTATATAAAAAATAAATATAATATATATAGATATATTAAACATGTAGAAAGATAGATTAATTATGAAGAACCTACATTACTGACTGCATTTATACTGATGATCCATCCATGGATATTGTATTGAATATATTCTGTTATATTCATTCCATGTTGATATTACTATATGTTTATTTCTATATGGTCTTAAAAAAAAATATTCATATTTAGAAGAATTTGTACCCGCACTATGTGCATCATCGTAAAAAAATTATTTATTTTGGATATTTTTTTTTTGGTCGTTTTTGTTGTCGTGTTTTTGTTTGTAGAATTATTTCAAGTATTAACTTATTTGGGTTTTTTACTTTTTTTTTTTTTTTTGCTGTATGATTGTTTAACATCGTCTTGAATATACACACCATGTATTTATGTCATGATATCAAACATTTAACCAAGAAGACATATAATATCTCAATGTACATACTTATATAGTATATATGGGAGATGTATAAGGTATATATTTCCATGTCGTAATGTTTAGTATAGATATATATATATATATATATATATATAGATATAATACATATATGAAATTATACGACGACGTGCAACGAAATGAATATACATCATATATGTATATTAAAAAGATTATATGACATGTATATGTTGTTCTTACATACATATATATGGAAACTAAATGTTTACGTTAAGTTTTTATTTTAATATTATGATGGTATACCCATTCAAAATCAAATATAAATAATATATGGAATATAGGGAAGGAAATGCTTTGTTATAGCAATATAGCAAGCAAAGGATTTCGTTTTTTTTTTTTTGGATTTTTCGTATATATGCGTTTGTGTTTATTATCACATAATGGCATATAATATTATATTTTTTGGTATTTTTACATGTGAATAGTATATGATTATAAATGTTCTATACCATCATCGTCATTTATACATTTATAAAATTTAAAATACCAAGAAATTTAAATTGAATTGAACATACACTTCTTATATACACGAAGATTTTAAGTTTTTTTTTTTTGTTTACTTGGTTATCCTGTTGTTGTTGGATTAACATATTTAAAACGAAAATAAAACAACGTGGTTTGACTATATATTAGCTTAGTTACATATATATTTAACGACAACATTTTCTTGTTTTTTTTTTAGTTTACAAAATGTTGTTTATATAGTTTTTTTTGTGGTGTGGAAGTCTATTTTTATTATTTTCTTTAATGATATGTTATGTACACATATAACATTTTTTTTATGGGCTAAAAAGTTACATCAACACAAAAAAAAAATTGTTTTGAATGTTTGAAATTATATCATAAAATGATGCACTTGTTAATTTTAATATAATATATTGTATAGAGTATTGATGGTTTTATACGTATATTATGATATAAATTTTTGAATAAAAAATGTGATAGTAATTTATAAAGTGCGATAACAATTTCTATATTATTTATCTATTTTAATTTCTATGTATATATATTTGAATATGTAGGAGTATTAAAATGTTCCTTCATTCATACCTATATTACACATTACATCATGTAAATATCTTAACCGATGTTTTTAAATACAAAGTCTAAAATTTTTCATAACGAATGTGTTAATAGCTTTAGTATTTTTCGTCTATATAAGATGAAATTATTTAATATGTGATGGAAAACAGAATATATTTATATAATAATGAAATGAAGAACAAATAACACACTTTAAAATCTTATATATATACATATATCTGTTTTTTATATCTACATATTTTTTTATTTGATTTTTGTAATATATATTTCATTTATTACCCTAACACTTGTTATCATGTACGTATTATAAATTTCATTGTTCATTTTGAGTCAAACTCATTAATTTTTCCCGGTAATGGAAATATGAACGGAATCTGCCAATAGAAGGATTTGAAGATCAACATAAACATTTTTGTATATTTGTTTTTTTCTTATTATATCACTTCCACCCACTCCCATACAATTTAAACCAGCTAATTATCTCCAGTTGTTTAATCATTGTCATAAAGTCAAAATGTGTATAACGCGAAAACCAATACTGTCAAATTCTGATATTTCTCATCAAAATACTTATAATATACATAATTTGAAAAAGAAATGTTTTTTTTATTATTCTTATACATTTAAAAACTGATTTAACATCATTTCTTTATGATGATCAACATCAGTATAAATGTTTCCATTTATTTTTATGGCAAATAAAATTTATTTAATTCACCTCTTTGATATTATACATTTAAATTTACGCAAAAATTATGCTTATATATAATATTCAAATAACATAATAAAATATATTGTAATTGTATATTTCTATATATACCATTTATATTAAGTGAATATATAAGAGTTTATTTAAATTTTGATCTGATTATAATTTTGCAAATTTTAACATTACATTTGTATAACTTTTAACTATAAATAACAAACACAAGTACAAAATAATCTGTTTGAATTCAAATTTATTCGAATTCGAACAATATATACAATTGCCGATGGATGATGACAATTTGTATTGAAAAACACATAAAAGTCAATATAAATTGATTATATCAAATATACATAGTAATATATATATGTATAAAAAGACTCATATATAATACAATCACGTATATACAAATGAAATTATAAATACCATCATACATTGAAAATAAAAATAAAAATTCGAATGGAATTTGAAAGATTAAATTATAATAATAAAATGATGAAAAAAAAATAAAAATAGTATAGGTATTTTTGAAAAACTACATAAATAAAAAAATGAATAAACGTTTGTAAAAAAAAATAAAAAATAAAACATCGAAATTAATATTCTTTTAGTGATTATTTTTTTATTTTAATTTATAGTTTTTTTTATATGTTGAATAGGAAAATATAAAAAAAATCGGTAAAAATATATTTGTAAAAAAAAATGTCTTATTTTGTGGATTATTATATTACCTACGAACGAGTGTATATAATTTATTCGGTGATAAATACGTGGAATTTTTCATATTGAATATATTTAAAAAATAAAAAATGTGAATATTTATTTTGATTTTGTTATTTTCACATCTTATATACACTTAAAAATATATGTATATTAAAGATTTTCATTGTGTATATATAAATTTGATTTAGAAAAAAAAATTTAATATATTTTTTATAATATAATGATGCGTATAATTTATGCTATAGAAGTATACACTATAGAGATAGAGAATTATTGCGTGTATATTAAATTTTTAACATTTTTTTTAAGTAATAAATACATGTAACTATATATAAAGTAACAACATTTTGAACTACTATATATATTATTTATAAATGAAAAGTATATAAACAACGATAAATGTCTATTACCTTTTGTTTTAATAGAAATATATCTATATAATCTGATATTTTATTTTTAAAATTACTTATGTTTGTAATTTTTTTTTATCCATGTTTTTCATGGTTTAAAATATTTCTGATTTTATTTTTAATTTTGTGTATATTCTATTAATTTTCATCTTCTTGTATGATTTTTAACAAAATCTCACGTGAATATATAGTTTGTGATAATATTTTATATACATTTTATGGTTTTATGGTTGCATTTTTCATCTTAGAATCTTTAAATTTCAATTTTACATTTCGGGCGATTTGGTATCGGTAATAATTTATGTGGTATTTTCAAAATAGTTTAAACATTTGGTAATCTTCTATCGAAGACACATCAAATTTGATAGCATTGGTTTCATAATATCATCTGACTATACAGCATTTGATTCCATAATTTGTTGTTTTTCGCATTAGCCGTAAGACCATATAGGTGAGAAAATATGTAATTCAGATCGGAAAAATAACTGAATAACTGGAAAAATAGCTTACGCTTTCCATATAGGATATTTTATTATTTAGAATACGAGATAATAATAAATTCGATTAATATAATTATCACAAATGCAAATATATTACATTCAAGATACTTATTTTACATTGAATTCTGAATTCAACATAGGAGTAATCGAACAACTAACATATGCTGAAATTTTTTCATCGATGTTCTACAACGGTGTTGTGAAGTCTCATACAATTTGTTATTGTCATAACAACAAATTATATTGTAATAACAACAAATTGTACCACACCGTTGTAGAACATCGATGAAAAAATTTCAGCAATACACATTTGGTATATTTAATAAAGAAATGAACAATATTTTATTTCGCAATTCTAAAAACAACATATAAAACATGAATAAAGAATATAATATTTATTTATTTATGCAAGTAAATTGAATTTACATATTCTATAATTATATTGATAAAAAAATTAAAATGGAATAATGAGGTATAGATAGTATACAGATAATAAAAAAAACAAACCGATATTTTTATTAAGTCTTCATCTATTATTTACTATTTATATATACTTTATCATAAACATTAACAAAAAAAAAACTTTATCAAATCATTTAATAAATATGTTAGCGTTTATATGAAAATTAGTTTTCTCTTATATATTATTGAATCCAATCCATCCATATACATATATAGTTATGATTATGAATAACAAATGGATATATATAACAGAAAAAATACTCATTATTCTTATATATATGATTTAAAAGAAAAATTATACCTAAAATTATACCTATAACACTCTATGTATATGAGAATTTAATATACAGATGAAAAACGGAAAAAACGAACCTATTAACTGTTTCTTTATTTTATTATTATTATTTATATTAACCATTTTTTGTCTTTCGTTTCTTCATTTAACAATAATAATAATATTTGTCACATACACCACATCTTCATAATTTCCAACGTTTGTTGTGTTTTTTATATCGCATATAAAAATGGTGTATTTACTAATCGTAAAAGAATTTTTTTTCTTTTTCAATTTAAATGTTATCGCTCATACATATCAATTTCATATATATATATATATATATATGTTTGAAAAAGCGCGTTTTAATGTTCATCGTCATCATCGCCGTCCGTTGTAGAACTTGTAGTCGTCGTCGAACTCGTAATTGTATGGTCGTCCGTTGAGGTTCATTTATTATTATTATTATTATTAATATATACAAGAAAAGAAAATGATAAATATAAAAAAAAAAAAGTTATTGTATATTAAATTTAATATACACACTTGAATTTTAAGTTGTTGATTATTATTTGTATTTGGTTTTTTTTTTTATTTTTATTTCTTATTCATTCCATTTATCGATTTTTAATATATTGCTTTATATTGTAGTGTTATTGTGTTGGGCTTTTTTTTTTTGCTTTAAATTCTGACAGATTATTGAAAAATTATATTATTTTTTTATGTTATTGAAGTTTTATATATAAAAAAAAACTTATATTATGCTTATAATGAAAATAATCTATATATATTAAAATAATATGTAAAAAGTCAATGGACTCATAAATATGAAAGAATATACGTTTTTATTTTTCGCTTACTTACTGGTTACGATTTTGATAATATGTGTTTTTTTTACCGATTTTGTGGTTAACATTTTGCTTAATATTGCAATTGTATATTGTGTAAAATGAAATATAAGTTTTTTTTTTAAAAATATTTATTGGTATCCTCATTACCGCAGATTATTATATAGAATTAGTTACGCTTGTTTTTAAAATTGCATAAAAAAAAGCACAAAGAAATGATTAAAAAGTAATAAGTTTTAATATTAAGCAATTAAGTTTCATCAAAATTACTATATGTGTTGTAAAGCGAAATGTATTATTTTTTTATGCAAAACATATTAATTTGTAATTAAATATCAAATGTCTCTTTTTTTTCTTTTATAATTCATATACCCAATATATATGCAATTCATAAAAGATTAATATTGTAATAAGAAACTTGTATATAGTCATTTGGTGATTATCGTTGTTGATGGTGATCATTTTCATATTATTAACGAATTCACTGACGATTTTAAACATCCTTAAATATTTTTGATAATATAACTATCGCTCTGATCTCTGAATTTCTGATACGTTTCATAAATATTGTTTTTGATTAATGGAAACCTTAAATCGAGAGATCATTATATTGTTATAATATTCGCCGTCATTTATTTTGTTAAAATCAATAATTAATCCTTTTAATTTCACTTTAAAGAATATCATTTATAATAGTATTTTTTTTGTAACTTGAATACCTTAAAACGTGATACACAAAACGATTATCCGTAGTATGAAAGTTAGAACAATAAAACGAATAGAAAGAGATTCAACTAAACAAATTTCACCCACTTAAATAACGAACTGAAAGAGAACTTGCATTAAATTAAATTAAAATTAAAAATCATTAAAAAAAAACTAATCACTTTATATTTATTTATAGTCAGTAATTTTGAAAAGTTTATCCACAATTTTTTTATTTACAAAATTTTAAATATTTTCTTTTAATCTTTTTTTATTTCATATTTATCATTATAATTTAAATAATTTTAACATTTACTGAATTTATGCACATTTTTTTATACATAAATAAAACTGTATGTATATAATAAAGAGAGATAGTTTTAAACGAACCACAAATGCATATTAATGTATTTAAAAAATAAACTGGAACAAAATAAAAAAAAAAAATTAAATTATAAGAAAACCGCACACGCATATCATAACCAGCCAATCAACAACAACACTTATAAAATAATATATAAAAGTATGTTATAAATTATTCAATCTACATATTTTTTGTGTTTATTTTTTATTTTTTTTATTGTTATTATTATTAAATGGTATTAAATGTGGCAAAAACCGCATAAGTACATATTTAACAAAAATTAAAAAAATTAAAATATAATATTATCTATAAATTGTAAAGTTTATATCCATATATATTAATTTATTCTTTATATGTGCATAGACCATACACAGTACTATATTTGGTAATTCTGATAATTTTTATAATAATCCTAAATAATCCTTTCAATCTAAGGCACTAATCCAAACACTAAAGTATTTATTCTGTTAAAATGTATCCTCATCTTGATTGAAAAAAATTTAATCAAAAATCACGGATTAGTGAAAATTATGCACAATAAGCAATTATTATTAAGAATTCGAATTCGATTATTTAATCATTTTTTTTTTCATCTTAAAAATTGTTTTTTATCCTTTTCCAATAACTCGCATCCTCCAATACGACCAGTGCTTAAAGTTAAAGACATCGACAATGAAACAAAAAAAAAACCTCTATATAGGATAAAATAATATAGATTTCAAATTGTTTCATAATAAAAATTCATATTTGAATGATGAAAGAGAAAAAAAAACCATAACAACTGACATGATAAATTTTTTTATAACTTTAATATATATATATGTAATTATATGATTTGTATTTTAAATACGACTGTATTATTTATTTTTTTGTTTAATTTTGTGGTAAAATAAAAGCATTCAATGATATATTTATTATATGCATATGATATTTATATAAATGACATCTGTGTTTTTTTTTGTATATCGTCTATTTATCGTCATTTATATTATTATCCTAAAACCGAATGATGAGTTTAATATATAAAAATAAAAAGAATTTGTTGAATTTGGGTCGTTTTTTTTTTTAATATTTTATGTATATCATCATTTTGTTAATGGGTATATTTATTTAGTTACAGATAGTTGAGTAATAATAATAACAATAATAATAAATTCTAAGAAATGCAATTATTTATTTTAAATTATTAATTTTTATTTTTATTAATCTTGTTTTTCTTTTATCATTTGTTACAGGTCGTTTTTTCCCGTTTGTTACAACAATGAAATTTGTGGGGTAAGTGTTTTTTTGATCTATCATTTTTGTAATGTAGTATAATCAAACACATTTTATTTTGAATAATTAAAAATGTATGCATTATTGTTAATATTGCTATTTTATTAGACCTGACTCTTAGAAATAATGAAATATATCAATGATAATTTGTGTTAAATAGACAAGAATTTAACTTCTTAATATTCACGGTTTTATCCTTATCAAACAATATTCATAATCACGACCGATCCTTTTATACATGCACTTGTTTGGGGTTATTAATATTTTTTTTTATTTCAGTCATACGTCAATTTTCTTCTTGATATATTCTGAAGAAATTTTGTACAATTTGACGACCCCCAGGTAAACTTAATACGGTCCCCCGGTTAAGAATCACTGCTATAGGGCACAAATATTTAGACTGCATAAGGCGTGAAATAGTAAAGGACCGGGATTGTTATTTCTATAAAAAAAAAACCTTATTATCTTACTGCTTCATTTTAAAATTAATTAAACATATTATACATTTCCTTATAATTTTATACAGACCTGCTTTTTGTCTTTTATTTTTAATTTTTATCAAACCTCATTTCCATCATTACTTTTATTATAATCTTCATGGAGTTTCGCTTTATAGATTCGAAGAAATTCGGATGGTATTTGGAATATAGTTAATTATAATCGAAAACTTGCTATTTTTCTTTTACTATATAATGTTTTTTTTATGACCGTTTCCTCTGGAGTTTTTTTTAACAAAACGTTTTTTGTTTTATAGTTTTTGGCTATATTTTCCGCAAACAAATAAAATTATTAATACGAAATCAATATAGTATAGGAAATCGCATTCTGTATATTATTAAATTCTAACCAAATAAAAACCTAAACGCAAACCAACCATATGAGTAATTTTCTTTCTAAATATGTTACCATACATAAAATATATATTAAAATTAATTGTATTATGTGGATATATATGTGGATACATAGAGAAAATAAAAAACAAATTAATATTTTTATCAACATGTATTTTTAGAAAAAAAAAAACAAAACGTATTATTTATTTTAGCATATTACGATATTACTCGATTCGTGCGTTGTATATTTATTATGTATAGTTACGTGTATTTTATATAAATTACAAATATTATAATAACAATACAAAAAAAAAAAATAACGCAACAACGTATTGATCAATATGTCTATATACCATATTACCTAACAAATATATATATATAGGTATAATGGTATAATATAAGTTTATAACAAAAAGAATTATGAATTGAATCAATGAATACATAAATAATAATATATATTATATCGAATGAGAAATAAAAATATTTATTGATTAATGATAAACTTATATAACTTGATTTTCTTATTATAATAATAATATAAGTTTATAAGCTTTGACCAAATAAATTAATTCTTTATTACTTGTTTGTATATATAATATATATATTGTACATAAAAATAAATATGTAAAAATGATATTTTTTATAAATGACCTCATTTGAACCATACACCAAAAATTGTATAATAATAATAATACATTATTATCATTTTTATTATTATTATTTTTATCATTATTATTTTTATCATTGAACGAATGAATAACCAGCATAAATAAATATACATATATATGTAAATACTCGTATATGCATAGAAATACATAATAAATAAATAATATATTGTTTATTTATATATTTTGTTTTTTTTTTCTTTACGAGATATCCCAGTTTTCACTAAATTAATATAAATATCGCATTTAGAAAATCTAAAGTGTGATCAGTTTTTAAAAATACAATTTCTAAGTGATTTTATAATTCATATTCATATACCAAATCAAATAGTTCAAATGGATCAAGATTTTCTTCTGGTTAAACCCAATTCCATTGAATTTTTACTATATTACATTGAGGTTGTAACGTAAGTATATCAGAGACATTCTGTTATTTAAGAAACATGTGTGTCACATTTTTTTTTTGTATAATACCAATATTATTTCAAAATAAATTAGAATAATTTTTCGTATATCAATAAATTTATTGCATTTTTTCTATTGACAAAAATTGTATTTAATATATTTACTTAATAAATAAATGACTATTCATGTTATGTACATAAAAATTATATTATCGAAATATGATGATACAAAAAAAAATAAACTTTAACTTCTATAAATTACACAATTTCATATCAAGACGGCCAATAAAAGTATATATTTATATACATATTTGTGGTCAATAATCTAATAAATGCCATACATTTTACCTATACATAAAATATAGTATCAAAACATATACCGACATTAATCTGAATTTAAACTTACTCATATATAACATTCATTCCAAGGATTATATTATAGTATTTACTTATATTTAATATATAAATATCAAAATTTATTTATATGGCTCACAAAAATCATTATAATTTTTTGTTTTGTACATTTTAAACAATTTAATTAACTGGACGGCATTTTAACATACATTTTTTACAAACAAAAATTATTAATAGCCTCCATTTAAAATAATAAAAATTTCCAATTCCATTACGGATATCAAATTCAATTTTTTTTTTGCATTCGTTTAACAAAAAAAACCTTTCCATAAAAGGGTTTTATAAAATACAATGCGGTATACATGTACGTACTACATAGTTATAATTTTATTTATTTCTGCATTTATTTTTTCGTCGTTTAAATAGCAATCAATTTATTAACAGTCCAATTTTTTTATGTTTTTTTTACTGATATCGTGATTATTATATTATATAAAATAAAAAAATATATAGCTATATATGGCAAATATACAAATGAATTGACAAACGAATGAATACAATATTTATATGTCAACACACAATTGTTATAAATAAATATATTTTGTTGTAAATGTATGTATAAAGAAAACAACAGGCATGAAATAATAAAAATAATAATAATACATACTAAAAAATAAAAATAAAATCAAATGCAATTATTGTGTGGAGTTGACAGATTTGTTGATTTGTTTTCCTCTCATGATTTTTTTTCCTGACTCAATTCATATATATATATATATATATAAAAATATGTGATCAACCGAATAATAGTAATAATAATAATAAAAATAATACTTGTCATTCGCGATGGTTCAAATAAATTTCTACATATACGAATATAACGAATAATAAAAAAAAATGTAGTACTATCATACCTCTATTTTTGATGAATAATTGTAGTATATTTTTTTTCTTGTACATTACACCAATATGCTATGTTTTAAACATTAAAACTATAGAAATTATTTATATGTGTATAGTTAGTTTCAAAACAATAAAATATTATACGATATTACTAATCTTTCCAGGGGGTATACACAGTAAACAACAATTTTATTTTAAAACAACAAAACATATATTACAAACATTTTTACTATACTACTGTTTTTTTTTTTTTAATTTCTTTATATATCGAATTATAACCGCGCGACTTTAGAATGATTGTATAATATAATAATAATAATAATAAGCAGCATCAATTCAGAATCATCAATTCAATAATCAAAGATATATAAATATAAAATAAAAATAAAATGTATTAAAAAAAAAATTCAAATTGAAAGATTGATCCATTGAACCATCATATTGAACTCAATAATACGAAAAAAAAAAAAATTGGAAATAATTATGAATTTAAAGTGCGGGTTTTATATTAAAAAATAATTTTTTTTTTGTTTTGTTTCAATAATATTTTTGTTTTTATTATTTTTACACTATACAGACGTTAAAGTCTATATATATATATATATATGGTGTAAAAAAAAGAAAAAGAAATGTAGTGATGATGAAAAAGGGTTTTTAATTTATTATGTTGATATATCATAAATAATGACGAAAAAAGCATATGCCTAGGATACATCCCAAAATATTCTGATGACTGTTATTAAGAAGATAAAACTTAGTTTTAACACACACACACACATGAGTTGAGGGTGAAATGGAATATTACCAAATAGATAATTTATATTGAAATTTTTGAAACGAAACATATATTAAAATCAATTTACCTTTTTCATTTTCCACCTATATCACAATACAAATGGCAAACGCAAACTTTAAATGCAAAATATTTTTGATAAAAAAAGTTAGAAATCTATTAAAATATGAGTAATGTAATTAAAATATTAGATTTTATCCTTTTGTTGTCAAATGTTGCCAAGTCAAAATCCCATTAAAAAAGACCTTAAGTATGCATATTGGAGTATTAAATTCCACATTTTCCCGATTTATTCAAGAAATTAAAAAAAAAAACTTTAAGAATATGTTCTGTTTATAATTTATACGTTATTGTTTATAAGTGGTGGATTAATTTTGTGTATCCATCTTTTAACCGAAAAAAAATGTATTATAATGAAATATATATATACATAAAATTTGTAACCTAAAAAATTAAACATATTGAATTTATTATTTATTACTATTTTTTTTTTAAATAATGTTTCTTATTGTTAGTTTATTATTAATATAATATTATTATTACGATTGTGTATGCGATATTATAAGAAGGCAATTCTTATAATAAATCTATATATATATATATATATTTATGTTATGATGTTGTTATATGAATGTAGAGTACCATATTTTCAATTTTTTTTATCCATATTTCTTATTTGCTACTGTTCATATAAACTCTGCTGTTTTTTTTTATTTCGTATAAAATGCTTGCTGGTTTTTTTTTACAAGAAGAAGAAGAAAAAAAATGTAATTTCTGTTTTGTTACTGTGTTTTGTTGATGCTGTGTTTATGTATTGTTTATTGTACATTAATTTTTTTTTTTATTTTCATTTTATATGTTTGTTGTTTATATGTTTATGATTCTTTTTATATATATATATATATATATATTCATGTGTATATAATAAACTCTATAAATAAAACATGCATACAAATTATGATGGTTTATATTTATCCAATATAAATATATACCATAAATATATATATATATTTTTTTATTTATGCCTACATTAATTTATATAAATATAGTTGAATGTCGCGCTTAATGTTTGTATATATGATTTTAAAATAGAATTTACTGATATATATATACATATTTTTTTTATACTCATATTATTATTTAATTTTGTATGGTACCACAAAATAAAAAGCAAAAAAATTATATATAATAAAATACAACGCTCGTTTTGTGTTTAAAAATTTTCAAGTGAAATATTTATATAACCATGCAGTATAACAAAAGCAATGTTGTTAAAATAATAGTAATGATAATAATAATAATAATAATAATAATAATAATACTATGAAATGGAATGAAAAATGTAATGGAAATTGTAATAAAAACACAAATAAATAATAACTTTATATGTATATATATTATTTGAAATACCTACATATGTTTATTATATATGCACTGAGCATATAAAAAAAATATATAATGCATTTCAATTTCAATATAAAAAAAAATGTATGTATAGTAAAAAAAAACACAGAAAAAAAAAAGAAAAGAGTTTTATATTTTTTACATTACAAACCAACAATCATTGTATTAATGTGTTTTTGTTTAACGCACAACAAAAATAAGAATAACCAACAAAATCATACACACATACAAAATATATACTACATGGAGTTTGGATAGATGTGTTCTTATTAAAAACATATAATAAAAAAAAACATATACCGAGTTTTTTTCTTTTTTTGTATTCTGTAAATTGTTTATTTTAATATTTCTGTGTTTTGTTTAAAAATAAATTAACCAACTAAACACAACATCTGTATCAAATATATATAAGTATAATTTTAAATTATAAAAAAAAAAAAAAAAAATACAACATAAATATATGGATCTAGAGATTCTGGAATAAATTTGTGTATATATAAGAAAATCATATATATATATATACAATTGAAAATGCTCAACAACATATTTATTAATTTTAAAAACGCTATGATTATAAATTTATATGTATTTCTTATTATTCTGTTTGGATTTTAGTTTAGAAAAAAAGAATCAATAATGATCATTTTTTCCAGAGAACATTAAATTTTTACTCTACTAATGAATTTCCAAATTTTAACAAACTCGTAATTTCATTAAATCAGCAACATTTACCTAACTATAAATATACATTTCAATAATAATAAATATTTTTTTCTCTATTTACAGACAGACAAATTTTTAAACTTGCCGTATCGTCATTTCCATATTCCGACATCAACATTTTTAATTTACACCGCATCTTAAATCATGTATCGAATGGATAAAGAATATCTTAATTATGGGTAAGTTAAAACTTAATTTAAAAATTTACAAAAAAAAAAAACATGAATAAAATATCAATTTATTATTTATTGAGTTTAATATTAAAAAAAATAATAGAATTATTATATGAGTTTAATTGGTTTTTTTTTTAATCAGATTTGAGATAACGTTATCAAAAACAAAACAAAAAAAAGTTAAACTAATCAACCTCTAATGTAATATACCGCGCATATTTTCCATGTATCTATTCCATGTATATCAAATCATTTCTGTATGATTGATTATTAAAATTATTTGTATATAATATGAGATGAGTTAATCAAATATTTATAAATGAAAATTTTTTAATCACATATAAATCAAATTACTCAACGAATATATGTTTTATATAACATAAATTATCTTAATCTTAACTTTAAAAAATATTTTTATAATGCATTTAAAAAAAATTAAGATTTTTTAACATATATAAATATATATATTGAAAGAATATAAATGAGAAAATATACTCTCATATATAGTGTATTATATATAATATGGGTAATCGACTTCTTTATACCTTTTTTTTTTTTAAATACCAAATATCTTACCTATAATTTATCTTATGTAATTAATTTATAAACATCCCTTAATATTTTTTTTCCTATATTATACATTCACCTGTTCTTTTTCGGGTTTTTTTTCTCGTGTAAGCCTTGTGAATCCTTTTCATATATATTAAATGATGAAATAGATTTTTTATACCTTTTTTTTTGTTAGTAATATAACGAACACATTTTTTTATTATTATTATTATCCTATATGTTATGTTTTTAAAACAGCTCTAACTTATGCGTTTCATTTAAATAGTATATATATATATATATAATAAAAAATTAATCCCCCACGAAATTAAATGTAAAATAATAAATCTATTATTTCGTTTTTTTTTTTTTTAATATATTGCGCTATCCCAAATTAATTTTATTGATGCATGCATGTAATATATGAAGCATATATATATATATAATAAGGATTATTTATATCGGGAAATATAAGTATATATAATTTGTCTTCGTTTTTGAAATCCTTAAAATTATTTTATATTTAAAGACTTATTTGCCGCTGGATTATGATAATGTTTTATCTAATTACACATATATTAGATATTTCCTTAATTTAAATGGTAAATTAAAAAAAAAATAGTTTACCAATACAAATTTATATTTCATACAGTTGAATATTCCGTACCCAAAATGTAACAATATGAAAATTTTTTATTTCATAAAACCATAATATAAAAAAAATGTAATTACAATTGTAATTATATAGATATTTAAACTGATTGATATTGATTCCTTTGGTAGTACTTTTACGAATATTAGAGAAGTGAATTAAATCATTAAACCAACAGTGAACCTTCGATTACATTTTGTTCTAGATCAATTTTAAATGATATAATTTTTAATATCAATTGTTTATTAATGTGATAACATTTTGCATTTCATTATTATAATTAACAGAATGAATAAAACCCATAATCTTAAAATATTTAAATATGATTGTAATCTTGAATAAATCACTTAAGAAATATTATATTAATATTAAAAAAATAGATGAGAAAATATCACTATATAATTTCAATGACTCGATCGAGTGCTGACATATTATGGACTTTAAAATTCAAATAACGCATATTCAATTTCATCGAAAATATTGTCACAAAAATATATATGCACAAATATATTTTAAGGTACACCTTATAGAATGAATATATATATATATGTATGTATTATTTACAATTAAATATTTATTTAGCTATTGAAAGTTCTTTATCGTTTATATGATATAAAATAAACACATATATATATTGTTGATAATGTATATAAACGGCTTTGACCGACCAAATACCGTACGTATATCTATTAACTTGTGGTGTATTACTTGAATATATATATATATAGTATCTATATAAGATGATAAGATAAAAAAAAGTTTTTTTTTTGTATATCTAACCAATTTTTTTTTCCTTTTTTATTTGAATATTATTATTGTATAATATTTTTCTTTCAATTTGAAAAGAATATACGACAACAAAAAAAATTTGTTTATTTATTTAACAGTTTTTTGCTTTTTTTTTTTTTTAACTTGTTTATACTTTTAAAAAAATATTATTTTTCTCTATATATCATATATTTTTAGTAAAATATATAATACAAAATGATTATCATTTTTTTTATGTGTATATATACACAATATATAAAAAAAAAGATATGATACTTCAACTGTATGAAAATCTACTCTTATGTAAATTTTGTATATATTGTATATATATATATTACGATTTTTTTTTATCATATATACATGTAAAAAGAATAAAAGCCATAAAGCATTCAGTTAAGTTTAAATAAAAAAAAAAAAAAACTAAACAAATAAATTGATGCCATTTTTTTTCTGTCCATTTCTTCTTATATATCATGTAAATATTAATTTTTTTAGTTTATATATTTATATAATAATTTCAGTTAAAAAATATTTTTGGTTTTGTACTTGTATAAAATTGAAGAAGACCTCCATGTAATAAAATATATATTTGAAAATATTTCTATGTTTACAAAGGTAGTATACAAAAAAATAAATAAATATATTATAAATAAATATCAGCATATAAAAAGATTATTGTTGAAATTTTATTTTATTTTTTTCGTTGAATAAAAATTTTGACTTTTTGAAGAAAAAAGAAAATGTAATACCTACACAAGAACACACCTTATAATAATATGTATATATATAAAAAAAAATTATATTAAACATTATTATAATATTTCTTGAAGATGAATTTTATCTTTGTTATATATATATATATATAAATAAAAATAAATAAATAAACGATTAAACGTCGTTTTTTTTTTTTTTTAATTTTAAATTATTTATAATTGGATAGAAGCACGCAATAATTCAATTCAAGTTTTTAAATAATATATTAAATGCTTTTGATTATTGATTATAATTTTTCTATTATATCTAACCAAATCTATGTAAAAAAATACTGTTCATTTAAAATTTACTTACATATATCGCAATAGTCAGAAATAGTTTACATTTTATTATTTTATTTATATAATAAAAAAAAATTTGACCAATAATATTTTACTATAAAAAACATATGGATATTTTCTTATGCAAAAATCCATACTGCGAGTTTTTTCCTTAACAATGGGGAGCGGTGGGCAAGGAGTGTTTGGACATCTCTCATAATTTTCAACGTAGAAAAACTTTCTAATACATCATAATACATCTTTCCATAGAGATTTAGCGAATTTTTGCACTTTTTTCATCTGATGAACAACCCAAAATAGGCGAAAAAATATAGGTTTACATTTGATTTTTCAAAGTTGGTATGCATTGAGCACATAACGGGTTGGGGTGATGTGGAAGGGATTAACACCAAAGTCTTCTTACTTTATTTTAGTGATAAATACTTTCGAAGTTATTGACTGGATAGACACCCTGTATATCTAAAATTGTATGAACCTATTTGAGTTTCCATTAAATAAAATATGCATATATTTTTCTATTATAAAATTATATAGTTTTGTATCTATCTACTATCCATATATAAAAAAAAAGTAATATGTGTGTACTTGGTTTGTCCTCATTTTCTTTATTATTAATTATTTTATTTTTTTTTTTTACTAAAATTCCTTTCATATATAATTTTAATATAAAGAATATAAATATAAAGCAATATGTCATCTAAGTACTTAACGAAAACCCCAAAATTAAATATATAAAAATATAAGTAATATTTTGATATTTTTTTAATAATATATATGATAAAATAAAATACGATGTGGTGAAGGAATTATTATTATTGTTATTATATACAGAATATATTCGTATATTGTCATTATTTTTACTACCAAAGTATTTGTTTGTAAAACTAATAACAATAATAATAAATGAAAGAATAATATTAAATGTATACAATGCAATGTCTAAAATTATTTTTTAATATTATTGTTATTATATTATTTTTTTTATTATTGGTAGAGATGGTTTTTTTTTAATATTTATTGTATATGAATATATGATAACATATGGTTATTATATTAATTCTTATTAATCATCAGTTATTTTTCAAAAAAAAATTGTATTTCAAGTAAAATGATCAGTTTCCAAAAAAAAAAAAAACTCCTTATTAAATTAAAAAGTCACAAGTATACTATATACATACTATGAATTCCATAGATCAGCATTCATTCTTATAAATTAAAGAGAATACTTTTAAATTTATCTATACTTAAGACTTAAGAGTAATTATTATAAAGATTTTTGCAACTTATCAAAGATGATTGCAAAACAAATATATCTTTAAATAGAAAGCGATAAGTCGCATTATTGTTTATAATGTATTTAACCATCAATGAAATATTTTAAATATACTATTTAATATACAATTAATAATAAATAATATATGCAAAATGCAATGATATAAAGTATTCCTCTAACAATTTCATTGCAGATTTTAGTCAATTTTAAACAAAGTAAATAAATAATATTTAAAGTTTAATTTGAAAAATGTTCATGTATCATCTTAAATTTTACCATGAATTCTTAAACAAACAGTTTTTTAATCCTCTTTTTTTTGTTCGCTTTATTTTATATTTCCCTGATCTTCATCATCGGTTAATACTTCAAAAACAAATTATTTTTCTTTTAAATTTAGTTTAAATTCAACCAATAACTTCTCGTGGGCATTAAAATATTACAAAAATTTCGGACACAATTGAAAATGTTAACCACAAAAAAAAACATTGTTTTGATTAAAAAACATCCCTGTGTAATTTTTGTATTCTGATGAATCAGTGCAATCATTTCAAATATATGATAATTATATTTTTATTTTTTATATAAAAAAAAAAATTGATAGCTTTTCTGAATAAAATAACATGTTTCTGATATTTTTTTTATTTATTCTTTACATATTTTATTAATAAAAATAAAAAAAAAATCAATTGTGTTGGAAAAGTTTTAACATCATATTGTTAAAAAAAAAAATAAATATATATTACGTGCATTGAATTATTTAAATATTTAATTTAAACTAATTTGTCTGAATTGAAAATGATGTATATTTTATTTATATATGTACATTGTACACATACTATTAAACTTTTGTTTCCATTTTCAATAAAAAAAAAATCACTATGAAAATGTGAATATATACATTTCAATCAATTTCTTTTTATGTATACATAGATATATATTATAAATTATTATTATTATTAATGAAGGTACTGAAAGTGGACTATTCGGAATATAATATTTATACATACAAAGTATTTCAATTGATTTTAAAAATATATTATTTAAAAATATATAAAAAATAATACCACCTATCATAATAATAAAAAAAATTGAAAAACTTTTTAATAAGTGTGTATATATAAATGATGGTTGTTAAAAATGACGTATTAAAATATTTTCTCTTCTCTTTTGTTTTTCTTTTTTCTTTTTATTATATATTAAAAAAATAATAATTTTAAAAAAAAAATTAAATATTAATAAATATATATAATAAAACAAAAATGAAAAAATTAATGTGAAAAATTGGATATAACATGTATATAATATACATTGATATATGGAATTCATATTATGGCAAATATACAATAATATATTATTTAAAAACATTATTATATATTTTACGCCTAACACATATACATATATGTATTTGTACGAAGTTTTTATATAATTGACATAATAAATATTATAGGTATATGCTATAATATTTCTGTATCTATGAATTCTATACAGGCATATATGAATAGTTTATTATATGCATATATTCTATATGTTTATATATATATATATGAAAATACAGGATGTTTTATTATCGTATATGTTTGGATTTTTTTTTTATAAAATCCGAATCGATTATTATAAGAAAGATGACGAATCCATGAATAAACCAAATGTTGGCTGTGAAAAGTTCTAATAAATTTAGTTAGAGCAGCATTAAATTATCGAGGAAAAATAAATTAATCTCGAATCGATATCACCAAATCAACGATCGCTCACGTTGATATCAGAAATGTGAACAATATTCGCATCGTTCAATTGTTTGTAAAATCCAAAAGAGAATTGAATCATTTCTGGTCCAAATTAAATTCCATAAATATATGATTTGAAGCATTAGCGTATCTTTTATTAGGCTGATAGGATAATAAATATGCACTTTAAGTTAATGTCTTCTGAATATAAACCCGAAAATAAAATTAATAATTATATAAGAATCCAAATGATGACAAATGAAAGTTATCTATATATTATATATGTATATTGGTATAATACTATTCTAAATTTCAATTATTTCTTCTATACTAACCATTTCTAAAATATCCTGTATTTTTAATGATACACGTTAATTAAAAATTTATAAACAGACAAAAACTATATCACTATATATATTATAAAATAATATAATTTATTTATAAAATATATAGAAATCGCTTTTATATTTTGTATAGATACATTTTTTATATATACCATAAATACTACAAATATTTTAATGATGTTGTTTTAACGAAAATATTTTATAGAAATGTGATTTGCGACCTGTATGTTGTCTCTTCTATAGATAGATTTAGGTTTTTATAAATACCTGTTCTATATTACCACTATGCCACAATGTAGATATATTTTTAAAAAAAATTTGGCTTACATTTTATTTTGTAAATTATTATATAGACTTTATATTTAATAATAAATGAATATATCAATATCATAACTAATAAACAAATATTTTATTAATTTTTTTCTTTATAGAATCATGTGATTGTCAATTAATATTAATGAATGCGGTCCTACAAACAGCATTGTATTCGTTATATCAATCGATATAGATAGCAGCCCGTCATCAAATAAATGATTTTGTTGGTCAACCTAATTCATCTTTGTGGTGATCATCATTAGAGCAGAAATATATTTCGAGTACATTCTATTTATAGCGACCGTCAAAAACAGGTAAGTAATTTTTTGATATATATTAAATATTTAACATTCTTTAAATATATTATATATTTATATTTGTAATGAAGTAATTAAAAAAAATATTAAATTCGCTATTTATCATTTATAATCGCATATAGTTCCATATCCATATCAAAAGATAAAACATATGATAGATCAATAGTTTATTTGTGTTCAATAGAAACTAGATCATTTTTGAACAATACAAAAGGAAATTAGTTCTTTGTATCATTTGAATCGTATACATAAGAAAAGGAATTTACTTCAACATTTGATTATGTTAAAAGTGCGACGTTTGTTTAATGTATATAATAATTTTGTTAAATTTATTACTTTCACAACCACCTGTGAATATTAAAATTTACAGATTCTCATGTTTAAACTATGAATACAAATCACATTTTCTTCATTATATATATTCAATCAAACAACATTCAATATTATTAGATCATCATCGCTCATCATCACATATGATGATAATGTCATCGCAGTTATATATAAAATAATAGTGTTGTCTTTCGATTTTAATATGCAAAGCGATGCTACTTAAATTTATTGATATAATATAACATATAAAATTGTACTATTTAAATATTTAAATATAATGATAAACAAAAAATCCAACTTTTATGTCAAATATCACAAAATAGAAAATAAAAATGTGTATGTAATTAAATATTTTTCATCGCCCATCCTCACAAAATAATATATTATATATTATTTATGTTGTGTAATCTGTAATGTGTGAATGACTTATTAATATAATGAGATTATTAAAAATAAAAAATACAAAAATGTATATACAAAATAATGGATATGAATATATATGATTGAGAAGTGACATAGAAGCGAATATATGGTATAAAGAAGCAAATTTCGATGGTATAGAATTATAGATTATTATGTTCATAATTAATTTATTATGGGAATTATTATGAGAGTATATTCATTAAAAAAAATTAATAATTTAATAATCTTTTCATGATTTTTTTCGTCTTTAATTTCATAACGCATCGCAATTATTATTGTAATATTTTTTTATTTATATAAAAGTTGTTTCAAATTTTTGATTTTTTATGAAATTATCTATTAATTCTTTGTATATCCATCATAAAATCACATTCAAATTGTATATTTTATAAGCATTCTAAAACCAAATTATAAAATCATTGTATATCATTGTATTTAATTATCATAAGTTATATTATAATATATAGATGTGATTGATGGTTTCTTTGTTGTATGGTGGGTGGTGGGTCATATAACTTATCTTAAATAATAATTTTCATTAACATATGTTATATAGATTTTATTTTGTTATCAATATAAAACAAAAATGCAACTTAATGTAATTCAGATAAACAGAAAAATCAATCTTTCATAAGTAATAAATGAAATAATAGAAATTACTTGTAAATTATTTGATAACAAAATTTCTATATATTTATATTCATTTATGATATATGTTCAAGTGTGAAATTCAGTCAAATGTCATTCATATATAAATATTAAATTATCTTCATTCCGTATATGTATATTTTTAGTCATAATTAACAATATTACTCATAATTATTCCAATATGAATGTATATAACATGAAAGTTATAGACTGATATATAAATAGAACTTTGTATAAATTGTTGTAAATAATCACACCACATTTGTATCGTAATTTTTGTTTATTTTGTATACATATTTCGCACAATCAGTAATATAAACATTATACAAATATATATTTCCATCCACTGATAATAGTAACAATAATATTATATATATAAATTATTGATATATTGTATATATGCGAATGTGATATATAAGAAATTTGATATGTCTAAAAAATATACAACATATTGTATATTGAAATGATTGAACATCTTTGATAAAAAAAAATTAAATTTGTATGAAGTTTTATATTTAAAAGGTTGTATTTTAAAATATATATAGCTTACCTTATCAAAACAAAAAAACAGTTTGTTAACAACCATATATATGTACTTTAATAATAATACCATTGATTGGGATATTTTCGCAAAATGTTTAACATTTTGTTTTTTTTTTTTTTTAGAAAAACCTTTATTTTTCTTGTAATTTTTAAATTAATATATCTATATTATATCAAGTCTACCTTTTGTCTGTCTATAATGTACCTACCGCACTCGGCGTCTTTCATTTAATTACTCATAATGAAAACATTCTCTTGGGGTAACATATAAAAAAATATGTTACCCCAAGAGAATATATGTTACCCCAAGAGAAAAATAAGTTTATATTTTATTGAAATTTCATTCCATAGATCATTGCAACTAAATCTGATGACATCGAAAAATTTCTTAAACGATCTACTAAAATAGTTATATTTGTTTCAAAACAAACGTTTACAAATTTTTACGATATATTTTCTGCAATATCTGTCTATATAGAATTGACTTACTTAATACTTACGATTAGTGTCATATATAATTCTATTAGATTTTCTTTATGCTTTCATTTGAATTTTAAATGGATTTTATACAGAATTAGTGGAATTTTCAATGAAAAAGTCATGCATATTTTTTTACAGATAAAAATTAAATTATCTTATCTATAAGAAAAACTCTATAAACTATAAACATAGAGAAAGATAATTATTATATCAGAAAAATCTTTATGATTACATATTAATAAATGACTATGACTAATTGCTGAGAAATTGTTCTTTTATTTTATATATATATATATATATTTAATAGATAATTTAACCGTAAAACTATCAATTATATAGTGATTTTAATCAATGTACATTAAATGAAAAGATATATAAAGACGATAATATTCATTTATAGAAATATAATATAAAAAAAGCTCTATCATAAATTATTGTGTATTTTTTATTATATATTTGAATTATGAAAATTATAAATTTCATACACAAAGAAAATACTGTTTATATACAAATGGAAAATTTGATGTGAAATTCAACGACCTTTCGCGTTTATATTCATTACAATATAATATAATAATATAGAAATTTATATTTTTTTTTTATTTATTTCACATTTTTATATGTTAGAAGAAAATATTTGATCATAAATGAAATAATCACATTTTTATATATATTTATATATATAGATTTTATTTATTATATTTCAAATATGCATCGTTATAAACGTTTTCTGTGTTAAATAAATATATACATATATATATTTTGTTAATATCATTAAAATAATTAACCTTTTTTGACATCTAACGCAATAAAAAAAAATACAGACAATGTAATTTTTTTTCTCTCTATATGTCCGCATTATAATACTTTTTGTATATATGCGCTTATATCATATATATACGATGATTGCGATGATCTTTTGCATCTTCTTATACAATTTAGTCAGATACAAGTTTTTTTTTATTTATCTATATTCATATATATATATATTTGGTTATGGTTAGATATAATAATAATAATAAAAAACAGTTTTTAAATTAATGTGTTGAGTCACGTCAATATATATACTAAATGTCGTCGTCGTCGTCGTCGTTTTCGTCGTGTATAAAATATTATATATGTACTAACAAAACATTAGATATATTAATAAAATCAACAACATCTTTTCCTTTTTTTTATCTTATACATTTTGTTACGTTGATGTTATTCAAAAAATAAAAATAATTACGTATTACATATGAGTATTTTTTGTTATGCATTTAAAAACACACAAGATAAAGATACATGTACGAGTATATTTAAGAAGATAAGTGAGTAATATCATATATAGTATATTTATTCAATATAACAAATTATATAAATGAAAAATATATTTTTTTTTTATTTTCACTTGTATTTTATTAAATATTTTTTTATACATAGTATATATATATATATATATAAAATATATAAATATATATAGACAAAAGCGAGTTGATTAATTTTAATCTTAAACATATAAATATTTGAAATGACCTCATCGTATATGTGTATATATATTGTTTGTAATATCTTTATATATATATATTATTTATTATGTATATTTTTTATTTACTTCTCATATGAAGAAATATTATAATGTAAATAAATATATATAAATGTAAAGACAATTTTCAGACATTGTAAATATTACTTAATTTTATTTTTATTCTTAATCAATATCAAAATAAAAAACAGATATACATAAGGAAAATAACATAATATATAGAGTTGTACAGATATTATTATAGATTTTATAGTTTAAATGTATATATTCATATATCAATCGAGATACTTTCTGATATGTATACCAGAGCTTCTGAAATTAATTGTATTTGGTTACATAAGTAAATCATTATATAATTATAGGTAATTTTGTCATTCCTTTTGGTCTCAATTTGAGATTTTAAGATGAACTGCATTATAAATGATAATAGTTCTCCCACTATATACATATATTGTTAGAATATTAAAATGATTTACTAACAGAAAAAAGCGGGAAGATCTTCATAAGTCGGCATAATTTAATAGTCATATGTATCAAAAACACAGTAAACAGACAACCCAAACATCTAAAAATCCCATCATAAATCGGTGTTAAATTAATAGCAAAAGAAAATAAATCAAATAAAATAAAACGGTTATAAAGAGACATACTAAAACAAATTAAACAAAACGAATAAATAAATGTTTACCCTCTTTATTTATTTACCGCATGTATCTCTATATAATATCTAATTTATATATAAAATTTAAATTAAATCGATTAAAATATATATGAATAAATACGCTGTCATATAGTCCTATTAACCTAATTTTAAAATATAAACCAATTTAAAATTAAATATAACGTCTAATTGTTTATACACTTTATATTGGTCCATATTTATTTTTTTTTATTTTATATATACACAATTTATATTATAAATATATATTCAAACAAGTTAAACATAGCGTATATATGATAATTGTGCGGGTGCAATGAATAAACATTAAACATATATATATATATATATATAATATAATACATAAAAATGAATAAATAATTAAGATAATAACCCTCTGTTGAATTATATAAATAGGCTATTAAAAAAAAATAAAAGAATTCATCGCAACCATATAATAATATAATTTTTAATCACACAAAAATATATGTAAATATATTGAAAAATAAAGAAGAAAAAAATTAATAATTACTTGAGGCATAATACATATTATATAGATGTATACAGTTATACGTATCACAATTTCATAGATCAGATCTGATCTCTGTTTTGTATATAAATACAACATAAAAAAAAATTCATATAAACATTCAAATTCTTTAATTCAATTTGAATAAGTATAAGCGCGTGTTTTATATATATATATATTTATAAACATTCCACCGATGTATACTCGACGAATATATTTTTGTATATCCTATAACCTGGCATATTTATTTTAACAAGAGAGTTACAATATATCGGATAATAGAATTATATCTATATAAATCGAAAAAAAAACAGAAATAAAATTTTACCCTCCATCTACTAATTCATATCTTTTTGCTTGCTATATATATGTTTGAAAATACTTTTATAATCTATATATCGCAGAAATATATATAAAATAACGCATATGACATAGCCGCATACATAATATATAGAGAAATTGCAATGGCACACCCTCATATCATATAAATGTCGTAATATTTATCAATAAGTAAAATTGATGCGATTTTCAAAATCAACCAACCAACCAAACCTCCCTCTAATTTTTTTTCCTTTATACATATAATCATATTTTTATACATGTTGTATATTATAATTTTCATATTTTTCGATAACCTCATAATTCATATCATATAATATACGTTTATGTATATGTAATGATAGAGACTTTGTCTAAAAATAAATTCCTAATACATATTTTATAAAAAATCAACGACAAGTATAATAAAAAAAAAAGAAATAAAATAAAAGCCCATAAGGATATTTAAGGGTATATTTACATATATATAGTGTTTATATACGGAAATGAGTTAGAATGAAATGGATTGAATCCTTACTGAATTTATATATATATATATATATAAGGAACAAAAAAATTATAAACATAGCCGTATATATATTTTTGTATATACATACGCATATATGATGATGAGCGGATTGAACTTTATACTGTGATATATAAAAAAAAATTATATCAGCACAGTATTTGACCCCCTTTATACCCTAATTTAATACAGATTTTTTTATTTAATATTTTTTTATTTTATTTTCATTCTTATGCATTACATTTTATGTTATCCAAAATGCTATGCATTACATAAACGAACGTTCTTCTGATATTTGGGGTTCCCTCTTATAGAATATATAATATATGTAATTCTTTTGCATATATACATATATGTGCATTATATTATACCACTCTTGACACAACAATATAATATATGTATATATTAAAACATTTATATATATATATGATGCTATTTCACAGCAATAAATTTATCATATTTTCTACAAAAAATGTGTGCATATATATATATTGAATGCATAAGAAATTTTATATTTAGGGTTTTCATATATATCTTTATAGGCAATTGAAATATCCTGTGAGATAGATTTGTACCTTATATATGTATAGAATATGCATTTGCGTATATATTTATATACTTTAACAAATATAAAACATAACTACAATATGATGTATAGATATAGAAAAATATATTAGAATAAATGATATGCACGTTTTATATAATTTATTTTTTATTCTGTATAGAAAAGGGGTTTGATACCAAAAAAAAAAAATTATGATTTTTTTTTTTACTTCTATATCGTTCATATTAAAATTATATTTTTATTTGAAGTAACAGAGAGGATAATTTTTAAAAGTTTTATTTTATATTATATTTAATAAAAAATAAATTGTTGTTATTCGTATGTGTAAAGATAATCCAAAAATCTGTATAGCTACTTTGTAATATAACTCGTAATATCGTAAAAATAATGTAATGAATTAAAGAGGAGGTTGGTTAAATAAATTAAAGTAAATCATACAAATTCGGTAAATTTTTAAAGGCTAACGATATACAAATTCGTACATAAAAAAAATGAAAATGTAATTTTATTTACGTACCCAAAACATTCAAATTTGTTGATTTATTTCGAGTGCAATCAGGGTTTTTATATAACTAATATTGTTAATCTGCTGATATTAGCTAATATTTGATATTCTAAAAGTATGTCCATTCTCTTATGCTCATTTAAATTGGGCTATAATAAAGATTTGACAAAATAAAGATTTTCCTCAAAATCACAAGACGCACAAGACAAAATAAATTCTAAAACGATATAATTATAATTAATATCTTTCAGACAATTAAAATTACATTTTTAATTTATAAAAAAATATTTCTTTATTTTTTTGTGAATGTCGAATAATACATTTTTAATATAATCGACGATGACGACGACCGTTCTGTATTTATATTCTCACTTTATTTGGCTTAAACTAAAGTAAGAAATATGTTGTTTTTTTTTTTTTTTTTAATATTAAGAAATAAAACAAACCTACATTACAATTTACTATAATACATTGCTCTTATAAAAATGCCCTTAGCCTTAGGCATTTTATAAACATTTAAAATATAATTATTATGGACATATGTTTTTTTTTTGTTTTTTATTTATTACTTCTCTCATTTTATATAATTTTCCAAAAAATTCGATTTACAAAAACCTAAGCAAAAAAAAAAAACATTCTCAAATTATACAAAATAAATAATTCAAACAATTATTTTTATTTTATTAATTAATTTAAATTGAAATGTTCATTTCATTCCGTATTATTAATATTATTATGGTTATATATACACATTTGAATGTACTGTAGTGGTACTATTGAAATGAATTCCATTTTTATTTTTTTGGTTGTTTCTTTTTTCTTTATATAACATTATCAAATCAAGATATTTATACATACATATATGTTGTAATCTTAAATTATATAAAATTGTAGAGTTTTTCTCATTCAATTTTGAATTTTATAGTATAATTTTGTTAATCCATTGGTATTATATTATGATGTGTGTAGCAATAGAATACATATAACATAATCAATAATTGTATTTGTATATACATATGAAATGATGCGATGTTAAATACAAACAATTTTTTTTAAATAATATTAAAGATATTTGTTGGTTTTTTTTCATCTGACTTTGATTATTATTATTTCATTCAATTATATAAGCGCGGAGATCACATAAACACACACAGCATCCCACATATACAGATTATATTATTTTTAAACTGTTTTTTTTTTGTCTTTAAATATGTTAAAAATTTGAAAGAGTGTATAAAAAAAATGAAATAAATAAATGCATGTATAAAAGCTTAAAAAAAATTAAATATGTAAATTGCATAAATGTAAATTAAGCACTTGGAAAAAAAATGTATGTCTATATTTTTTTTTTTATA
The DNA here is from genome assembly GCA_958336335.1 of Dilophus febrilis. Taxonomy (NCBI): domain Eukaryota; kingdom Metazoa; phylum Arthropoda; class Insecta; order Diptera; family Bibionidae; genus Dilophus; species Dilophus febrilis. The sequence continues at coordinate 38,459,350 of OY284469.1, forward strand.
TAGTAAACAATTTAATTTATACATATATTATTATATATAATGTATGGTGTGTATTTTTTATATATACAATATATAAAGTATATATATATATCAGAGTGCGTATAGGTACATATAATAAAACCATTTGTATTAATTTCTAATTAAGTTTTTATTTATAATCAACTTGTTGATTGTTGTTTTTCATTTTTTTTTTTTCGATTTTAATGATGTTGTATGTACGTACTTGTTTACGATCGATGTGTATAGTCGATATATATATGAATGGACTTTATAATATATGTATATTTTAATATACAGTTTTTATTCAACAAATAATTATTCGAAATTAATATTTTAAAATATTTATAGTGACATATCCATTGGTTTGAATATATACATATAGGTTAGGTATATATATATTTTAATAAATAATGTATACGACTTTAAAATTAATTGTGTATATTATGTGTATAATTGTATATACACATAATTTAATATGTAATGGAATGAAAAACATTATAAATATATCGTTTTTTTTTTCATTCATAATGAAATGGAATTCTTTCACGCGGTCATTATAGTAAAAATTTTAATTATTTTATCGTTTTAATCGTTGCGCTTTTCAAACGGACTAATAAAAATCAATCAATTTCATTTGATTTCGATTAAAAAATATTGATGTAAAATACAAATCAAATGGTTTTTGTGAAAAGAATCAAATATAATTATGGAACAAAAGAAAACCGAAATTTTCCCGGAAAATTAATATTTTCCAAAATTAATAAAATTAATATTTTATTGTGCGTAAACAAAAATTTTCCTTAACAATTGAGTTGTCATATAACATGCTATACATGCGATAATTTTAAGTTTTATTATTTTCAGAAAGAAATAGATAGGAAATTGTATTCATCATATTCAATAGATCGAAGTCAAATGAAAATGTACCTGAGAATTGTAAAATCTAAATTGATTGATTGATAAACGAATTTTCCTACAAATTTATAACTCTTTTTTCTGCTTATTGTTTACCTATAAAAAGTCTTTTTATATAAAATTTAACAGATATGGTTTAAAAGATATCAATAATTTTCCGTACCGTGTTTTTTTTTTTAAATAAAATCTCTTCTTTTTTCAGAAGAGATAAAACACTGTGAATAATTCCTATACGCTTAAAGTAATACTTTAAAGTTTCAAAACAATTTATTTAAACTATTTTTATTAAATCTTATATAGGCTTATTAGAATACTTCGCAACCGGGATTTTGGTTTGAAAATCAATTACATATTTCATTAAAATCATATGTTTATATATCAGTTGTTTATTTTTTAATATATTTCGGTTTGAATAGAGGTGTAATATATATAAGACTATCAAATATGTTTTATATTGCGGAAATTAGCTAACGATATAATCAATATAATCTGCAATTGATCAAATCTAAAAACACATGCTTTGAATTACACAATTTTATTCATAATATATGTATATTAAAATTATCAAACATATATGTATAATATAAATTTAATCACATTCATGTTTTATATCATATCATTTACAATATTTATTTTATTTTGAAAATAAAGTTATGATTACATCTTTTTTACATCTGTATGGCTTATTGTACATACATCGGCGTACGTGAATGTTATAAATATACGTTATATTTTCTTTTAAGGATATATACCATAGTATCCTATATATACCATAGTAGATATACATTGAATGTCAATCAACCATTCTAATTTTGAATATATTATATTTATTTATATATGTGATGTAATAAAATACCCTTTCTGTATTTTGATTATTATTATTACATTTATTATAATATATATGTACACACACCATGCGGACGAAATCAATAGGCCATACATTTTTATTGTGCGTATATTTTATTTTTTTATATTTTGTTAGTGGTATGATGGTGACGTCCATCATTGTCATGATGATATTCACGATATGCACGATATTTTATAAAATTCAATATATAACCACCATATCAATTTTATGTATATACATACATTCCATGCATATATCGCAGGATATAAGTATATAGTATAATGTATTCCTTACATATGTGGAACATATATATATATATATATACATGCATATTAAATATGATATGTGTATGGAGAATGGAAAGAAGTGGAAAAAATTAGAGAGGGCGGTCCAAGTGGGGTGAAAACTAACTCCCTTATTATACAATAAACATATAATATATTAAATATATATATCTATAGTTTATATATAGTTATGTGGTTCAAATATACACACAAAAAATACTATTATATTTGGGAAAAAAGTTAAATAGGGGTGAAAAAATCGAACGATCATTTTGAATTGGTATTTTTTTTTTACTTTTTTCGTTTTTGATTATTGTAAGTGCTACTACTATATACTTTAAATGGATGCAATTTAGATATGTAATAAATTAAACGGAAAAAAAATCAATATTTTATCATTTGTAAACCAAAACAATGTACTTAAATACAATTATGTATGGCAATTATTTATTTTTCAATTATTTTTGACCCATATTTTTTTTTTATTTATATATGCAATTAAAATAAGAAATAATATATTATATATAAATACAAACATATTTTTTGAATTAAAAGAGGCGAGAGTATCTTAAATTTTTATATGTCTGAATCTTTAAATAAAAAAAAATAAAATAAATATATCAAAGAATAATTTTTTTTTTATTTTATACGCACACATGTTATAATTATTAAAAAAAATATTTATAAATAATATATAAAAATATTCCGTATGCCGTTGCGAAATGTCAGTTTAAAATTTGTTTTTTTGTTTTTATTCATAACCCATTTAACATTTATTTCATAAATAAAAATATAAAACGTGTGGTGAAAAAAAACATGATAATATATTTTATAATATTCGCATATAGAACGACGCCCTTTTTCTTCAATATACATATATGTGCATAAAAAATATATAACATATATTTTTCTTTAAATAAATTTTTCTTATAAATATATATATATATGGAAATTTAAAGACTGACGGACTGACTGACTGACTGATTGTGAATCGAAAAAGTTTTGTTTTTTATGCTTTAAAATAGCTCTCTGTGTGTCCATGCATTGTTTATTTTTTCCTTTTTGATTTTCTTAATTTTTTTTCACTTTATAATTTGTTTTTTTTTTATATTTGATATAACAATTTTTTTTTTACCATCATATAAAAGGTTATGTAAAAATGATTGTAATATCATAAAAAAATTTAATAGATAGAAATTTTTGTTTATTTTGAATTTAATATTTTTGTTTTTTTTTTTGTACATCAAGCATTATCATAAAAGAACAGATTGTGAATATATGTATACATAAAAGAAGATCTGTAAATATAATTCAATGTTGTTTTTATAATAACCAAAATAAATAATTTTGGATATGATGAGCATCATTTTTTTTTTGAATACATTTATTATTTGATGCATGAATGATTATGATTTATATTATTTCGGTCGTTATAGGTACCCCCATGCATAATTTAGGTATATGTATAAATAAATAATATTTGGATTACCCTTTGGTTTAACAAGAACATGTGTGAATTTTTTTTGTTAAATGTTAATTAATTATATAAATAATTGAAAAAAAAAACATCTTATATATCGCAGTAAAATTGTACAATCTGTGTTGAGAAACTCCATATAATTGAATAATTATATACAATCTTTAAGAATTTTTTATTACTTTTTTATTAACTTTATATTATAATGGGCTTAAATTTTTATTTTTTGTTCATTTTATATGCTTAATGAATTCGTAATTGAACAAAATATCGGGTTAGAAATACATTCAATTTTTTTTTTTTTTTTTCAAACAAAATTTTCCGAAAATTTCATTTTACAAATTTTGAATTTTTCGAATAACCTGTATTAGTTTTCTTATATTTTTATTTGCCTCTAATAAATGCAATCTTAAATTTCTGATATTTCATAGAAGAAAATTTGAAAATCTATCCGCTTGAAAAATATTTTCATATAGTCGATTTTCCAAAAAAATTTTTGTAAAATTTTTGTAAAATTTTTTTTAGTTTGAATTAATTTTGATATATTTCGGGGTATGTACTTTAATTCCATATTTATTTATTGTATAGATAAACACTTAAATTGATATTCTAAAATGTAATATTGTAATTTTCTTATTCAATAATCATCAAAATATCTTGGTATAATTAATAAATGAATCGAAAACCAGTACAGATATATTTACATTATTAATTTAAAAAAATTTAAATGTTGACTATGTACATATATGAGATAATTATGTGTATAAAATTATTTCTTTTAAATAATTTACTTATTTTAAAAATATACATAACATTATTATTACATATTAAATATAACAACATATAATTTAAAAATATAGAATTTCAAAATATATACCAAAAATACTCTTCGTCATTGTATTATAATATCTATATATATATGATTATTATTATTCAAGTGAATATTTTTTATAAATGATATATATATATATATATATAAATTATATTTAAATTCATATAAGGTCAAAATATATATTTAAATTATTGTTTCTTATCAAAATTCAAAAAAGAAAAAAAAATTGTATATTTTATTTGTACAATAAAAATAGAAGATATTATATTAATTTATTGTAAAGATGTGAGTGTTATTCGTATATATGAATGTATAAAATACAATATATAAAATAAATGCAAAAGAAGAAGAAATTTTGAGATTACTAAATAGACGGTACTTTAAATGAATATACATTCAAATATTTTCATATATATTCGGCATGATAAGAATTAATAAAATAAGTTAATTATTTGTGTGCGTTTTTTTTTTTAAATATTTTTTTATATATATATTATTATTATTAATAATATAATTATGTGCGTGTGGGTATTTTTCTATAAATGTATAACTTGTTAAATTGAATAAATGTATATATATATATAATAATAAATTTTATTTTATTGTTGATACAATGCAATTTTATTAAAATAAATATAAATTTATATAAAATTTAATGACCCCAGTTTTTATTTCTGTTTTTTTTTCTTCTTATTTTATTTAATATTATATTATTAACATTTTTCGTCATATTATTGATATTTCCCTCTCTTATGTGAACGCGCGGCGCGATTACAACGAACGACCAGAAATTTTATTTGTTATTTCTACATTTGTGGTGATTTGATTGTATATATATATATATATATATATATATATATATTTATTAATATTATTATATCAAATACATGTAATGTACTATAAATAAACAGACACAATATATATATATAGATATATATTATTACTGTATCTATATATATTTATATATTACTGTATCTGAATGAAAGAAATAAAAATAAAAAAGTTTGATTAACAACCTCATCGCGAGGTCATTACTTTTTATTAAATGAAAAAAAATAAAATTTTTTTTTTTTATTCATTTGTTGTTTTGTTCAATTGAATATGTGTGTGGTGGCATTTATATTTATTATTAGTCAGTCAGTCAGCCAGTCAAGTTAGTTAGTTAGTTAGTGAGTTAGTTAGTCATGTTATAGTCAGTTAGTAAAGTTGGTTAAGCTTATAGTATTGCTCTGCCATATAGTGATTGTTTTGTGTTGAAATGTTTTTTTTTTTTCTAAATAAAAAAAAAAATTTTGCAAAATTAATTAATATGATATAAAATCATGTTTTTTTTATTTTATGAGCGTGTGTGTTTGTTTTGCTTAAGTGATTAAAATAAAATTAATTAAATAAAAAAATAATTCAATAAAGTTAAAATTCTATATAATTAATATTTAAAATTAAATTTTTGTATTTTAATTCATAAAATGTATAATAAAGTTTTTTTTTTTTAATTTTATTGTACATTAAATGGAAGGAATTTTAAATGTTTTGTGAATATTATAATCTGTAAAATAAAAAACATTTAAATGTTTGTGAAAAATCGATTTGTAATTTAAAATTATAAAGACATTTTTGTACAGAAGTTTATAATTTACTTCAATTTGGAAAGTAACTTTTGTGTGTGTGTGTGTCAAATGAATTTTTTAAAACAAAATCCATATAAATAATAAATTATGTTTTACGTTTAACTCACAAAATTTAAGAACAATAATAATAATAATAATAATAATAATAATAACATTTAAAAATTTGTATTGTAAAAAAATAAACCATTGTACATCATTAATCAACATTTGATTTAATATTGTTATTATAAATTTCCCATTTTTTTTTGTAAATATGCATATGGTGTTTTTAATATGCATTTTACTTCTGATTTGATGTTGCTGGTATACAATTGAATATATGAATATAACCTCATGTATATTTATACATATTATTACAAATAAATATAAATGATAATATAATATATACATAAAAATGAAGAAAATATAACCATGATTAGTTTTTATTTTTTTTCATATATATTCCAATTTATATAATACATATATATATATATATATATATTAGCGTATATGATGATGAATCTCACCATGAGATCACTTGTTGTTTATGTGAAATTTATTTATTTATTTTTATTATTATATTTATTTTATTTTTATGTTACTTATTTATTTATTTTTTTTTTTTGGAGGGAAATCATTAAACACACTCACACACGCTGGTATAAAATATACATAAATAAAAATATAAATGGTAATAATAATAATAATAATAACAATATGATTAAATATTTATTTGGTAAGTGATGTTGGTTTTTGTATTAAATTTTTTATATTATCATAAAATCATAACAACGTCGCACATTTAATAAAATTCTGGGAACATCGCTCGTTCACTTTTGACATTTGATAACTGTGTTAATGTCCATGCAATAGTTGAATGTGCAAATAATCAAAAATTTTTTTCTATTGATTTTGCAAAAAAAAAAAAAAAAGGTTATGAAACTTATTCTGTTTTGGCAAATATAGCCACATCCAGCAGCCATAAAAGTTTTAACATGTGTAATATTTTTGATTGGAATTTGTATTTCCAAGTGAGTTATTAAGTGTTTGAAGATAATCTATAGGAAAATATCTAACATATAAAGTGAAATAGTCTATTTAGTAAGTGTATATACTAAATAATTAACAAAAATAATATTGAGTAAAAAATTTCACACACACAATTTCAAAAAAAAAAAACAATTAAAAAATATATTAATCAAAATGAAATTAAACAAAAATTGTTCGTGCGTTGACCGCGTGAAATTCGATGACCGCCTTATTTTATTTCGCATTTAAAATGTATATAATATTTTATAATAACGAACGAAAGTACTAATAGAGTAGAGTAGCAATATGCTTATAAATTATTATATTTTGTACAGGTATGAAAATGAAAAAAAAAAAAACAATTTATTTATATTATATTAATATATACAAATGATGAGTTTTTACTACGTTTATATCTCGCCTGTCTAGACTATATTTAAAAATAATTAATAATTTTTTTTCTTTTTTTATTTGATATATATTACTGTATGTCTATTATTTAAATGTTATTTAAATATTATAAATATATAAAAAGTAGTAAATATATAAGGTAAATAAATATATGGTCGGAAATGAATCTATAATAATTTGTTTTGTTATTTTAAATACAATTGAATTTATTTAATTTTTTAATTTGAAATGGTTGCGAATCTGTCTGTTTTTTTTTAATTGTATATCTCTATATATTTACAAAAAATATACAGATGAAAATCAGTTTAATAGTTTGTATACATATATAGAATTTAACAATTTATAAGTTATTTATTTATTGATTTAATTTTATATTTTTTTTTTTTTTTTCATTTGTTAATATTATTATAATTATATAAAGTGTGTTAATTTAATTATATTTATATAAATATATCGAATGAATATGTTTTGGTTAAAAAAAAACAAGTGTGATTTTTTATTATAAAGGTTAAATATATATATATATCGGATCGTGAATAAATGTGGATATTTGTCATGATTTTGAATCAACAATCAACGCAATTATAAAGTTAAAAAATATTTAGGGAAAAAAAATTTTTATATGCATAAAAAATATACACTTTGTAGGCGACAATTGATTTAAGCACCACACAACAGCGTTCTATAATTGTTGTTTTGATTTTCTTATTAGTTGTTTTTTTTTCTAGATCGTGTCATTATATAATTAACATTAAGATCAACCGCATGGGAAAATATGTAACTGCGTGTGTGAAATTTAAATGTGACGATAATAGAAAAATATAGACGAAATGTTTTAAATTTTCTGTAGAATTCGCATTCACCTCGAAAATTTTACCAGAATTTTGGAATTTGATGTTTTTATTAAATGATATAATAGATCTTTTTATATAAAAAAAACCAAATATATATTTTGGAAAAAAATTATAAATCCATTATGATAAAAATTTTGAGTTTTAATTTTTATACATATTCTTTTTTTTTGCTTAGTTTTATTATATGCGCTTTTTAAAAATTTAATATAATTTTGTTTTTTTTTTTTGCAGTTTCCAGATTTTTTTAATTCATTTACATTTTTATAAACATCAAAATTTTAATATAACTTAAAATTAAAATAAAAAAACCAATGATTAAAGATAGTGAAGTGCAGTATAAAATTAATTTTACTTATATCGTATATAAAATATTTATATAGTTGTTACCATTAGCGAGGTATAGAGTTCCTACGTATGTTTATAGATAACCGCAGGAACTTCATACCGTGCTCTTGGAACGCTAATTGATCATCAATTAATAATTTGTGGTGGTGTTTTTTCGATTTTTTTTTTATTTAAAGTTATTTAAAGTTTATTTTATTTTATTTTATTTAAAGTTTTAATCATTTTGTAATCAAAAAAATTTATCCTAAATAATTTATTCTGAAATTAAGTGGTTTTTTTTTTTGAAAAATTATTTTAATTGTTGTTTTTAAATAGAAAAATTGTGATTAAAATTAAACTTTTCTTTTGTTTTGAATTTTGTGAACTGAGAATTAGAAAAATAGATGTCAAAATACTGTATAAATAGAATAAAAAAATGTTTATATTTAAAGTTAAAAAAGAATTTCTATAATTAATATTTAATAATTAAAATATACATTTCACTGCATTCGTCAATTATACGCTATATTATTATTTGAAACCTTCACCATTCATCGTCCTTCCCCATTCATCGTCCAATTATTCGTAATCCAAATAAAAAAACAATAATATGATTGTACTTTTGTTGAAAAAAAAAATTGTATTTAAACATTTTTGTTTGAGAATATATTTTTTCACAAGCAATAACGTATGTGCAATTGCAATTTGAAATGTGCAATTGCACATACAAAAAAATAATAAAAAAAACACATAATTTTCAAATATAATAATCGTATTTATAAATACTCTTATTAAATATTAAGTATATAAATATAATACTATATGTTTATATACAAATGGCATTCGCGTAATTTAGAAAATTCATTATTTTACAAAGAATTTTATTATTATTAAATATATAAGCTTATAAATTTTATATGCGAATAATATATAAACTGCATCGTGGTAAAATTATGTACTTATACCATTCAGTTTTTTTTTTAAATAAACATAATGATTTAGTTGATACTACTATATGTATATATATATATATATCTAGAAATATTCAATATATTATGGTGTACATAAAATTATAAATACATAAAACGCGAAATACTTTTGACAAATGCATATATATAGTATATGTGTATAAGAGAAAATGGCATATGAAAAATTATACGTATTTGTACAATTTGCGTTTATATATGTTTTGTAATTATTTTGTACTTTCAATTGGGGTTAAAACGAAATATAAATAAATATATATATATATATATATATATATATATTAATAATTTATTGTAACTGCATATTATAATAGTTTAAGAAAATATATATTCATATAGAGGTTAGGTATATATCGTATTTATACAGTATACAAATATATATATATAAAAAATGCACACGATATTTGTATTTGATTTATATATTTGTAAATAAATATTGCATATTATATATATATAAAATATTGTATATATATATATACCTTTAGAGTATGTCTATTAAAAAGCAATTGTTCTGTTAAATTGTTTATATACAACAATTTTTTTGAACATATATATAAATAAATATAGCAGCAGCAGCAAATGGCATATTTATATTTATTTATTTTTCTTTTCAAAATAAAAACAAAAAAAAATATTTATATTTATATGTACGTATAACGTATAATTCATATTAACAATGCACTCGACGACAATATCAATTTATTATATGCAAATATAATAATATTAATAAAAAAAAAACCTTATTGCATGCGTAAATAAATAAAATTGTATTACATGCGTTTTTTTTTTTTTGCTTTTTCTTTTCAATTGGAGTCACCTAAAAGATTGGCACAAACTTAAAATTTTTTTTTTTTGCATAAAAATAATTGTTTATTTATTATAATGACATTAAAAATGATTGCTTATTATGCGTTTCTTTTTTTTTGTTAAATTTTAAAAAATTGTGGATTCGAATTTTCATCGATATATTTTTTGTAAAAAATGCAGTCATTGTAAAATGTGTAAACCAAATGACAAAATAATAAATATAAAATAATATACAGACAATAAAAGTACAATAAAAATAACGAAATTTTATGCATTTCGAAACATTTCAAATAATTACAATAGAAAAACTCAACGATATAATGTAGAACAAACTAAAAATTTGTTTTCCAGGAAAATTGACTATCCTATATATTTTTTTTTTAATTTTTCAGATAAATATATAAAAACCGATTCATTAATAAGAAAATACTAATTTTTATTTTACAGTCTCCAATTTATTTGATAATGTATATATCATATAGGAACATTTAAAAGTCATTGAAAAGTATTTTCTTATATTAGATGTAGGAATTAATAATGCGGATTGGCTTGAAAATGGCATTTATTTGTATAACAAAATGTAAACGTTTGCCAATGGTTGTTTGGTCGACATTCAACGCCATTGCAAGTTCATGTTGCGTTCCACACGAATTTTCATCCAATAACGCTTGCAATTCTTCGTTTTAAAATTTTTTTGGCTGACCTGGCCGTTCTTTGTCTTCCAAGTCAAAATCACCATTTCGGAAGCGTACAAACCATCGTTCACAAGTTGCTTGAGCTGGAGCATGTCCACCATAAGCTTCAACCAACAAACGATAACTTTCAGCAGCGGTTTTCTTCAAATTAAAGAAAGTTTTTAAACCTCCCCACAAAACAACTTTTTCAGGCCTGTGTTTCGACATATTCGAAGCAAAAAAAAGCTTTGGTGTTTACACTTCAATGAAATGACATATACTGAAATTTATAGCCTAATGACAGACAAAAAAAAAGAAAATGGCCGCGGTGTGTTGCGATACACTCAACGCTAGTTGCGCCATCTGTTATCTAAATCCGCATTTTTAATTCCTACACCTAATATTTATTCTATCACCATTAATTATTATATTCAATTTTTTTATGTATTTTACACATAAATTATGATTACTGGAAATACGTTTCCTATTGGAAGAAGATCACATTTTTTTTCTTTTTTTTTTTTTTTGAAGATTTTTTTCAATTTTCAATTATGTAATCAAATACATTCGTGATATAATACCAATGTGTATAAAGAAATTTTGATATTTACAAGAAAAAAAAATAAAAGAAGTTCAAACTGATTTTCGAATTATATCCATCAATTATGAAGACACATTTAATTTGCAATTACTTAGGGTTGTTATTAATTTTTAATATCTTACAGAATAGTCATTTTCAATTATTCAATACAAAAAATCATTTTGATGAAAATTGACAGAAAATCCATAAATAAAAGAGTAAAATTATTATAACATGAGAATTGATAGTGAATTTTTCAATTAAACAAATTAATTAATATGGAAAAATCCTACAAAAAAATAGTAAATATTTAAAAATAGAAAAATTTCACGCATAAAAACCCTAAATAAATTTTGATTTGATAATTAAGAAAGTTCACTATACTTATTTTTGACTAACAAAAAAATGAGTCATCCATACAAATTAAAATGATCAGAAAATTCAGGAATATTTCAGATAATTTTATTATACAAAAAATATTTTTTAATATATTCAGATATATTTAAGAATATATCAACTTTCACGGATCAACTGATTGAAACAAAACTTCATCACATCCGTCTCGTGCAAAAATTTTTTTGTGTTCAATTAATAATCCGTGACGATGATGAAAATATAAATTCCGCATTGCAACACAATCAACAGCCAAAAAAAAAACCACCTTCAATAAAATTATTCTCATTTAAATCATTCAAACAGACATCAAGAAAAATTCAAACAAATATAATAATTGTTTTTATTTCAATATGTAAAAATATATTTATACATGTATATGCGAATTTATTTAAAAACAAATAACATTAAAAAATATGTATAGTATTTTTAAAATAATTGCATTTTGATAAAAACGAAAAAAAAAAAAACAAAAAATATATATGTCTATTCTGAGAAAAAAAACCATTAATCATTTTTAATGAAAATCATTTTCATGTCCAAAAATATATATAATATTAACTAAAAAATTAATTTATTTCAGCTTTTTTTTTTTTTTGCATTTAATTTTAATTTTTTTATTTCGTTGTTACAAAACACAACACAGCAAAAAAACGATAAAATAACCAAAATAAAAGGAAAAACAAAAAAAAAAACGGACGAATATATTCATTTTATTTGTTGCATGCATATCAAATTAAAAATTAAAATGAAATACAAAAAAAAAACACTATATCTTTTTTATCTGTACATCCATATTATTTATCCATTTTTATATCCATTCCATATATAGATAAAGATATATATACATTATAATATGTATAAATATATAGTTTTTTTTTAATATATGATATAAAAATATAATTTACAGATTTTTAGAAGAAAGAACCAACAAACAACGAGCAAACAAAAAAAACCCACATATTCATTTAACCACAACTATACGTATGTACGTTGCTACAAAAGCAGTAGCCAACAACAATTTGTAATGCTAGACTATAATTTAAGGAAAAAAAAAATAAATAAATACTTGTGATGATTTTTTATTTCGACATTGAAATTGCAATTTTATTGCATTATAAATTAAAAAATAAACACAATAAAAATAGAAAAAAATAAAATATACAAAATGTTTTTTTCTTTATGTTCTATAATAAGCCAAATTAATAAATTAACTTATTTTTTGTTTTAATGTTTTATTATTTTTTTTAATAATTATTTATATATAGTATATGTATTATCCATAAAAAAAATCATGGTTTTTTTTTTATCATATGTAGAATCATCTATATGAATTTGTTGCCATATACTGATGTGTGGAGATGAGTCAATGCATATGCATGCAGATATATTGTACAAAGAATACTACAATTTTTATTTATATATATACATATTTTTATAATAATTTTTGAACAGAACAAACAGTAGTATTTTCAAATAAAAATTAACCACATTAAAAAATTAAAAATAAGTGTTTGCATTTTTTATTGAATTATTATTCTATTCCGAAATCAGAACTCTTAAATCTTAAAACTTTAAATGTTGATGGTAATATATAAATATTTTGAAAATTATTTTCTTGATCTTTGATTTTCTGATTACTAAACAAATATCTCATGATATTTTTCAATTATTCGTATTTTATTTGATATATTTGAATGAAAATTTTTACTACTTTATGTTACAAAGAATCTTGATACAATACCAAAATCAAACAATCAATATTTTAACATCCCGCTCCCAAAGCCAATCAACATCCTAACCGATAACATAGTCGAGGCATTCAATTATTTCACAAACGCATGGGAAAATTATTGCATGGCCAGTGGTTTAAACAATGAACCACAACAAAAACAAAAAGCTATTTTACTTGCTTGCATAGGAGAAGACATTTTTAAAAAATACAACAACATGCTTTTAAACGAAAATGACAAAGCAACGACATCAAACCTATTAGCAGCAATAAATCGAAATTTAACACCGGCACGAAATAAACGCTATGAACGAGCCATATTCAACACCGTAAGTCAAGAACAAACAGAATCATATGATACATATTTCAATCGATTACGGGGATTAATAAAACACTGCGAATATGCTGAGCTAACAGACGACATTTTGCTCGACAAAATAATATGTTCCATAAAAGACATACGTATGCGCGAGCGTCTATGGTTGGACAGAAACATTAATTTACAAGCCGCAATTGATATATGCAGATCAAAAGAAGCATCTGATAAACTTACTTCTTACTTCTTACTTCTGCGCGCCTACAACCTACAATTGGTTTTGGCGTCCATTAACAGCCTTCTCCAACCGGACCTATTTACCGCCAACGTCCGCCAGCCGGAAACGCCGAGGGACCGAAGGTCCACTTCTACTTCGTCTTTCCACCTACCCCGCGGTCTTCCTACACTCCTAGATCCGCCCGGCTTACTGTCCAGCATTTTTGACGGTATACGATCGCCATCCATTCGTACCACATGACCAAACCACCTCAGGCGACCGATCTTAATGAACCGAACGATGTCGGGTTCCGTATATAATTTATATAGCTCGAAATCGAACCGCCTACGCCACCATCCTCTTTCCTTTGTCGGTCCAAAGATGAGGCGTAGTATTTTCTTTTCGAACCCTCCAAGTCGCCGTTCGGTGGCCTGCGTCATATAGCGAAAACGATATAGCGGAGGAGGTTCAATCCCGGATTGCTTCGGGAAACAAGGCCTTTTACGGTTTACGAAAGATGTTCTTCTCGAAGACATTGAGTAAAACATTAAAACTAAAGCTATATCAAACACTGATTCGACCAATTGTGACCTACGGTTCTGAAACGTGGTGCATATGATAAACAGTTATCTGAAATAACAACAAATAAACAAACATCGGATATAAATCAAATAAACAAGAACAACATTTATAACAAACATAAAGAACATAACAATCCACCAAGCTTTCAACAAGCAACATCACGTCAACATAAACCATCAGAATATCAACAAGCACAATACAAAAAATGCAACTTCTGTGGATACAAATATCACGAAAACATAAATCAATGTCCAGCGAGAAAACAAACATGCATCAAATGCAACAAAACAGGACACTATGCCAGAGTATGCATGAAAACATTAACGAGAAATAACAACAACACAATAAAAACTATCGAAAATGAATACATTTTATCAATAAACAACGCAAACAGTATAACAGCTAATATAACAATAGGAGATGAAAATAATAATTATCAAAACGTCGTCAAATGTCAAATAGACACTGGTGCATCATGCAATATAATAGGCATAGAGAATCTAAAAAATATTTTGAACAACAACTTATCAAATTTAACATCATCAAACACAATATTACGAGCTTTTGGCGGTTTTACAATCAAACCAGTTGATGAGATATTACTATCACTAACCAATAAATAACAAAACATATTTGAAATATTTCAGGTGGTCAAAAATGAACATATGCCATTATTATCGGCAAACACAAGTCACAAATTGAAATTAATAACAATATATAACCAAATTGAACATAAAAATAATAGCATTCAACAAATTCTACATCAAAATAACCAAATTTTTGATGGACTAGGTGAAATGCCCGGCGAGATTCAACTGGAAATTGATGATAACATCACAATAAGAAAACAAGCACCCAGAAGAGTTCCAACATAATCTAACAACATATCAACGGTCACCACCCCATCAACAAGAACGTCCTAGAAGAGTTATCGATGCACCCATTTGGCATCGTGATTACTGTATGAAATAAAAAAAAAATTAAAAAAAAAAAAAAAAAAAACGGCATGTTATATATTGAACACAAACACACTGTAATCATTTTCGCCGCAAGAAAATAAAAACTATACATTAAACAAAATTCATATTCACACAGCAACCTATGAATATATGTCTTGTTCACGTGCAGTCGTAGTGTAGTGAAGTGAATTATGAACTACGTTTATATATCACTGTTCACGTGATACCGCAGTATTGTAATTCATAACCTCTAACTTTGGGTTTATTTTTGGCGGTAGAATGAATTTTTTTTTCATTCCAATTATTGTGTTTAATACTTTGCTGTAAATAATTATTTAATTATTTTTGTAATATTTGTTAATTATTTTTATAAATCTTTAATAAAATACGCCAAAAATTAGGGATTATATAATGACTACACTACGAAATCTGTTCACGTGGTCCGTAGTGGATTTTCAACTTCACTACGAACCGCCAAAATCAAACGTAGTACATAATTCACTACGCATCGTGTTCACGTGGTAGATTTACAAGTACGCTACACTACATTACGCCTCCACGTGAACAAGCTAATAGAAAAATAGTATATAAGAAGAAGAAAAATAAAATAAAATAAAACAGTCAAGCCGTCAAGATTATGTTGTAAACATCATTGTTTCTACACCATATGAGGTCACAAAGAACATATAAAATTATTACCTTTATTTATATATATTAGTATTATATTAATATATATAAAATATTAATCAGTTAAATAAATAAATAAATATATTTGATTAACAAGATCATAACAGACTGTTCGATTTTATTTTATTTTTCTTCTTCTTATATATTATTTTTCTATATTCATAGGTTGCTGTGTGAATATGAATTTTGTTTAATGTATAGTTTTTTATTTTCTTGCGGCGAAAAGGATTACAGTGTGTTTGTCTTCAATATATAACAAGATATGAGAAATTTTAAAATAAATTTTATATGGTAAACAACTTTTTATATTATGATTGCCTGATACCAAATCCCCCGAAGCTACCAATTTTCGCTGCTATTTATTGCTATTTTTTTGATTGATTTCGGCTGGTTTTCGACGCTTTTGATCCTATTTGGCTGAATATTGATTAGGATCGCATGATTCATAAACACAAAATTATTTAAATTTTATAAAATATATGAAAATTTTATTAAATAAATTTGTATGAGAAATTTTAAATGGTAAATAACTTTTTATATTATGAACGCCTGGTAGTAACAACTCAAAATCTACTAGTTTTGGTTTTTTTTTTGTGCTGGGGTGGCATTATGGGAGTCGATACCATCGTCTATCGCCTATCATCTAAAATTACGATACTCAATTATTTTGATATTATGGTAGTCGATTTTGTGGGTATCGATATTATTTGTATATCGTCTCCGTGGATATTGTTGTGGCAAATGATTTTTATATAGAAAAACAAAAAGTTTATTATTTCTATGAGAATGAGAATGAGATGAGATTATTTTTATGAGAATTGCTTTTGTACTTTTTATGAATATTAAAATTGAATAAATGAACAAAAACAAAAGAAAGCAATACAAACGACAATCGTAACGATAGCTACTAGCCTATCGTCAAAAATTATCGTCTTAAACCGACGAAATCGTCTGCCATAATTGCAAAAATGAAAAAATTGTATGTTTGACGACAATCGTCTATCGTAATCGAATGCGATAATTCCACCTCTGATTTTTTTCGTCCCAATTTTTTTGATTTTTAGATTTTTGTAAAGAAATTTGAACACAGGATATTTTTAAATTAAAATAGTTTGAATTTGAAAGGAAGGATGGTTTGATTAGGGAAAATTAAAAATGATAAGACAATATAATTAAAGTACAAAATATTATTTTATTTAATTCAACAATTTGACAATATAATTATATTTAATTATTAATATAATACTATATATATATATATATATATATATACATATATATATTATATATATGTATTTTAATCTTTATCCATTAAAATTATATCATTAGTACATTACATATTAATAAAGTGATTTTATACACACGGATTGTTAAATTATTTCTAATCTATCTATTTAAATTATTGAAATTAAATTATTTAATAAAATATTAAAATACATGTAATTTTTAATTACTTAATCACATCGACAATTAACTTTATAATTCTTCTAATAATTGACCAACTGAATTTCGATAAATTAAAATATACAATAATGTTTTTGTACTTAATTTAAATGAAAATATCATTATTAGTTGTGCTTTATTCAAAATTATTACCATCTGTACCACAATATTGTGAATAAAACGATACAAACCACAAAGATAATAATTTCTTTATTCATTAAAATGTTAACAGAACTGAACAATAAACAAATATTGTTTTATAACCAAACTGTTTTTATATGCTATTTTATATGTTTTTATATTTTACATTTTTTTAGAATTAAAAATTTTACAATTTGTTTTTGTATATTTCTTGGATTGTTGTTCTGGGTGGTTGTTTCATAAAATGTTCATTTCCCAACATTTAAATAAAAAAAAACTAATGAATTTGGTGACTTCGTGATTTTTAGACTCCTAGCTACACATAATAGAATTAAATATCTTATCTCAATATTGTGATTTGAAAACTTATCTAAATCACCGTGTTGTTGTTTTATATGAAAATTTTACCTAACTTTACCTTACTATAGTTATAACATGTATTGAATTTAAAAAATAAATCAAAATAAATATTAAAAATTGATAAATGCACTTTGTTTGATATACTATAAATTATACGTGAATCATTTCATATAAATACCATATATATTTAATAGTTTTATTTATAAACATTTGAATTGTATGTAATTTTGTATTTGCATATCTATCTATATAGTATTATAATATATGAGAATTGCTTCACCACAATTCCCGTTCTATAGAGCTGTATCTATATAATCGTATGTATATTTCAATTTGCATATATGCAATTGATAATAAATAAATGTATACATAAAATGATTCATTATATATATATATATATATATATATAAATAAATATATTTTGTTCAATTGAATAAATTTTAAACTTTATTAAATGAACGACAATATATATGATGACATATATTTAATTGTTGATTGATTGTTCGGTGAAAGGAAGTTCAGTGGGATTGTATACAACGTTTTTTTTTTGTTGTATTTTTTGGTAAACAGCAAATTTATACAAATTATTTCCATATAGTTATTTATCACTTAATCGATATTGAATATTTAAATTTTGATAATAATCTAATTAAAATTCAAAACATGCGTGTTTCGGTTGATGTGTTTCATGCATTTACTAAACTAACATTTTTCTGCAAACCTCATATAAGCATTGCAATGCAAAGTGAGGATTTATAAATGTACCAAGTCAACCCTGGTACACAAAACGGAATGATGTGTAGATGTACAAATTCAGCATCATCGTACGAATCTAAGCGCTGCTAAAATAAATGATATCAACTAAAAAACCCATTCCATTTCATGGTTTTTATCATACTCATATACGATCAATTAATAGTTTTTAGATTTAAATTCTATTTTCGATATTCATTTCATTTCCATTAATAAATATTTATCTCAGGATACATTCCATTATTACATAAATGTTGATTTTTGAATATATTTGAACCACATCACATATTAATTCATTAGGTAAATCATATAACCCTAACTAAAAACAAAATAAATTAAAATATTTTATTATATGTTTTTATATTTAAATATTAAAAGTAGGTACATGCTTTAAATGCTAATTTAAATATTTTATATATTATCATGATGATATATAATCTTAATAAATGATCTTGTTTTATTTATTATATATATATATACATAAATATACATCATGATATATCAAAAAATAAATTTAAATAACAATAATTATCAATATGTAAACATTATTATATATATATTAAAAAATAAATAAACATCATTAAAAAATAATTCATTTATCAAATAACATGATCGTGTTTATCGTATTACAATAAAACATACATCGATTATGATCTGTTGTGTGAGAAAATTACTTATAATATTTTACATATAGATGAAAGGATGGATGAATATTATATATGTAATGATTAAACATTCAAATTAAAATTCATGCACTGAATATACTTTGTATATAGTAATATGGAATTAAATGTTTTTATTTAATCTTATTATTAATAAATTAATTTTGTTTTAATTTAAATATCAAGTGATTTAAATATTAAGAAATGTTATAAATTATAAAAATAGCTTAATAGCTGTTTTTTTTGTATACAATTTCGAAAACATTTTAAATGAAATTGTTGTAACAGAATTATGATTTTCACAAATTGACTGGGCATTTCAAAGAATCAAAGAATGGTTTAATATTTAATGTAAATGGTGGTTTAATATATTAATTTGTATATATGATAGATTAACTCATTGTGAACTTATCGCAATTAAAATAAAATTCATTTACCCGATAAATTTTGTCAAATTTAATAATTAAAATTTTCTGTGTAGCTAATCCACATCAAAGGGTATATTGTCCACTATGAATCAATAATATCAATGAGTGGTTTTTAATAATATTCATATCCTTTTTAATCTAGTTATTGCCCGAACTACGACTTTTATAGATGTTTTTATAATTCTAACCATAAAATAATAATTAAATTTTTTGGTGTTGTTTTTTGCGGTTTGTGTTTGTTTTGGTTTTATAAAAAAAAAGAAGACCAACGTTGTCGTTGGTCCAACATAAACAATTAATAATTCCATAAAAAATATATAACGCAATAACAATCACGTGTTTTCGACATTAAGGTTCAGTGAAACACATTTGTGTTCAATCCGTATGGTGTCCTTACAGTGCTGCCACGAAGATACAATGATAACTTTTCATACACTTCTGAGAATTTATTTTCTGCAATTCAGTGGTTTTCAACGTAGCAACATTTAACATCTTCAGATGGTTATCAAAAATTTCTGTACCTTTGGATACACAAGAACAAAGAGTTTATAAAAATTAATACAAATACTTGAATATTTTGGAATTTTTAGGATGAGTCAGATTATATTGGTTTTACCATGGATACATACCAACACTTTCAAAAAGATAGTATTTCGTAATTAATCATTTTTAAAAGAATAAACTATCCTAGGTCACATCTAGAAAGATCCATTCAAATACAGAGAGAGCGTTCCCGTTCGTTCCGTGTCCTATCATCAATGTTCATTGTTGGATGTTGGATTGTTTAGATATGTACACTCTGTAAAGATGCATACCATATTCCGATTATTTAAAAATATCCTTTGATTAAATATGGTTGATTGTGTGTACGCGCGTATTATAATATATAGAAGCGATAGCGTGCTTAATATTTTGAATTATTATATACATACCTACCTACATATAATTGTTCATTGTATAATCAAAACTAATTCGCTAATTGTTCGAATTATTTTCATTTTATATTGTATGAGTAATTATCGAATTACAATAAATTATATACCATTCACGTTTTGAATTATTTATACATATACCACAATTTACATATTCTACTATACTGTACTCTATATTACGATGACGATAATATCTTAATTAATTCATTAAATATATTTTGATTGAATATAAAATAGATTTTAAATACGCGGTGTATGGCTCATATATATATATATATATATATATATATATATATATATATATATATTCATTCAACAATAATCATAATAACAAAAATAAAAAAATCCACTAAATATATATACTTATAATCATATATACTCTATTACAATACAATACACTTTATGAATATGCTCGCAGGTATACTTTATTAGCAATTTATATTAATTCATTCCTTCATTTTTATAAAACTAAAAAAAGTTCTCTATATATAGTATATATAAGTATATAAATAATAATTTACGGTATAAATTTGATAATTTCTATTTGAAGGTGGTAATTATTTATAATATACATTCATACTGACTATACTATATATAGGTGTATATTATTTACATTGTTTTGTGGTTTTTCATATACATATATTATAAATGTATACTATATATTACCTGTAGTAATTTACATACATATATAAAAAAACCGATAAAATGAATATACTAAATATACTAAAAGTTAAATATACACTATTGTTTTTTATACCTACCTATAAACAATAAAGAGTACACGTCTAGATGTTAAAATTATCACATGCACACGGTGATTTATAATTTTATTGTGTATATATTATCATATTATATATACTTGCGATATTCGAAACTGTGGTATTAGTACATGGTTGTAATTATATTGATAGATGTTTTTATAGAGTTTCATTATATATTCCCTATTCCTTATATTCCTTGATGCAAGGTATTTATGTATGTTGAGAGACATGTTTTATAACATTAAATTAAACAAATATTTTTTATACATTCCGATCCCGTCTTGATTAAGATCATCAATAATTTTTAAATTTATAGTTCTCTATCTGAAATTGGATAATAAAAACACAAATATTAAATATTATATATATAGATAGAATTTTATGGTCAAAAAGAATGTAAAATAATTGCACTCAAGCAGAAGGAAATAGACACTACAACATTTTCAGAAGTCAAGCATTTCAGAATTTAGATTATTTGTAGGTTCAGGATGGTAACCAAATTCTAATGCTAGAATTCTAATCTTTAATGTTTAGAATTTGGAGTGATTTTAAAAATGTGTCTAATATTTTTGGTTTCATTTTTTTTAAGTTTAATTTTATTAATTTTATCCGTCGATGTATATTTTTCCAAATCGACTTCCAAACTTGTTTATGCATCTACCATTTCGTGTGTTTAAATCATTTGATTTTTCTTTCATAAAATTTTGAAGACCTAACCATCAGATTCACAGGTTACAATGTATGAAGATTTTATTTCATAAGATTTTAAAATTTTTAAATGTATCTACTTTTTTATATGATCTCCTGATACTCTAAACCCCATGATGTAACCCTTTTCGGGGTTCTAATTCACTTGATTTTATAAAGTAAATATATTATTTTAAAAATTGCCTTCTTCATCTACTCAATCTCAATGAATTAATAATTGTTATGGACCGTTTTTATACTTTTGAAAACTAATAATTATTCGATGATGTTCATTCTTCTAAATTATTCCATTTTTTCATCAGCATACATTAAATTCCGTGAATGAAGTTTTTTTTGCAATCAACTTTCATTTGTATCAATAAATCAAAAAATTCTGAATTATTATAATAAATGTGTGTAACATAAATAACAGATGGTATTAAAATTTGAACAGAAGAAAAAATCGATAGAAAATTATACACGATCCGGTAATGATTACCGTAAAATTGTCTTTGTATCAAAATATATATTTATATAGGTCAATAAATTCTGTATGTCACCAATTTTAAAATATTGTTAAATCATTCTATACATAAGATTCGTATAAAGTATTAACCATTTTTATTCACATCAAAAGTATTGTACCAAAGAAACGACATTTGATGGGAATGGTTCGAAAATTTGCAAAATTTTGTTTGAATTGATAGTAAGACAACAATGCTACTTCAAGACATCAAAAAAAAAGGTTTTTTTTGCATTGAATAGTCACTAGAAAAATTTAATTTAATTTACTTGATTTAAATATTTGTGTATAATTAATAAATAAAAGTGCACAAAAATAATGAGTATATTCAATTTGTTGACCTATTCTAAAAAACAAATTTTATATTAAATTTTAAAAGGAAAATCTACAAGTAAATTTAAGCATATAATTTCCGTATATATAGGTGTTGTATAAACATTTAGATAACTCTGTGGTGTAAATGTTAAAAATGCCAACCTAAAATTCGAACCAAATTTTGGGGTCGTGGGTTCGAATCCTACTGAATGCATAAAATATGTTTTGTGTTTTTGTTGATTTTTCGAATCTGAATTTTAACACAGAGTTGTATATTCCGCTTGCGGTTGGTCGTACGGCTAATTACCGACACCGTAAAAGACACAAATTAAGAAACTAACAACAGAAGGCTGTTGTTGGACGCTAAAACCATATTGTTGGTTGTATAGCGAAAAATTAATTAATTAATTAAATAAACATTTTTGTAATATTCAATGGGTTTATGTTTCTTTAATATTTATATTTTATTGTTTCGGAAAAGCATTGTTGAATTCACATAATATATTATATCATAGAACATATAGTATATAGTCAAATTATTTATATCTGTGTTATTTTGGTATATACATGGTTAAAATTTGTGTATACAACAATAGGATTTATTGTACATATAAATGAAAATGAGATATATATATAGGGGTAGTTTTTGTTTTGTTATCTCTAATTAGAGTATTATACTATAATACAACACAAAAACGTAAATATCAAACACAACTATATTAATTGAAATATATTTTAATGATTTTTACCTATACCCTCAACAATATTAATACAGTATTAATATATATATTTTTAATCCCCTATATGGAAAAGGCCTCTATATACATATATAGTATCGCTAAACATGTTATTAATATATATATTTTTGTTGTATTTAAAATGTAATGGAAAAAGTAATAATTCCTTGTGTATATACGAAAAAGCAATAATATATTATTTACAATTGCTTTTATTATAAATAAACAAAAAAACTAGAACTATAGGTATAAGTATAGATTGGATGGTGTATATATCACCTTAATCAATATACGTATATAATACCTATACATATAGTAGAGTCAGTCAAATGATATTCAAATAATGATTAAACTTAATGAAGTTGTTAATACTGTGTGTTGTACATATGTATATAATACCAATATACTATACACATAGATTTAATAATAAACTAAAATAGTCAAATAAACAACATATTTAAATGAAGTAGTCACGAAAATATGTTTATATTTTCATTTATAACTCTATCTATATACTATATATTTTCTATATTTTTCATAATTAGACTTTTTAATTTCAATAATTATGACTATTATTATTATTATTATTATTATTACATTAACTTCAATAATAATAATATTAAATATAGAAAAAAACTTCGATAACGACGACGAATATATATATATATATATATACGCAATGTATACCATAATATTTATAGGCATAGGTATAATTTATTTGTGGAAAATTAATTTAAATATTGATTATATTTAATTATACCGAAGAAAGTGCTTGTATCCTATAAAATTTATATATATAATATTATATATACATAGATACCTACAGGTATATTGTAATCGTATACATATTTTATAGTATACAATTAATATTCATTGTTTTTTTTTTATTATTAAAATATGACAACAACAATAATGAATTCATTATAAATGAATTCATTATAACATCGATCGATCGAACGATCGATAAATATTTTTTTTCTTTTCGTATATTAATTAATCTAAATATGAAATATTCAGATATATATGTATGTATAATGAAAATTGGGGTAAATTTCGTGTTGTGTGAAAATTACTATTTAATTGTTGATTGTTGATCATATAATTAATGAAATTTTTTTCATATATATATTTATATATATAAATTATATATATTTATTAATTTGTCAGGTATTTGATTTAGAATTTGAGATATTTTGATATACACAAAATGATATTAATAAATGTTATTTTATTTAATATTACCATATATATGATATATAATGTATATATGCTTTATTTGTGGTGTAGTTGATAAAAAATGTCAATTAAAATTCTAACAAAATTTTGTTTGGTGTTTTTCGGGTATTTTAGAATCTAAATTTTAGCGCACAGTTGCATATTTTTCAATTTCGTTGGTGGTTCGGCTAGTTCCAATTACCATAAAAGAAACAAATTAAGAAACCAACAACGAAAGGCTGTTTTCGGCCGCTAAAATCGATTGTAGGTACGGTCAGCGAAATGTATTTTTATATTGAGCTGCGAATTTTTAATAAAAATTGAATGGGATGGGATTCAGATATTCATTCGGATGACATAATTATCTGAATAGTATTTTGATATAAAATTTGATGATTATTCTTTAAATAGAATTGAATCAATATAGTTTTAACTAAATTTTTTATGGAATTCACACTATATAAAGATTAAAGATTTTTAATCAATTATTTATAAAATTAAAAACCGAAATCTCTGGACGTATGACATTTTCAATGGAAAATGACCAAACAAAAAAGGATGACGCTATTCAGACGACATTTCAAGTAAGATTTTTAAAATTCTTTAACCGACGGTATCCCCAATCTTGTTAGGCATTCCTCGAAAATGTGTATTCAATTTTTATGATTGAAAATTATAATAATTCTAAATTATGATAATTCTCTATATAATCTTTATAGTATTTTAGAAGTACTTTTTGTTTTATTTGGTAATTCATGATTGATAGAAAAGAAATTAAAACGAAGTACCTGTAACTATTTTAAGTAGATGGAACAAGAGGGATTAACTTGTTTTAACACGACAGTGTTTAACTATTTTTTTGAATTCTGTAAGAATTGATGAATATTTTTGTTGCCAATAAATTATATAAATTCTTATTGGTTTTTGATTTATTTATTATTGAACGTGTATATGCATTTTAATCGGTTATGTAATTTTAATTAGTTTTAATTTTATCGACCGAAAAATTGTCACATATTGAGCGATGTTTAACGTCCAAAATTGATTGATTATTGTCATATGTCGCATAATATATCAACTACACCATATAAAATATATAAAAAAAATTTAACGTAACAGAATGGAATGGAATCCCATGTGTTTTCCACTTTTCTTAAAAATAATAATAAATAAAAGATGTTTTTTTTTCATGCTCACTTGTTTGAAGTATGATTTTGTTCAAAATATACACGATAACTTGTTTAACAAATGTTGAACAAATCATTTATAGTGTGCTACATCTTTCAAATGCTGTGCTCCTATATATAAATTTAATAAATAATAATAATGTATCTTTACTACCATAACGGACTGACAGCGTTTTCTGCTTTTAATAAACGAAATAGCGGAATCATATTTTTTGTATTGTTCCAATATTTTTAAATTAAATTCCAATACAAATTGGGTTATACACTATCATATCGTCTCATATATATACGTAAATAATATACCGATTAACGTTTGCGAATTGAAAAAAATTGTTTTTATAAATATTTTTCTGCATATAGATTATTTTTATATATACAGAGAGATAAATTAAAAATATTATTCTTATTATTATTAATACACATAGTTGTATCATCATATACATATTTACATAATATTAGCCAAAGGGGGAAAAAAATTATAAATACCTTTTTTATATTTATACTACTGGTAATGCTATAAAAATATTTTTGATATTGTATATAAGATTAGAATTATATAAAGGTAATCCAATCCTTTGAATTAAATTATGTATATATATATAGTATATGTTATAATATATTTTGTTATTTTGGTTGTATAATACATAAAATGTTATAAAATTATGTGATGTGTGATTTTAAAATAAAATATTCAAATTTATGTGAGAATTGTTTTTTTTCTTTTGAGTTTGTTTTTTTTTTAAATTAACAAAATGTAAATTTTTCTATATTTATATTTTGAATGATATGTAAATGTGAGTTACTTTAAGAGTAAATACAAAACACAATTGTTATTATAAATATATTTGAAAAAAAAAATTTGTATTTTAAGTCAGTTATAGAATACAAATTTATTATTATAATTATTGATTGGTTGCGTATATAAAATTAAGCCATTTTTTTCCTATTAGTTTTTTTTTCCTTATTTAGTTTATTTATTTATTAGTATAGAACGTAGTATCTTGTTGATATTCTTTTTAAAACGACAATAATTTACAATCAAATAAAATTGTAAATTTATTAACTGTTATATGGTTCGATTCTACTTTTAAACAATCTTTATAGTGTATAATATATAAATGCTATTTTTTTTTTATTTTTCACAATGTTGTGTGTGTTTTTGTGCGTTTTATTCATCATCGCATTTGAATTGGAATTTGAATTAAATATAATATTTATATGCGAATATGTAAATATATATTTATTCGCATTCTTTGTATATTATTATCATATATTGTTGCGTATATCTATCGATCGCTAACAATAATAATAAAAGTTTATTTAAAAAATATATTAAAAGAGGCACATTTTAACCTAATAAAATAATTTGTATTCCGTACAGAAGGTAAAATGTCATATATATATATATAGTATATATATTTTGTATATTATTGATATTATGTATAAAGAATGCGAATTATATAAATTAAAAAAAAAATAGATATCTGTACGGTATTCGTATATAGATATGTAAAATACATTTTATTATAATCAATTCATGTTATATTAATTATTCTTAATTTAGAATCAATTCAACAAATTTGTAAATAATATATATGAATATTAATTTGTTTTTTTTATGTATACGCTAATTATTCTTTTCATTTAAATTGTAATTTTGCGACTATTTCCCAAAAAAAATTTTTAATAGGATCTTATTTTGCAATTTATTTACTTCAAAATTAAAAAAATGTAAAAGGACTCGTCCGTTCGTAATATTTATTTTTAAAAACGGATTAATTAATTGGAATTTTGGATTGTTGATTAAGACGTGTATTGAGATAGAATATATTCCCACTTTAAAAATCATTTTATTTTACTTCTTCAATCAATAAGTGGAATTAATACATTACATAAATTTGTTTATTAAGTTTTAACTTATAAAAAATGTTATGCTATTGTTTTTAATAAAAAATATTGAAAAATTCTTACCTTAATCGTAAAGACGACAAATTCTTGACATAGCTTTCTGCAAGTTAGCATTTCTTCAAAAATCGTATCCGCTTTTATCTTGTATTAAGTTGTACATAACGTGATTGGTTCCATTTTCCAGTAATGATTACGATCTGTTAATTAAATTTAAATAAATAATAAATTTTAATTAAAATAGATAAAAATTGTATAAAATATTTTAGTCATATAAATAATGTTTATTAGAACCAATAATAGGTTTTTGGGATCTCCACGAAAGTTTTCTGTTATTTCATAATGGTTATGGACTATCCTTTAGGGTGAAAACCCGTACACGAACAACCGAATGCGAAGAATATTTTCATATCATGAACACATTAACATTTATACATTACGAAAACGATGACAAATATGTTAGAATTTTGTAATTGAACATTTTTAGAGCAAATACACAGCAGAGTCACATTTTTATAAACATAATGTGAATAATTTCAATGTGTTGCAAAGAAATATAAATAGAAAGTTACCTTATGCATGTACTAATAATTGTCATATAGTTTCATATTCATTATAATTCTATATAATAAAATATTATAAACAAAAAAAGAAGAAAAAAAAACAAACGGATGAATGTCTAGAAATTAAATATATTATTAAATTAAAAATAAACGTTCACTTATAATTATAATTGCATTTCTATATAGATATTAATAATTATAAATGAACGTTTTATATTATTGTTTGCCCTTTTATATATGTAAAATATTACATATGATTCTAGGAATTTTTTCTTTTTTTTTTTTTTAAATATATTTTTCATGTAAATCACGTTTTTTTTCGTCAACTAAATAACTAACTAACTAACTAACCAACAAATCAACTAACCAACCAACCGACAAAATTGAAAAGATTAATAATTTATTTTTATTTTTTTTGTATACAATATAATATAATAATAGAAATTAATATGTATGCATATACAGTGATGTTCGGTAAAATAGGTGTAAAGCAATTTTAATGTATTTTGATTAATTTCAAATACCAATATCTATTTGTGAATCATGCCATCCATACGACAATTTAGTACTTTGTTTACCTTTATTTATCACATGAAAAGAAAGAGATAAAAAATGTTGTCATTCGTATTTCTGGGAAATTAGCTAGGAATATGCTGTTCGGTAAAATAGGTGCGATATATTTTGTTCTACCAAAAACACAAGAAAAAGTATTAAATGTCCACAATATTAAATAAAATCTAAGTATTTCGCGTACATACCATTTATGATTTAATATTTTGTCGCATGTCCCTTATTTTAAATTACTGCCTCACATCGATTTAGCATGAACTGCACCAATTTTTGGCACCTTTCTATAGAAATCGCTTCCAAACTTTTACAATTTCTTTCCCCCGTTCTACTTTGTTTTTTGAGCCGTTTTGTTGCAACTGATGTTTATACGTGCTTCCACAAGTTTTTAATCGGATTCAAGTCGGGTGATTGTGTTGGCCATTCTATTTTGTTCACATTATTTTGTGGAAACCAAACCGATGCTTTGTTAGCCGTATGTTTTGGGTCGTTATCTTGCTGATATGACCATATAATAGGCATGTTTTCTTTTGCGTATGGCAACATTTCGATTAAAAGTATCCTTAGATATTCCTGTTCATCCATTGGATATTTTTGACCTAAATATATAGGACCAACTCCATACCATGATGATACCAAAACATATCATTAAACTACCACCTCCATGCTTAATGGTTTTTTTTGTGTTTTGCGGTAAAAATTCTGAATTTGGTCTTCGTCTAACATGTAATTTGCCATCTGATCCATGCAAATTTATATTGGTTTCATCAGAATAAAGAATATGTCGTCACTTTTTAATATCATTATCACCTGACCAATCACGATGTACATGTGCGAATTTTAAACGGTGTTTAATGTGTTTCGCTGTATGCATTGGTGCTTTTCTAGCTATTCGCCCCTATAAATTTGATGCTATTAACCTTTTTCATACCGTGCTTGATGAAATGCTTAGATCAAGCTCTCTTACAAGTTCCCTGGATGATAAAAAGGGCTCTTTTTTGTGGCAACAACCACTCTACGATCGTCATTGCTTTTAGTTTTACGTTTGTTACCCCTTCTTTCTGTGGTATATTTGAATTTTAATGCGTTGGTAATTATATTTTGGGAGCATTTCATAATTTCAGAAATATTTTTATATGTTAGCCCGGATGCTCTTAGATCCTTTATACGTTGCCATTCAAATACCGTACAATGTGTACTTCTACCTATTGTGACTTAGAAATATGTATTTATTTAATCCGGAATGTTTCAAAAATTAAATTTAAATCACTACTTTACCTAAAATTTATTTAAAAATTCACAAACTCACCACCAATAAATGTAATTTATTCGCAAAAACTAAATAAACCACAATTAACATAGTCCGCACCTATTTTACCGAACAGCATGTTCATAGCTAATTTCCCAGAAATACGAAGGACAACATTTTTTATCTCTTTCTTTTCATGTGATAAATAAAGGTAAACAAAGTACTAAATTGTCGTATGGATGGCATGATTCACAAATAGATATTGGTATTTGAAATTAATCAAAATACATTAAAATTGCTTTACACCTATTTTACCGAACATCACTGTATAATAAATGTGATTCATTAAGTATATAGACGTAAATATTATACGCTTGATATTGTTGATAATTTATTTATAAGGAAATCTATAAGATTTATTGTTTTTTTTATATTATATATGATATGTTAATATAAATGAAAAATTAAATATAATTGTGATTTAATTATAATAATAATAATAATAGAAAAATATATTATAAAAATTATCTTTTGAGGATGCACGGTGTGTTTACGGATTAATTTTTAATAATTTATGAATAAAAACCATCAAAAACTAATAATCCTATATATTTGAATTTTACCAAATAAAAATTAATAAATTACTTTTTTTTTAATTATTCATAATTTTAGAATACGAGTATTTTTGAACGTTTTGTCTTTGATATAATATAATTTGTTATGGGATTAATTTAGAAATAAACAACTATGGAAAATTTTCATAATAATTATTCTTATCGGATTTTATATAATATCTCTCTAAAAAGTAATAATTTACAACATTTTTTCACTGCTCAATATATGACCAATTTGCAATGGCATCAATGCATATAGAAAACATTTGTTTAAAAATATTGAAATGCAGAAATAATATTTCAATTCTATACCTATTACATAATACATATTACAATAATGAAAAACAAATGTCCCATTTATATAAAATGTCTATATATGAAATAATGTTGATTTCTCAATGATTGTACAATGATTTGTTTTTATATTACATACAGTTTATTATTATAAATTGGATACAGCGATTAATACAATTTTGAATTTATTATACAATTTATTTTCAAATTAATATACTAGGTGTCCGATTTAATAAATGCAGGATTATTATCTCGAAAACAAAGCGTTTGAGAAGAAATTGTCATATAGAATCAACTTTGTAAGGCCCAATAAGATAAGATAACTTTATGCTTTTAATTTTAATTTAAATAATTAATTTAGTCATTCAAAAAAAAAATAATCGAGAGTAAAATTGTTTATTTTAACTCATTCATCTGATAATGTTTTAAAAAATAGCTGGACCTATTCAAAAATTAATTTGATTTGATCCTTAACGGCTTAACCAAAGGGTATCAAGTTCCACAATGGTTGTGATTGCACGACCCCCAGAAAATTGATTTTATGACAATTTCTTCTAAAACGCTTTGTTTTCCAGATAAATGCCCTGCATTTATTATTTTAAACACCCTGTATAATAAATAATTTCAAGTATATGAAATATATAGAAAAAAAAAATAAACTCATTCATTGTCAGTTGAACGTGGAAAAGAAAACGTATAGAATATGTAAATTTTCCAAAAATTGTATCCTAAATTGTATAAATCATTACACATATACATAATGTGTGATATATGTAAATGTGGTGTAAAAAGTAAAGGTATATTGCAATATGGTTATGCAAATCCAAAGAAAGGGTCCAATATAAATTGAATTGGTTTTTATATATTCATATATTATAATAAAATTATATATTTATGTTTTATGTAAAATTATTCAACATCGTTAAGAAATAAATAAAAAATAAAATACGACTACGTATTAGAAAATTATATAGAAAAATAAATAAAATGTATTTTATTTCTTAAGAGGGTTCTCTTAAAAATGTACTCTAGATATATACTCAATATATTTGAAAACATAATTTTCAATATGTATGTACGCGATTATGATATGGACCCTAATTTTTATATTTTTTAGAATATTTAACATTTAAGATTTTCGTTCTATTTCTATATATACTTCATATAATTCATATTATTATTTATTAAATAATAATAGTAATAATAATAATAGTAATACTTACAATTCTAAGGTACATTTTTATTTAATTTAATTCCATATAAAGGTAATAATATACATAAAATTTTATCTTAACATCAATCACATTTTTATGTAGCACTATTATATGTGGGAATTAATTTAAATGTGAATATGCAAATTAATTCAAGGTTTATATATTTTTTTTTTAAATCTTAAATATGCATATCAAAATGATTGCATTTCTATATTTTTTTTTGTTATTTATTTATTTAGATATTTACAATATATAGGGATAAACACATTTGAATATTTATTTTTTTAAATGTTTCATGAGAATATTATATAATATCACATTTAATACCTGCATTTTAATTTAGAGTATTTATTCTTGTTATATATTTATTCATATGCAGAAAAAACTATTATACTATATAAATAAATAACTATAACTATATTTGGTAATACATATTAACTTTTATAAGATTTTCATAGAAATGTTTATACAGGCATTTAAAAATGTTGTGATAAAAAAATAAATATGATTTGTAATATATTTTATATATTGAAATAGAAGATGAACAAGACAAATTGAATCGAATTATGGTATATCATTCAGGTTCATATATTTGCCTTAAATGTGTTGGTATACACACAAATAAATATGTTTCTTGTATATAGAAATGTATATATGGTTATAATTAAAATATAAAAAAAAAATTATCAATATCATACTGAGAACTGAGATTATATATAAAACATTCGATATTATTCCCAAGGGTTAACCATAATTACATTTATATATAAATATCCATTTATATGTGATATATACTTTGGTATGTCTATATAAATATATATTGAAATGATCAAAACGTATTAGAAATTCAATTTTAGAGTTATATATATTATAGATCTCTATGGTATTATTTTTTACAGAAAAATTTCTTTGCCGTAAAACTTAAACTTAAGTATTAGAGATAAGGTTTTTTTGGATTCCGTTTTGTAATGAAACCATTAATATACATATTGTGCTTTTAAGCTAATAAAGTAATCACCTAAACGCTAGCAAATCGACATTTTGTAAGGATCTGTTTTATTCAGATATATTTTAATTTGTTTTTTTATTAGATTTCAGATCTGATTTCCATATAATTAATGTGTTTCATCGAATTAAAATTTCAACTCAATTAAAATTCCAAACAAATTGAGTAGTTGGATAATTATAGATGCGAGTATAAACGATTCGTAACTTGGGCAGATGGAATACAAACATCCTTTTGTAATTGGTTTTATAATTTATTGTGTTTTAGGGTGTCGGTAATTAGCATATACAAACCAATCCGCGCATATGCGGGAAAACTATATGTTACCCTTGCGTAAAATTCTGATTCAAATATAACACAAACATCGAATAATTGTTTCATATTTTTACTATACAGTAAAGCCCTGCATATAGTAAGTTAAGTACTATAATAATATTAAATTTATCTTCTTATTAAAATATATGTAATTTATTACATATATATATAATTGTAATAGATATAGTTTTAATCGGTTATAGAATTAACAAAAACAACAACAAAAGTAATATTTCTTTAAAATTTTTTATAATTTTTTTATTGCAAAATAAAATAAACTATAACAGATTTTTTAATTTTTTTTATATATATGTATATGGAATTTCAAATCAAAAACACAAAACTTGTATAAAATAATTATTGCCTATATATTATTATTATTGGATTATCGAGTAAATTTTTATATATGTATATACAGGGTGAGTTTTTTAACGTGAGACAATGGAATATCTCGGAAACTACGCGTTTTTAAGAAAAATGTTTCAGACAAAAGTTGTTCAGTGGCTAGGGGGACATAAGATGG
This sequence comes from Dilophus febrilis, assembly GCA_958336335.1. Lineage (NCBI taxonomy): Eukaryota > Metazoa > Arthropoda > Insecta > Diptera > Bibionidae > Dilophus > Dilophus febrilis. Next base: position 38,494,257 of record OY284469.1, read on the forward strand.
TTGTGTGTTTTGACCTTGAGTCAAGGTCACATAGGAGATATGACGCAAAACATACTTTTTTTAAATGGCAACCCCTATTTATCGATACGGATTCTTATTCTATGTCAAAAAATAAGACCATTTTGTATCCGAACATTTTTTGATTAAACCTCTAATTTGGTCGTAAACTTGATTTGAACTTATGTGGTTTTCGTTTGACTTTTATTAAATCTGATCTGACATTTCAGATTTTTGCCTTTCAATCGAACATGAAAAAGAGAAATCAACAAAAATTTCAACATTAAAAGAAATCAAAACAAAAATAAATACTACACTGACAACTATTATAGATAAAAAGTGTAGGGGTAAAACTTTCATAAAATCGGGATTTCATAAAATTGATCAAGATCAAAAAATACATAGATTTTTTAACCTAATCAAAAATGAAAATTGATCTACAATAGATAAAAAATTAATTTAATGATTTTAATTAAATATAAATTTATAATTTGTCATGATGTGTTAATATTTAAAGGAACATGTTATGCATTATTAAATTAACCATTATTGGAATAAATGTTAAAAAGTGGTGACCATTAACTTCCAAACATTTCATTGTTCTTATAATGAAACCATCGATTGAATGTAATACCGTTTCCGGATCTACTGAAATGCAAGCATTTCTAATGGGCTTCTTCATATTTTCTGGTTTCTCTTCTCTGAGCTTTCTTGGTAAATCTTTGTTCTGAGGTATCCCTATAAAAAAAATCTAAAGCTGTGCCTAACATGATCTCTTCCCATATAGGTTCAAATAATGATATAATTTTAATTTCGGCCTGTTAATAATAACTTTCGGTTAGTTAATAATAACTTTGACCATTTAACCCAATAACGGTTAATTTAATAATGCATAACATGTTCCTTTAAATGTTAAATATTTAAATGTTAACACATCAGGACATATTATAAATTTATGTTTAATTAAAATGATTAAATACATTTTTTTTTGACTAAATTCAAATCAAGTTTACGACCAAATTTGGGGTTTAATCAAAAAATGTTCGCTTACAAAATGTTCTTATTTTTTGATGTAGAATAAGAATCCGTATCGATAAATAGAGGTTTCCATTTAAAAAAAATATGTTTTACGCCATATCTCCTATGTGACCTTGACTCAAGGTCAAAACACACAACCATCTTATGTCCCCCTAGCCACTGAACAACTTTTGTCTGAAACATTTTTCTTAAAAACGCGTAGTTTCCGAGATATTCCATTGTCTCACGTTAAAAAACTCACCCTGTATATACCTATTATTTATTTATATATTTATTTATTTTTTTTTTTATAAATAATTCATTTTTAATCACAGGAAAAATATGTGTCTTACATTTTGCCGACTTGGAAATTTTTAACATTCATCTGCATTTTTTATTTTTCTTATTAAAAAACATATTATATTGTAGTAATTTTATAAATAGTAATTTATATGTTATTGATCTAACTAACTATCATATTATATACGGTGTATATATATATATTTATATAATAAATATATGTTTAAGATTAGATGAACAAATAGCGAAATAAATTCAACGATATACTATATATATTATATATATATATATAATTAGTATAATGAAATCAGAAATTGCTTCTATTTTTTTTTTATTTTGGTCATAGATACATACCAGAACTGTATATTCAATTCCTTTACAATTGAAATAATATACAATTGAGCTACGAATAATTCTTCAACTTATATTATTATTGCATTGTATAATTAAATTGTAATGTAAATCTTTTTCATTAAAATACCTTAACTATATAATAGTGATAATAGTATAATAAAATGTACAAGAGTATAATATATAATATTGTATTATTGTATATAGATACATTAATTTATATTTTATATGGATATATCGTGTGTATACATTACACAAATACAGTGGATATTAACAACTATGGTGAATTGAATATTTTACAAGTATATTGAATAAAAAGAAATTTATAAACATTTCTTATCTTATACGATAATTTCATTTTATTGCTAAATTTTGGATACTTTGAATATTAAAAGTGTTTTCTAGAAATTGATGTGAAAGATGAAAAACTAAAAAAAAAAATGATTATCAATTACGAATTGATAGAATTCTATAGAAAACAATTTCGCATCAAATGTTATTTTAAATATATTACACTTTTAGAGGAAAATAAATGTAAAAAATTAAAGATTTCTGTTAAATTAAACGCATAACGAAATTGATAAGTTCTATATTTCTGAAGAAACTTAGAAAGGATCAATTCGATATGTTGGTTTGCTAATCGACAAATAAATTTTACAAATGGTAAAGATAAAAATAATAAAAATATATTTGCAAACCTTGAAATTATTTTGAATAAAATGCTCATCAAATGAAATTGTGTTGACCATATATATAACAAAATACATTATACGACTTTACTGTATAATGATATATTAAATATATAAAATATATATAAAACAAATGTATAGGGAATATATATATATTTATAATTATATACAAAAAGGCATAGAATTTAATTACCTTGTACAAGTAAAATAAATTACAATTATATGTAATATCTAAATAATAATAACGTATATGCAAGGTACACACACGTACTTTATATATTTATATAAAGCAAAATATATAAACACTTGCCAATTGTATATCTATGACCGTATACCAAATATGTATGTGATATAGATATAACATATATATATAAATATTATATTAATTCACGTATATATAATTTAAAAATATAAAAAAAAAATACAAATAATCACCATCACACATTTTAAAAAGTTATTTTCTTTTAATTATAATTGCATAAACAATAATTAGTTTTTTAGTATATAATTATTATTATTATTATTATTACTTTTACAGTATATGACAGATTTTTAAATGAGTATCAATCACCATATATAATAAATGAGTTTTTTTTGTCTGTACATACATATATGAATATATTGATAAATGCTCATAACATTGCGCCTTTTTTATATGGTATAGTTTTTCTATATTATAGCTATATATGTATAATTGTATATAGATAGAAAAATCTGTATATTTTTTATGTAAAATATTTTCAACCTACTACAGTATAAATCCAATCAACCATCACGCATGCATATCCCTTAAGTATTATTTTTTATAAATGCGTTGTTACAGTTTTTAGGATTGCAATAGATTTTATTACTTTTATTTATCTGTACGAATATTGATAGTTTTGTTACGCAAATTTGTTTATAATAAAAAAATGTTTATAATATTATACGTGATCTTATTTGAAATTGATCAAATAATAGATTCATTGGAAAATATATTTAAAAATATTTAAAGTGCGGTGGTATTATATGATTAGCTATATAGAAACTTACATATTTAAAAATCTAATTTATTTACTTATAATATCTAAATTTTCTGGTATTAATTTGTGTTACAGTATTATAAATAGTGTGAATTGTTCAATAGTTCAAATGAAATTTAATAATAACTAGATTAGGTGGGTACCCTTTAGTTGCTGACAGCTTCTCCGCCAGGGCAGGCGTTTCCTTCCCCTATCACCGGAACCAGTTTATAATGTTGCTAAATGTTGCATAAAATATCTCAAAATGCGGTACCAGAATGACCAGGCCGATCGGGTTCATTTAGAAACTCATTCTTCCTTTTGCAGAAACACAAATTCTATTAAAGGAATGCGCTCGATAGCTGGTTCCGTTCGTGGATCGTGGTGACATCCATTCATAAATCAGCCGGACGGCTTTTTTTTGGCGTTTTAGAGACATCGGTTCAATAAGGTTCAAGTGATTTCCGATAAATTGATGACATCAAAATTTTATTTAAGTAACCAAAATGTTATTTCAATAAATGAAATTTGATATTAAAAGGGTTGCCAAATCAATCATTGTAAATTTATTCACTTGTTTTTATTATAGTTGGGGGCTTCGAAAAAGATATTCATTAAAATTTGTGAAATATTTTGATATTTTAGGATTATTATTTGAAGATTTTATCAAATGATTATTCTACAATTATAATCATTAAAGCGGCCGTCAGATTCGATTCGTATCTCAATATTTTAGTTGATTTTGACTGAATTTTTAATGAAAAATATTTAATAATTTATTTTCACAAAATTTAATCACCCATATTTTTAATCAACCCAGTTAAAATAATCAATATTTAATTATTTAAACAGATTAATTTTTTTAGTGCTTGCTTATGAATTTTAGTATAAAAATTATCAAAAAAATTGAAGTGTTATGTTAGTTCTGTGGTTTAATTGTACTAAATAATGTGCGGATTTAAATTGATTTTTAGTTATTATAATATAAATTTCAATAAAAAAAACAGAAACATAATTATTATTTATTATATGTATAAGGAATATTATTTTGAAAAAAAAAATCAACAGACTATATTGAGAATTCAATGATATATGTAATTAATTTAATGGCATTAATAAAATTGTATTAATCTTTCATATATGACGATAAAACAGATCGGATTTTATTTCCCTTAATTAATATTAATATCTATGAATCGAATAATTTATTATTGAATATTTAAATGAAATATATATTATAATTAGCAATAATCCGTTATATTAAATAAATAGGTATTAAAAATTTATAAAAACGTTGTAAGTTTAAATAATATTCTTAAACATTTTTTTACGATACAATATTCTGATTAAAATAATAATTATTATTATTGAATGCGATATTTATATGGATATAACGAATTTATAATAAATTATTGAAATTTACAATAATAAACATAATAAATGTTGTATTTATGTCAATAAATGAATGTAGGTTTTTTGTAATAAATTTATATATTCCATATGAAATATGAAATAAAACAATTATACAAATTTATTTAAATACAATAATATTATTTATTTATTTTTTTTAATAATAATAAGTAATGTATAATAATATTTTGTAGGATAAACAAGTTATGTATATGTATATATATATAACAAAAAAAAATCAATAAATATGATGTATTCGATTCAATTCATGTCTAAATATTTCGTATATACTATACCTTAAATTTTAATAGAAAGTGTATATACATTGAATGATTGAATGGAATTGGAGAATATTATATAAGTATATATATACCTGATACCATATATATATTTATAATTATATCCAACCTCATTATATTCAATATAGACTATAGACTATAGAGTATATCATATATATTTAGCTCGGTTACAATATTTTAGATTTAGAATTATTATATATATGCCATTTCAAAAGTCATATATTATAAATATTAAGATAAAATTTATAGGTATATATCTAAAAGTATAATAAAACCTACATCGAATAACATTTTTAGATTTTTAGTTTTTAAATAGGTACAACAAATACATTTAAAATAAACGATCAAACTTAGTAATAATTTGTAAAAAATTAAAATTATTGGATGTATATTATTTCTATTCTATTATTTTATTTTATTTTGTTGTATTTTAAACGCGAGACATATATATATATATATATACAGAACAGGATATATAAATAATAATTATGTTTGAAAAATTGCTCATTTTCCAGACAATAAATTGTAAAAATTGTAATTGCTGTTGTTTGGTGTACAGTACATTAAGTGTATTATATTTATTATATTATAGGTATGTATGTATAGGGTATATAATTATTATTAAATAATATTCATGTCTTTCAATATTTATGTCTTTTATATGTCGTCTAAATTATATTAAATTTTGTATATATATAGAGAGTGTGTGTATTGTTTTCAGTTCCTATATCAGCGATTAAAAAAAAAAAAATAAAGAAAAAAAAAATGCATTTATAACAAGACCCTATTTTTTTCAAAAAATATATTTTTATTTTTAGATATTACAATTTATCAGCTATAACAGTTTTTGTTTCTTCACTGAACCAAATAACGCATAAAAAATGTCTTTTATATTATACAGGGTGTCCCAGTACAGGGTGCCAACCCGAAACAGGCAGGTTCTACACCTCATTTCCAATCAAAAAATGTATGGCGACCCCATGTCTATCTGCCTTGGTTTTCGAGCTAGCCCGAAAAAACGATTTCGCTGAAGTTCAAGGTAGTACGTAGATGTTATTTACCATATCTCAGCAACCACTTATCGGAATCCAATAATTATAACCTTGTTGGAAAGGTATTTTAACTATCTTTAACTCTTTCGAATAACACAAACATCGACGACAACCCGTTTTCATGCTATAGCTGGTCAAACACAAGAAATTTCAACGGCCTCAAATATTTTTGTTATTTTGCAAGCCGAGAACTATAGAACTTTTATGTTTATCAGCTGTCGGTTTTTAGAAAAACTTCTTTGATGTTTTAGCTTTAATTTGATGTACAAACTTTTAAAATATGTAAACGCGTTCTTGAGATATGACGAAAATAATATTGAAATATGACGAAAATAATGCAAATTTTTCAAAAATTTAAAACATATTTATTAAATTAAATTTAAATTTTTACTACAAAAATTGTTAAAATGGGGTCCATTATGTGATCGACATATTCGACACCGTTTTAATACTGCCTTAGTAGCCGATCGAATTTGATTCGGATTATTTTTTAAAACTTCAAACGCATTATTAATGCCATTCATTAAATCTTCCCTGGTATGAACTGGTGTTTTATAAACCATGTCTTTACAAACCCCCCATAGATAAAAATCTAATGGTGTGAGGTCTGGCGACCGTGGTGGCTATTTAATGGGCCATTTCTTCCAATCCATCTTTGACCGAATGTGTCATTTAAGTGTTCTCTTACACTTCGTGTAAAATGTGGGGGTGCACCGTCATGTTGAAAATGAATGAATCGCAAATCAGTTAAATTAACATCATCGAGTAAATCGAATAACCTATTTCGCAAAAAAACTAAATATGAATCTGAATCCAGTCGCCCAGGTAGAAACTATGGACCAATTAATTGATTTCCAATCTTTCCTGCCCATACATTGACTGCTATTCGTTCCTGAAATGCGTGTTGCCGAACTGAATGCCGGTTTTCCTTTAACCAATGATTATTATTTTTAGTATTAAATATCGCTTCACGTGTGAACATTGCTTCATCCGTATATAAAATTTGATTTAATATCCTGGGATCTTGTTCATAACAATGAATCACCCAATCACAAAAAGTTATTCGGGGGACGTAGTTTATTTCTTTAAGTGCTTGAATTTTTGCAAATGATAAGGATGTAAACCAGCAGCCTTCATTGCACGCCAAGCATAGTTTTTACTTACACCAATTTGGATGGCTGCTTTTGAAATATATTTTTTACTGTTTTTTACCGTTTCAAACTTCCGAATTATTCTTTATAAAACAAACTTAATTTTCTAATGAATATTAAACGTAAAACAATGTAACAAACAAATGCCGAAGAGATGTAGCACAATAAACAAAAGAATTGAATGAATTTATGACGGTATTAGATTTAACTGTTTTTATTTCTAAGTAACCATTGAATTAATTGCAATCCCTTGAACTTATGTTACCTAGATAACGCGATAACAACAGAACATTGAACTTTGCAATGTAATAAATATGTTTTAAATTTTTGAAAAATTTGCATTATTTTCGTCATATTTCAATATTAATTTCGTCATATCTCAAGAACGCGTTTACATATTTTAAAAGTTTGTACATCAAATTAAAGCTAAAACATCAAAGAAGTTTTCCTAAAAACCGACAGCTGATAAACATAAAAGTTCTATAGTTCTCGGCTTGCAAAATAACAAAAATATTTGTGGCCGTTGAAATTTCTTGTGTTTGACCAGCTATAGCATGAAAAGGGGTTGTCGCCGAGGTTTATGTAACGAGAAAGATTTAAAGATAGTTAAAATACCTTTCCAACAAGCTTATAATTATTGGATTCCGATAAGTGGTTGCTGAGATATGATAAATAACATCTACGTACTACCTTGAAGTTCAACAAAATCGTTTTTTCGGGCTAGCTCGAAACCCAAGCGAGATAGACATGGGGTCGCCATACAATTTTTGATTGGAAATGAGGTGTAGAACCTGCCTGTTTCGGGTTGGCACCCTGTACTGGGACACCCTGTATTGTATGAAGATGCGTGTAATAATATTTATTTTTTTTATCGCTTATTATACTCTGTAAATATAAAATTAATATTTACGATAATTTTTTTTGTTTTTTTTTTCAAAATATAATTTAAATAATTGGTATTTATTATAATGTATTAATGATCAGTAAAAAAAAAATATTTTTTAATAATTATTATTATAATAATATTGGGATGATTAAAAAAGGATATGTTATGAAAGAGGAGGATTTCAATTTGATATAGAACTAATATTTTCGTTTAAGTACATATTTTATATATACTATACATCTTTATGGAAGTCAATTTATATATAAATAACTTATTTTCAATGTGTTGTTCTATATATATAGCAATATCGGTTAATATATACTCGAAAAATTATGTGAAAAATATAATTACGAGAATTTAAATTTAAAATTTTAGAATTTAAAAATTACGAGAAATTAGTGAAATTGAAATATATATATTAGGTGTAGGAATTAATAATGCGGATTTTTTGGCTTGAAAATGGCATTTATTTGTATAAATGTTTACGTTTGCGAATGGTTGTTTGGTCGACATTCAACCCCATTGCAAGTTCATGCGTTGCGTTCTACACGAATTTTCATCCAATAACGCTTGCAATTCTTCGTCTTCAAATTTTTTCTTCCAAGTCAAAATCTTTGTCCTTTGGCCGATCTTTGTCTTCCAAGTCAAAATCACCATTTCGGAAGCGTACAAACCATCATTCACCAGTTGCTTGAGCTGGAGCATGTCCACCATAAGCTTCAACCAACAAACGATAACTATCAGCAGCGGTTTTCTTCAAATTAAAGAACTTCCCCGCAAAACAACTTTTTCAGGCATGTGTTTCGACATATTCGAAGCAAAAAAAAGCTTTGTTGTTTACACTTCAATGAAATGACATATACTGAAATTTATAGCCTAATGACAGACAAAAAAAAAGAACTCCCCCAGGAAACGGATATAAGACAACCAATTCAGGTCATGAAAATTATTATTAAAACAAATTTCAAATGTAAAAAATAATATAAAATGAACAAAAAACAATATATTTAAATCAAACTATTATGTTTAGACTATTAGAAAATGTTATAACCAACACAGAAATAATGAATTGATATATTCATATCTGCATTAAAATGTACATCGGGGTTCAATTATTAAATTAAATATAGTGATAATTATTTGAAAGTTATCAAGATTGATTTTGCTTATGATTTTATCAAATTTACCTTTAATTAATTATAATGGTTCTGCTAGTTAAGAAAGTGATAAAAAATACTATTGAATATGTTTGTATTGATTCAACTCCAATGTTCTCGTAGATGTAAAGATTCAAAAAATTATTTAAAATTTCTTCACAAGTCACAAAACGTATTGGTGAAACATAAAGTTATATACACAAAAATATTGTATTAATAAAATTATCGGCAAACTTAAAAATTAATTAAAGCATATTGTTAATATATAGAAAAATTTACAGAATCTAAATAAATTTATCTATAATAATAACAAAATTATTCGAAGATTACATGAAAATAGAAATTAAATACTTCTAAAAACCGCGTTATGATTTTGTATATAAATAATAGCATTAATTTTCAAATAAAAATGTGTGACATCCATAATACAATTAAGGTTTTTACAAGCTCGCAGCAATGACAAATGCAATAACATTTTTAATAAAAAATAAAAACATTCTTTCATTATTGCTATTATTATCCGTCCTCATATTATCTCAATTATTAAGATATATTATCATTAAATCATAAGCGCCAAATAGATTATATATATATATATATATACATGTGTCACAAAATAATGAGTAAAACTATACGGCGTCAGACCAAATTAAATATAATAATAATAATAATAATTTTAATTTATACATATAAAAAGTTTATAAAAAAAAAAATTAAATCATATATATAATAAACACGCGGTAATTTTATTTCATTTAATTTTTAATATACTATAATACATTATTTCTTCTTTGATACATTTTATAATATATTTAAATACATTAATTTGTACATTCCATATAGAATTGATTATATATAGTATATATAAAGATAAACTTTACTTTAACAATATTTAAATAAATAAATGTATACAATAAAAAGACGTATTATATATTTACATTTTTGTTTCTTTAAACTAAAGTATATGTGTATAAACAAATTATATATAATAATGTATAAATTTATAGACTGGCTATACGCTCTTGTAATGCATTTGTATTTATACATTATTTGAATATATATATATATACAGGTTTACCTCCTATAACACGGTAGACAGGTTCCTATGATATGACGTGTTATGCGAAATCGTGCTATAAGAGACTGGATGCTAGTGCAAAAAGGGCTGTTAGGTTCCAAAACTTGCAAACAATTTCAATAAGCAACTTTATTTTTCGCAAAAAAAAAGGGAAGGGATTTATTACATAGATTTTTAAAACTTTATTTAAAAAAATACATGTTTTGGTAATAATTGATTTTTTTAATTTAATATCTGATAATTTTAATATTATAATTATATAAAATAACTAATATATAATTAATCTTTGTTAAAATGAAAATGTACTGGTTTTATGTACATTGATAATATTTCAGTGGAATACAAATTTTGTATACGCGTTATTTTATGTAACTTCATAGATATTTCGTACCTAGAATCACCAACAATGTAATTTATACGTGTTAAATATTTTCCGGAATTTTATTAAAGTTTTTTAGCAAAACCGTGTTGTAGGAGGTTTCCCTCAATGTTTCTATCGTGTTAAAGTGAAACTGTGTTGTAAGGATACCGTGTTACAGAAGGAAAACCTGTATATCAAAAATTATAGAATAATATATAATTTTCACAAATAAAATTTTGTGTAGGATTTTTTTTTTATTTATTTTATATTATTATATGGTTTTATTTTATTATGATGATTATTATTGTTTTATTCTGCAAAAACGATTATTGTTTCCCGTAATTATTTATAATTGATGCAGTATCGTATATGTATATAACAATATTAATATCATTTAAGTGATTTTTTAATATTAAAAACAATATAAATTGTGATGCACAATTTTTTCTTAAAATAATTTCAATATTCGAAAGAAATTAATGATGAGGCAGGTCATGGATATAAAAAATTATTATTTGAATTTTTTTTTTGTATTTTGCTGTTTTGTGGTAATCGCATATTTTAGTTAATTAAATTAGTAAAAATACATTGTAAAATTTGTTTTCAAAATTTCAAAATTTTTACGATTTTTAATATGAAAAGTTGTATCAAATCAAAACCATAATCGATTTGAAAATGGGTAATCTCTTGAATCACTTAATATGTTGTACATTTTACATATGTTCCCAATTAATTTATTCTATAAATAATTACATTCATCATTGCTCATTTCAAATCAAATTAATTGTTATTTATAACAACTTCTTATTTATACTCAACATAAATATATAGATATTTATCAAACAATTATTGATCGTTATATATATATCTCTAATATATAATAAAATTTTAAATTTATATATAGATCATATAAAATTATCTACTGCATACAAAAAAAAATGTCAATGCCACCACCACCACCACAACCACCCAGATAAATTGTTAAATTGCATTTATAAAGTTATATATATATATATAAATTAAATATATTTATAAAATATATTGAACTATTATTGTAATGAATCGAATTGTTTGAGTTTCAGTTTATTTGCTTTAATATATATAATTATGTTATAAACTAAATATGTTTAATATGTGGGAGTTCCCCATATCATTATTATTATTATTATTATAAATTCAATTGATAAATTATTTTATGTTAAAATGTGTGAAGGAATTTGAATATTTTATATTGGAAAACACAAAAAACAATATAAAACTTTATTACAATCGTATAATTGTCAAGATGCCTTACATTGCTTATTGAGCGCTGCAATATATGCGCATTTGTATATATATAAATTTTAGTATTCAAACATTTACGATTACAATCAAATTTATTACACTATAAAAAATTTCTTAAGTTGTATTTCTATTTAAAAAACAATAAAATAATTGCATTTAATATCTTCGAATTGAATATAACGCTCGTATATACATATATATACGATGTATATTAATATATTATAATATTAAATATACCTAGGTATATAAATAATTTATTAATATTCAAGTTATGTATGGATATACATTTTTTTTTAATTGAATAAAATGTGGAAAATTAAAAAAAAAATTATATGATGTCTTTATATTGCGCGTTCAAAAATGAAAAATTATTTAAAAAAATAAAAGACATATGTATATTTTAAATACCTTTGCTATTATTTTTTCTTCGGTATATAGGTATATTTTGTATATAATAATAATAATAACAATTAAGAATCAGATCGTACGTGGTACAGTGTCTGACAAGTTTAGTTTTGGAATTTGTCTTTTTTTACCGTTATTATAACTATGAGGGTTTTCTGACATCATCGCCTTTCAAACCCCCTTGTCATCCAACTTCATACTCGCCTTTAGTTTGAAATCGATTCATTTGAAATAAAGGGTTTAAGGAAAAATTGCATTAGTTTTGTATCGAGAACTGTTTTCTACGTAAGTACTTGCTGTTCTATTTGCGTTTTTCATACTTATTCATTTTTTTTTCAAATAATTGTGTTGTGATTGAAATTTTTGTGTAGGAAATAGTTTATATATAATAATTATGATTATTCTTTTTTTTTTTTGCAATAATTTTTGCGTTATTTAAAATGCATATTTTTTAGTGCGCTGTTAATATAATAGACAGAAAAAAAAATCATAAAGAAATATTATTATTTAACCAGTTATTTTATTTTTTTTTAATATTATATAGTTATATATAAAAAACATATACACAGTATAAGCAAATTATTTTTAATATTTTGTAATTCTCATGTCAAATAGTTTTCTATATATATATATATATAATATGAATATGTAAAAAAACAACAATAAAATATATTCAAGTAATAAAATATTATATAAAATTGCATATATCAAACACAACAACAATTATTTATTATTTTTTTTTTTATTTTATGTAATAAATTTATTTATAATATCTATTCAAATAAGATATTTTATTTATTTATTATTTTTTTCGTTTTTTTTTTCTCTTTTTTTTATTTTTATTATTTTTCATGTATGAAAATGCAAATAAATTTTCGTATTTTTTATGCATATATAAATAAAAATAAAATAAAATAATATATAAAATAAATGCTGTTGTGCTATTTGAAATGTGTAAAAATTGCAATAAATTGCAAGAAATATTTTATTATTATTATTATTATTATTATTATTATATTATAATATAGAATGACTTCATCACATAATATACAATAAAATAAAATAAAATAAAATAATAAAATGATGTAATTCTTCCTTATGCATATATAATAATATTTATGTTGTTATTTCTAACCATAATGAAATATTCAACAAGATTTATAAATTTAACGATTTTGTTTGATGTCGATTTTTGATGTAATAAATTGGTTGCATTTATCACATTGTACAGATTTATGTATTCAATTTATTAATAAATGTTATTTATATATGCAGTTTCTGGTATTCATATCTATATAATAACTATATAAATATATTTATATAGGCCCTCACCTACATGAACTTATATCACAAAAATAAAAAGCACAAACTAGATATAATTAATCATTCCAATATAAAATGATGAAACTATATATATGTGTAAATATGCTAAAATAAAGAATATTTGATATGATATAAAAAAAATTAACTTCAACACTGTATTTATTTATATAATGTTAATAGTGTATATATGTATATAGTTTTTATAACCACGCTTCAAATTGAATACATTGTATTTCGGATGTTTGAAAATGTGACATTCATCTTATATTCTTATATAACAATGCACTTTATATGCAATATGGCTTTTACATGGTATCGTGATATAATCTTGATAAATGCGAATTGATATAAAAGAAACTAATTTACAATCATTTGCAAATATAACTACGAACATTACGGTGTGCAGATTTCAATAAGAATAGAATCCATGATGCATTAGTTACCATTTTATGTGATTTTATGAGTGATTTCAAAATATTAGCTATTGTATGTAAACCCAGTGCCTTATAGAAAGAGTCGCATAAGGAATATTGCCATTAAACCACAATTCATGATTTAAAAAAAAAATTTTCTTTTTACCCTATATTAATATTGCATATATACTATATGTTTTTATACGCATATGTTCTAACATGTATTTTTAAAACAATTAGCATTTATTTGTATAAAGTTCTGTGATTATGACGGATCTCTATAAAAAATACAATAAAAAATCATTTCTACTCACATTGATTCGATTACATTTTGTAGTGACAAAATTTATAAAACTGCCAGATAAAAAATTACGCACAAACCTGGAAACGAAATAAGCGAAAGAAAAAGAAAATTAAAGAAACACTTAATACAAAATAAATAATTGTAATATAATAAAAAATTAAAACTACCAATAAAATAAAATTGCACAAACGATGCGATGCTTCACAAACAAAAATTCACCTTAATTGAATAGAACACACAAAATAAAAAATACCGTAATTTTTATTTGGTATATTTAATTTAAAACAAAGATTTATATTTTCAATTATTAAATAAAATAATATATTGTTTTTTTTTGGTCGTTACTACGGCAGGATCGGTTTAGCGCCCGTAAAACCTCGGAATTCTATTGCCGTATTGCCGTGAGCCCGTAACTCAACCGTAAATCAATTAATCAGGTGATGAACCTTAGATGCATTGAATACATTTAAGTGATTTCGGCTGGTAAATCTATTATAATATGTGGATTAATTTATGAAATTTTGAAAATAAAGCAAACATATGAGATAAAAAAAACTTACACTAAAACGAAGTAAGAAAAAATCACTCATATGTTTTTAAACAATTGTCCAAGTTGCACTTTAGGTGGATTACTTTTTAGATGAGATGAAATGTTTAATTTAAATAACTGATAATCAAAAGTAGGGGGAAATACTAGTTCAGGGAGACTATTCCATAATCTTGATGTTCTTGGGAAAAATGAATTTCCAAATCTCTTTGTTTGTCGCAAAAACCTAATAGATACAGAATATGAATGAGCCTTTTGTGAATTTCTCGATTATATATAATTATTATTATTAATATATTTTATTAACCGTTAAATATTATAAATATATACAGGGGTTCTACATTGGATTTGGAGTCATTTCATTGTAATTGTTTCTTATTGTATATAATAATAATAATTGAAACATAGTCAAACCTCTAAAAAATTAGAATAATAAAGTATATAGAAATCGGAAATCTAAATTACAAATAATCATTTAACAAAAATTTAAACAAAATTGTAATCGTAATCAAAATGTCTTTATCATTTCATTTATGAATTATTTTATAAATAATAAAAACAAATCGACACCTTGAGGTTTGTCACCCCTAAAGTGCGAATTGAAAAAAAAGTAATGCATTTTTCGGTATGTAACCATGTTATTAATTGTATAGTTACAATATTATATCAACGAGATAAGAATTGTGAGTTGAACTTAGGTTAAGATTATGTGCATTAGCTTTCAATTCAATGTTAAAAGTTTATAGAGACAAAAAAAAAGACTCTTATTGCTCGACTTATAAAGTCGTAAACGAAAACGATCGTCTTAAATTGATTAAATTATATTATGATAATTTTTTTCATTGTAAGATCTATAATATTTCATTTTCTTAAAAAATTACTTTTAGATATTCATTTTAATATACTATACAATACACCATAGAAACCAGCACATTTACTATAAAAGATCTAGTAACAAATGCGTATATCTTCTTAATAAAAAAAAAAAAATTTGGACCTCCATGATAAATGAATATCATATCATTTCGAATTAACAATATGTATATGCACTCAATAATTCACAATATAATATTTTAAATGCCGGCGCCTGAAACCAAATATAGTATATGAATATATACAACAGTCAACAGTGTATATGTATATTAATATCGCCAGCAGTATTGTACTTTAACCATATATTTATACTGAAACCAAAATATAAGATTAATGATAGTAAATGGTCAATATAAACATTCAACATTATGAAATGATTATAATTACTCATCAAAGCTAATTTAAGAATTATTAATTATTAAATGAAAGATGTGTATATGAATATACGACGATGTACGATATTACAGTATAGACATAATGAATGAACCGAAATTATATATATACAATTTTATAAAAAATATATTATTTTACACTCGAATAATTATTTATCGCAGTTGGTGAACGCAATAACAGATAAAAATTTTTCTCTATTTATATAATACATTTAAAACAATTAAAAACGACACCAAATGGTTTTATCTAATTTAAATTTAGATTAATTGATGTTAATGCATAAATTAAACAAAAATGAAATGGAGTATATATACCATAAATTCATATTCATTGCATATATCATATTTTTTTTAAATATAATTTTTTCTTTTTTTTTGTTTTTAATTAATATTACATGTTCAATTATATACTTGCTCATATAAAAAAAATATATAGATATAATTAATGCAATATATTTTATTATTAAAATACACATATGTTATTTATATATATAGTATATGGTGCAACATTCATATATTTAGTTATAAATAATTCCTTGAAAGTTATACAGAATATGTATTTACACTGCACATTTGGTTTACTTTTATTACTTGAATGCGTAATATTATTTTGTGCCTATATATACATATTTTATTATAAATGCGATGAAAAATGAATTGTTGCAATAATAATTTGACCATGAAATTGAATTTTATTCGTGATCGAAATAACAATTTATTATATTATTATATGAATTGCAAAAATTAATATACAATATAATATCTATATAATATATACATAATATATAAGTTATATATACGATTTCATACATTGATTAGAGAAAGTGAATTTTTAAAATATAGAATATAATTCTATATATGCTATATATATAATTATATATATGCGGGTATATATATACTATATATTATATGTAGTTCAAGATAATTGTAAAATGACAATAACAAATGTCTATTTTAGGGTAAGTTTATTATATATAGATATTATGGTATAAAAAAAACAAGGTAATTTTTATTATTAATTAATAACAATATTAACAACATGTATACAAATATGATTGTTAAATTGTGTACCGCAAGCATTTTGTGATCAAATGTGATTGCATTAAACCGTAAACGATCTAATGATCTAATGGTAGTTTAGTAGCATGTATAGATGCATGTATAGAATAAATATAGAAATGCGGATATATTTTGTGAATATTTCTTATAAGAGCGATATGCCGTTTTTACTATATAAAACAAATTTTTGTTATGGTATTTTAATGTCATTTAAGAAAACGTAATAATTTATTAATTATCGCTTATTTTCAAATTTAAATATTATATGGATAGAGGTATACACAGGTGGTACCAAACATGAGTACTATTAGTGAAATGCAAGTATAAAATTGCCGTAAATATCTCGTTCGCTCAGGTGGCTGTACTTTTTTACCGATAACTACTGAACTTGGGTTACATTTTTACCTAATTTTTTGTGAGCCAGTCAAGTTCGATCAGATGTGGAATGTCCCATACCTTCTAATCCTCCCTTTGCAACTTTTTCTTATATTTTGTATTTTTTGTGTATCTCAAAAAATTTTCAAATTATAAATTGGAAATTTTGGACATTTATTTTGATTAACAAATATAATAAATTATTTTGCAGGAATTTTTTCTGATATACCCATGCTTATGGACCAAAAGATGCAGGGAATTATTATCATTCCATTTGTAACCAATTGACTTTACATTTTGAATATATGGAGGTTTGATTAAAAATGGCTTTTTGTAAGAGGAAATCTTTTCTTTTAAAAATTCAAAACGGGTGATTTTGGGAATGAAGCAAAATTTATATAAAGAGTTGGTTGACGATAAATATAATCTGCATCTCATCCGCATTCTCACCCGTGCATAAATATTTAATATATATTTGTCCGTTTTTTTTTTATTGACCTAGCGCGGATCTATTACCAACATGAATACATTTGCGTATTATCATGTATATGATTGTATATGATATAATATCAATTTGTTCACGTAAACATTATTTCAATTCATATATTACAGACAAGTCAAACAAACCAAAATTTATATCATATTGTGTCTATATAGTATATCCAATAGATTGTTCTGTCGACCGTAAACTAAATTGTGGGTTTGATTTTATTTTATAATATATAGATATAGATATGTTATATGTATATTTGGATAATGTACCTTTATATATGTGAAATATGGTAAAATCATTGTATAATTCAACATTTGTATAGATAAAGATTATATACGAGTATATAAATTATTTTGATAAATAAATAGAATAATATATTCATTTCACTTGCATTATTTGTACAAAATATGTATATTTATGTACTTATATATAAATTACTTTTAGTTGGGAAATATGCAATATTGGTATATAGTATTTAAAATATATATACATAGTTTATAAATGATGATATATTTAATATAAATAGTTGTTATAGAAATTCTATACTATTATATTGAATTGTATATAACTTTAATACAAAATAGAAACATGTATAATTGTATATGTTTATACAATAATATAAGATATAATAATACATATCAAATCAGTTCATATTTATATTTGTATATATACACATAAACATTATTGAATATAAAAATTGACAATTATGACATTTGAATTGACATTATTATTGTTATATTTAATATAAACTCTATATATATATATGGTTTAGGTCAATTATTGTATATAGATAATGGTATAATATAAAATATAATGTGTCGATACAATGGAGAAAAGTATACTGCAATTATCAAATATTTATTGATATTATCATATTATACAGACAAATGCATATTTTTGTTTAGCGACTTTAACAATACAAAACAAAGTACTATTATATAACTATATACATATTGAATTGAAATTACGATGATATGTCTATCGAAATATATACCATATACTTTAAATAGATATATAGATGAATATATTATGCAGTCATTCAAATGGACATATTATAGATGTACTATATATAGGTATGTGTATCTATACATAACTAAATTTTACATTCTATTATATATTGATTTATATTAAAGTACAATATAATTTCATGGTTTATTTTATTTTATATACAATAATACTATATATTAGCATACAATGAAGCAATTCGTGTAATCACATATATGTATCTGTATAAAATATATAAAAATGTAAATTTGATGCAGATGTTTGCAATTACATCATATATATAGAAGATGATTTTTAATTCGCCATAACCGCAATTGTAAACATATAAAAATTATCCATTTAACATTTAAAAAACTTCAAAGAAATAGAATGAATTTTTTTGGTAATATTCAATTAATTTTTTATTTATTTTTAATAGTTTTGTTAAATCATAAATATTATCTCGAAAATGTAGGTTGTATAGGAAAATTTCTTAAAAATAGTCTTTATTTATTTATAGTTAATTTTGTTTTTCACATGCGACAAATGCCTTCTATATTTCAAAAGTGTGCAGTAAAGTTCTGGAATTCGAGCTTTGTACATTGTGTGAAATGATTTTGACAAAACGCTATATATGGTGAAAAACTGAAATTATTGATCATTTCATCAAATGCACCAGAATTCAATACCAATTTGTCCATATAGGATTTAAAATATCCCATGTTTTTTTTTATTTTAGTTCTAGTTGTTTATGTAAAAAATTTTGTAAGCTTTATACAAATTCGATATTATGAGAATTTCGGCATGGACAGTATACAAAAATGTATTCATTATGAAAGCAATTGCCAATATAAGTATATAGTTGTTGAACAATTAAAGAAATGGTTTTCATATTATCGTACTTATAGAATATTATGTTTCATTTAAATTCATTCGTTCTCATAAATGTTTCCAAAAGAGATAAATCTGTGAGTCTATGTTTAATGTGGTTTTTTTAAATTAAAATTTTTCAGTTATTTAGTGTGTTAAACGATAATTTAAAAACAATAATTATATATACATAAATATCAGAAAATCAGAAAATGTGCTGAATTGGTTTTGATGATTTATTATTGCTTTTTGATAAAACGCACCATTCATGTAATTGTAGATAAAAACCACATATTTGATACTGTAATAATACTAATTCATCGAAGAATTCATTAAATTTTTAATGAAATATTTTATAGTAAAATTTTTTAATATGCTTAGAATGTATCTTTTATTAATATAGTATATTATTCTTTGTTACTTTCTTCATTATATAAGTATGCCTTATTAGTATCACATATTAATATATATTTTAATCAAATATCAGAATAATTGAAATTCTATTTTATATATCTTCTTATTATATATCGTTAACTATAGTATAATAAATATCCCAGTTTGATAGAAATTTTTTGAAAAATTTTTGAATTTAATTTCATCAATAATTTAAAAATTCACTTAAATATCTTAAACATTCAATACGTGCAATTAATAATGTTTTTCAAAATCACTTTTATCTTTACGCAGCATCTCATTATATAAATACCTGTTTGTCAATCAATGCTTAATTACATTCAATGATTTTGTAATTTATTTTCATATTATTATATTCTGCATTTACTTATATATGTATATATAAACGATTTAATAAATAGTATACTTATAGAATGTTAATTGAATGTGTATAACATTTTTGATAAGAAAGAAAACGAGACAAATATATCCCCAAGATAAGTGCCGAAATAATACATAGGAATTAAATAAGAAATAAATGTCTGAAACATATACTTTACTTTATATAGTACTTTATATTTAAATTATATTAGAAATAACGATCTTTTACATTTAATTAAATTACGTCATACTATATTTGTAATTCGTTTAGTACAAAATTATTATGAAGTAATATTTAATCGAAACCCATAGCTTTGTGAATCCAAATCAAACATCAAAATATCATATTATTTCATAAATAAGTGCAGATGGATGATGTCTGGTTGGATTTATTCTTTTTGAGTTACATGGTAATTTTTCATTTTACCAATTTTCATGGTATTACATTTCAAATTGTGAAAATACAACATTGTATGCATTTTACGATAGATTATTAGTATATGTGAAACAAAAAAAAATTTGTTTCGAAAAAATGGACTTTTTTTCTATGATGTATGATGTACATCAAAAGGCATAAATATATATTTTATATTATAAATAGATACATACATCTAAAATGCAACGAACGTAAAAAAAATTATGTACATACTTTCCTATATCTCATGGTAAAAAAAAATTAATTTTTTTTATCTGGTTATACGCTACTATCTCTCTATGGTAAATATTTTTAAACTTTATGCAAATGTGTATATGATAAAAAAAATATGAATGACAACATTCAAATCTACATATCATACCATAGATAGAAGAATCATTATTTTAACAACTAATTTTTTTTTTTAATATGTAATTTACTCAACACATACGATGACGAATGGAATCCCATATTTATTATAATATAAATACTTTTGCATATAAAGGGTCAAAATTTAATTTAAAATCCTTTTTAATGTATATTGTGTTTCTATAACTTGCATTTTTTTTTATTCAAATAATTTTTTTTTATATAATTTTTTTTTTGTATATACTTTTTTTTTATATAATTTTTTTTCAAGCTTTTTTTTATATATATTAGTATTATTGTCGGGTGTGTCGTTAAAAAAAATAGTTAAAAAAACTTATTATTGTATATGCATATAAAGAAAAAAAAAATACAAATCTATTATCCCTGTACCAAATAAAATATATATTTATTTATTTTGATATACATTCGAAATGACATTTTTTTTTTATTGTATAATATGAAAATTATATTAATTTCATATGTAAATTTGATAAATGCAAAAGGAAAATGCAAAACGTATACAATAAATGAATGAATGCTCATCAGGACAGAAGAAAAAAATTTGAAATAATAAAATTCCTGTTTTTCAGTCTATCTACTATATTTATTTTATTAAATAGAATTTAAAAAATTTAATTTTTATTTTTAAGTTAGAGTATTAATTTTTTTGTCATCTCTATCACGTATGCATAATATATAGATTCATTTTAAAATAAAAATGAAAAGATATATAGAAAAAATGTTATTGTTATTTTGGAAACAAAAAATTAGAGAGGGTTGAATTCTATTTATTTTTTGTTAATGTAAGAATTAAATTTTTTTTTTCTTATAAAATGATTTGAATGTTTTGAATTTAGTATTTTTTTTAAACTGTTTATTTTATTCTTCAATTTGATATGAAATAATATATAAATTATATTCGTTATATATATATGTTTAAATGAGATGATTTGTGTGAATTTTAAGTTATAACCCCTTTAGATGAATGGTATTATTTATTTATTTTTTTCTGAATTATACACACACAAAAAATATTATGGTTTGTAAAACATTTTGCAATTGTTCTGGCATGGGTCCCTATTTAAACACTTTCCGAATAGTTTTTGTACAAAAAAATACGTTAGATTTCCAAATAACACACGATTTTCCATCAACGTTTTATCAATCAACATTTTTATTAAATAATTTTAACACACTTAATGCAATTTAGAGAGTTTTACTGAATATACATGTATTGTTTGAAGGATAACACAACAATTCTTAGGAATGTTTCACAGCATTTCATGTCACATACAACTAAAAACTAGACTTGAATTATATCTTTCACAAAAAACGAATGATAAAGAATGCAATTTTTATATTACATAGGAATGTTAATAATCAAATATATTAGGGTGTCTAAAAAGTATCGATAATTTTTTTTACAAAATTCAAACGATTTTTTTATATATTTCAAATGAACTTTATTCAACCAAATATGCGCCGTTTTGATCGATGACCCTTTGCCATTTTTCTGGTAAAGACATTATCCCATCACTGTAGAACTTCTGTGTTTTGTGGGCAAAAAACTGATCCAAGTGCATTTTGCAGTCCTCTGCGGAATTTAATTTTAAACCATTAAGGGAGTTCTGCAGAGACGGGAACAAATGATAATCTGAAGGTGCAAGGTCCGGGCTATATGGTGGATGCATTAAAACTTCCCAGCCAAACTCTCTCAGTTTCTGCCGAGTCATCAAAGATGTGTGTGGTCTGGTGTTGTCATGATGGAACACAACACCCTCTCGATTGATTAATTCTGGACGTTTTTTTTTATTCTCGTGTTTCAATCTTGTTAATTGTTGACAATAGAGATCGGAATCAATGGTTTGACCGGGTGCTAGTAATTCATAATGAACGATTCCTTTCCAATCCCACCAAACAGACAGCATTACCTTTCTTGGTGTTAATCCAGGTTTTGCTACTGTTTTAGGAGCTTCACCCTTCTTGGACCACGATCTTTTTCGTACATTATTATCGTATGTGAACCATTTTTCATCACCTGTAATCATTCGATTTAAAAATGACTCGATTTCGTTCCTTTTAAACAGCGTTTCGCAAATGGAAATTCGGTTCATTAAATTGTTTTGTGTTAATTCATGTGGTACCCAAACATCGAGCTTTTTCTTGTATCCAGCCTTTGTCAAATTGTTTAAAACTGTTTGGTGATGGATGTTTAGTTCTTTAGCGATATCGTGACTGCTTACGTGTCGATTTTCTTCAATTTTTGATATGATTTCATCGACTTTTTCAGTGATTGGTCAACCAGAACCAGGTGCATCTTTGACATCAAAATTACCGGAGCGAAATCGAGCAAACCATCTATAGGCTGTTAATTTTGATAAAGTTCCTTCACCGTAAACTGCACAAATTTGTGCATGTGCCTGCGTTGCATTTTTACCTTTTTCATAATAAAATTCTAAAATGTATCGAATTTTTTCACTAATTTCGCTCATCTTTAATGCACTACAACTTTTAAATGACTAAAAAAATTTAATTTTTTTTTTTTTTTTTTATCTACGAAATGTCATCTTTCGAACATATGTTAGTGTTACCTGATCAGATTAGTACTACTTGAAATATTCAATTATAATGACATCTATTTATAAAAATTATCAATACTTTTTCGACCTAATACCTAATATTTTAAACCTAATATTTAGAATTTAATTTAATGTATAGATTAAATTTCATAAATTGGTTTCGTATAATTTTTGGGGAATTTGAATAATAATTCATCATAAATAAAAACAAAATACAGTTATAGGATCATCAACAAACATACATCATTTAACGTATATGTTTGATATAATGCATAAATAACGTAATAACGTAATTCTTATGATTTTTATGTATATCAACACAACATACATAAATATTATTATCTATCCCATCGTCAATATTATTAATATTTACAATGTGTTTACAATGCAACTAAAGGCTACTACAATTTTTAATATAATAAATAGTATAAACACATGTGTTATTTATGTATATATATATTTATATACATTAAAAATTGTATATATAATTTATACCTTTATACTTACTTTACTTGCTATATAGATTATATATTATTCCAATAATTTGTATATACACATAAAGAGAAACTATTATACAAATTTACCTGTATTAATTTTTATAAACGTACCTTACCTACCTAAACCTACCTACATATGAATGCATTATATAAAATTAAAATATATATATATATATATATATAGATGATTGATCATGATGATAAAATTATAACATGACGATGACGATATTAATATTCTTATAATAAAAAATATAGCTCATGATTTTTAATATATTTACGTGATACGATATTTATATGTACTATATTCATGATGATAATGATGATGGTTATTATTATTATTATTTTAATAGAGCAAAATTATATAAATGAAAATTTATATCCATCGCATGATACATCAAATGTCAAAATATACGACGTGAATGTGTCAACTGTTTATCTGATTTGGTCACGCTGTATAATGCTATTACTACATAGTAGAAGCAATATATAGTGTAGTAGCATTATTTTTTATTATTATTATTTATAATAATATTATTAAAATTATTATTATTATAAGTAACCCTATGATGAGACGACTTTCAATAAATACAAAAGAAAAAAATATTAAACCATAAATATACAATATATATAAAATAAAAAAAAATCGAAAAATTCACGTAAACCTTTAAGAATAAACCTTTAAGAATAACAGTCTAAATAAGAATAAAATAAAAAAATGCACAAATTGAAAATAAAATAAAATTATTATAAAGATTATAATTTTTTTTCCTATCCTATCACAATGTATTTGTACCGCCAAAGAATACTTGTATACTTTTATATATATTGTTCTTTTTTTTTTATGTATATGAACTATACTTAAACTATAGCCTTATAGGTATATAGTTCACATATAAAAAGAAAAATCATTTAATATTTTCTATATATAGGATGCATTTTATCCTATTATTACATTTTAATTAATCTGACAAATATTTTAAAAAGAATTATATCACGAATTAAGTATATATACTTGCATAACTTCTTAACAATCTTAGTAAAATACAAACTTTTTTAGGAATATGTAACAAATAATCGTTGTAGAATTAATATGATACATTTAATTTTGTAAGATTCGATTAAATTATTATTATTTTTAAACAATGACAATTTATAAATTAAATTGTGTATAAACGAAATTTTATTTAAAAATACACAATGGCTAACATTAAATTTTTTTATTCAAATTTATTCATTCATTTTTATAGCAAAATGTAAGAATTTATGGACCAATAGGAAAACGTGGAATTGTGAATTAATATATTGGAACAAGCGGAATTTAAATAAACTCTTTTTATTGTATTTATTTTGTAAAGGTTATTGCTTGAAATATTTCTTGATGACTTCCATAATAAAAAGAAATTAGCTGCAATTATGGAAATCAACTTGAAATAAGTTAAATTTTAAATATCATACACTTTGTTTTTCAAATAGGTTATTAGACAGTCGGTATCTTGGAATGGAATCACTCTTTTGGTTTGGTTTCGTGCTGATTAAAAATTCATTATTGATTCATTAAAAATTGTGTTTACTTTGTACATACATTCACAAGTACATATTCTTTTTGAAGTAATTAAAATTCACAATCAGTGTATTCGAAATTCTCCAAATACATGGACATTACTTCTCTTATTTTTATTAAATTAAGTAATCGTGGTGAAGAGACAATGAGAAAAAATTATACATATTTTTAGTATAATAAAAAATTTCTGAATAGATTTAAAAAAAAACAAGGAAATAAAATATTATACTTAATTTATTATTTTATTTATATAATACTATATAATATACTTTATATAGAATTTCATTACGTAAAGTTATAAGTAACAAAATTTTACATATCATTGTTATAAGTTATAACTGCATTAAGCTAATATATACCAATTATTTTTATGTAAATATGTAATATTATACATATATATATATATATAATAACTATAAGGATTAATTTGATGGACCTTCTATAAATATAAATATATATATAGTTGAAATGACCATATATATTATATTATATACTATACTATTTTTATTTTAGTTCATAATCGCATTGGTGAGTATATTGGTGTCGTCGGTATATAAACCTATATATAATAATTTTTGTTACATTAAACAAATTGTATATGTGCATGCACCACATGAAAAAGTCTTATAATTATATTTCCCCTTATACATTAGAATCTATGTGTATATTTAATATTTATATACGGTTTTATATTTGTATATATACTGATAAAATCATCTCTATTACTATACAATTTACCATCACTATAATTATTATCATCAAATAAGGATATTTACCTACATTTTAATATACTTTGACGTAGAAATTGTTTATAATTCTTTATATATAAAATATTATAAATATATTTGAGAAAGTTTTAAACGTATATTATATATGAATTTTATGTATATGATAATACAAAAACACATGAAATTGTGCATGTTTCAATACCATTTTATGTTTTATTTTGTATTTATTGTTTGTTGTTTTATTATATATAGTTAGATATACTAAAATGCACTTGGTGTTTTTGTTCATGATCTAGTTATTTTATATACATATAATAAATTAATTTTGTTATGTATGTAAGGATATCGTTAAGGAAGGATAAGGTTTGTAGGTTTTATGTAATTCACAACTTTATATAATATATTAGATTTTTTGTTTTTGTGTTTGAAATGTATGCATAAATTCATATATAATTATAATTATAATATAATTTCACAACTATTAATTATAGATATGATGTATATTATGAGCATTTGTATCTATGCTCCAATTATACTAATATCATTTATATTTTCTTGGATATACTTATAAAATTCTCTAAAAAAGTATACCATAATCCTATGGGTACAAATGTATGAATATTAAAAATAAATATCTACTTATAAATAAGAAATATGTAAAACAAAATACAAATCTATATGGTATTTGGTAAATGTATAAGAGTCTTACATTTCTAATTGTTATCAGCTATCAGCTAAAACTATTCGCTCCGATTTAGATTGGCATAATTCCGTTCCTGAATCATGTCTATGTAAGTGATAAAAGTACTTTACAGAATATTGGAAGGGTTGATGATTTGGTATACTTTTTTAATAGATATTTCGAAATAATTGAACGCGTATTATTGCATTTAATTGATATTTGTAAAGTCGATGTTAAAAATGATATGAAAAGTAGTTTTAGAAAACAAATGATTTGATAAAACATGAAAATGAATAATTTATTTTTAAGAAATTCTTTTAACTATAAAATTTTGAAATAAATTTTTAAGCCGACAATATCTATAAATGGGTATGAAACCATAAATCTTAGGTTGCTTGTTGTAACACATAAGGTAATTAATTATGTTTTGCTTGATAGGCGCCTAATCCTTAGCAAGTCATTGGTCCACCAATATGGATTCCGTAATGTTTGCAAAACTACAGATCATACGACACATAATGGAAAAATATTGGGAGCTCAACGTAGAAACACATCACCTGTATGTTGATTTTATAGCCACATACGAAAGTGTTATTAGAGAAAAATGATGGCTCACAATGAAGGATATACGTTTCCCCACAAAGATAGACAGCAATGTCCGTTTGAAACCATTGACAGAGTTTGACAAGTGGATCATTTGGCTACATTAATTTTCAATATTACATTCCATAAATGTATAAGAAGGACGACGATTAACACCAACAGCTCAATTTGTAACCCATCTGCTCCATTACTCGGCCATGCCGATCACATTAACGTATAGTGGGTAGAAATATGGATGTCGTTAAAGAAGCGTTTTTGCTGTTGGAACGTTAATCTTCGGAAATGGGATTAAGGGTAAACGATGAGAAAACCAAGTATATGATCGCACCAAATAATAGTTAGTTTTTGACACAACATAAAAGCATAAAGATTGGTCAGAATAACTACAAAGCGGCGGCCGGGTTTATGTACCTTGGATGCAACATACACAGGGATAATGATATTGCTGATGAAATTTCAATCCCGGATTGCTTCATAAAACAAGGCCTTTTACGGCCTTTTACCAAAGATGTTCTTCTCGAAGGCATTGAGTAAAATTGATTTAAAGTAAGATTATATTAAACACTTTCGGAACCGTATGTGACAATTGGGTAATTGGATTCAATCGTGGTACATGACACAGCGTAACGAATGGCGTCTTGTGGGATTCGAAAAGAAAATACCGACGCCTTATCTTTGGACCGACAAATGAAACGAGCCGGTGGCGTGGGCGTTATAACCATGAACTGTATAAAATGTTGGGCGAACCCGTAGATGTATGCTTTATCAAGATAGGGCACTTGAGGTTGTTTGTTCATGTGGTGGATCAAGGAGTGTTGTAAGACGACGAGGGAGGTGGCAAGATGAAATTGAAGCGGACCTTCTGGCTCTTGGAGTTTTCCGGCTTACGCACGTTGGAGGTAGGTCAAGTAGGCTGTTGATGGACGGCAAAATCAATTGTAGGTTGAAGGCACGTAAAAGTAAGTGAATTAAATGTCTGCAAAAATTGTTTTAAGTTTCAAATTAATGAATAATTAATGAATATTTAATGAATAATTAATCCACACTTACTATAAATATAAAAAATGAAATATATTACAAGTATTTTCTGAAATATTCATTATTATGGAGTATGTTGATTATAACAACATCGAATAGTATAGAAAAAATTACAGTAACTCTACAAATATTAAAAAGAATAAATATATACATACAACTTCTTGATTTAATTTTTATATTTATATATGTATTTATTATAATTAAAACAATTAGTAAATATATCTCGATATAACATTTATTGTAAAAGTAAATTTTTAATCATTTATATTGTAAATAAATTCTTCTATTATTGATATGCGCGTGCAAATATAATAAAATATACACCGTATATATACAAATCATGTGAAAATAAATAATAGAATTCATGCATAGTTAATTATTGTATAATATATATGCATTTATTGAATTATTTTTTTATTTTATATGAAAGGCAGAATAATATTGTATATATCTATATGGATCCATACGCAAAAAATTTAATTATATATATGCGACATATATTCATGAGATGCGAATTGTGAACATCAACAGAAAAAAAAACTATTTTTTATGTCTGTATCAACGTACAACGACACTTAATAAATTTATTCAGTGTGTATACATATTTATATGTATCACAATCGCATATAGTAATCACAACAATCTTGATATCATTTTGTTTAATTTGTTACAAATTAAATTAACTTAAAAGCGTTTATACATTAACACCGCACAAAAAAAAGCAATATTATTTATATATAGCATATAGAAAAAGAAATAAATAGATCTTATATGTTATATGTTATACAATATATAGGTGTTTTTTTATTCTATAGGTACCATTTTATTTTATTTATATATATGATATAATATATAGAGAGATGCATATCGATATATTTATATGATACATCTATATATAAATGATGTTGTGTGGCTTTTTTTAATAATTTTTACACAGAAGTATATATAATAATAATAATGTATATAAAATAATATTATGTATCTTATCATCTTATGCATATATATATAAATTTAACATATACAAGTTTTTCTATAAAATAATCCAAATGTATATTTAATTGACTTTAATATACGTATTTTGTTACAGAGAAAAAAAAACGAATTGTATTAAAGACATTTAAAAACTATAAGTATATATGAACATAAAATCTATATGCACTGATTTTATTATAGATGAATTATGGTTTGATAAATATAAACTTATAACGATAGAAAAATGTTGTTATCATGTACTACATTTATATACAAAATTTCCAATTTTTTTCTTCTTTCTTTATTTCTTTATATAGTCTATATTATATATATATATATAGAATTATCTATACATCTGTACTACATATATAGATTTTCACTTGGCTATCCATTTTTATATATTATGTACATATTCAACATGTACTTTTTTGTATATATATCATAATTCCATGAAAAATTCTCAACATAATCAGTCTTATCTATTATGCTAATTAAGTATAACATTTCTTGACAAATAACTACAAATAGTTAGTATTTTTTTTAAATGCTTATACAGTTGGATACTTTCAGGATGGTAATGGTATTATAGATATTTTTTTTCACTATACTGTATAAATAATTTCTATATGGTATATATTTACATTTAACAAACAGTGGCAATATTGTACAAATTACATATTAAATTTCTGTATGCAATTTTTTTTATCGTCTATACATATATAATTTATAAAAAAATTATATTTATCGTATTATAAACCTTATTCTATATACAATATACAGAAAATCTATTGATTTTTTTATAGTGCTACAGCTATAGTAGATGTACGTTTACGAGATTCTTCGATATCAATATATGTGTATGTGTGTATGTGTGTATTCGTGTTTAAAATAAAACAGCAAGCAAACGAATCAAAAAAATTACATACCATCATTTCTAACGCCAAATATGAAAAACAAATCATATTTGAATTGTGAAAATTTATACAATTCCATATATATCTATATATAATAGATTTTATTTGTAAATATTCATGTAAAATATTTTCTTTTTTTTTTTTTGTTATTACTTTGCTATCAATCTCGAATGTTTAAAGATGTAATATGATAATGATAGAAAAAATATCAAACCCTATATATGAGTATATATGAGAAATGGAAAAAAAATGTTTGAATGTTTAGCAAAAATTCTTCGTTTTTATTATTTTTTGTTTAACAGGTTGTATATAAGTTAAAAGTGTAATATCAATTGAGAATTTTAAATTACCTGTATATGTTTTATAAAAATATATAATACAAAATTTATTCGATTTTATACTTTATATTTACATTAATATATGGTATATGTATAAATATTGCATTTATATTCGAGTACCACAAAACCAAATATAAAATATTATATATTTTTATTATATTATTGAATTGTATATATGTATATAGGTATTTTTAATATAATTATTGAGAAGTATAAAATAAAGAATAAATAAAAAAAAATGTTGACAGTTCTTAAACATAGAGATCTACAAAATGTGATAAAAGAACGTATTTGTACGAAAACAACAAAAAAAAGAAGCAATAATACATTATATTTTGTAAATTCATAATAAAACAGATGCAAAAACAACAACAACAATAAAATATATTCGTGGAGTGACATTATTATTGACCATAAACAGATACAATGGTGTATATATATAATATATTAATATCATACACACACCTGTTTTGTATATTTATTTTTTTTTACAACATTAATGCGAATTTGATCAATGTCTTCTTCTGCTTCTTATTGCATATTTTTGCACATATATAGAGATATGCATATACAATGCTCGCTTTTTATATTATTTGTATATTATACTATGGAATAAACGACTTTACTTTATGAACATTATATTTTCATATGGATGCGATTGTATAGTAATATTTTTATGTTTATATTTTTAATTTCATATAATAACATTTTATTTTTAAAAGATTACAAAATTCTAAGAAATTATTTATAATTTAATACATACATTTCAAATCACATTTCTTCTTATCTATCATTATATGATATAAATGTATGGAAAGCATATATTTTTATGATGTTTCTATGGAAAATTAAATATGTTAATAGGTTTTATGAATGAATACAAAATTATGATTATAAGAGATTTAACAACATTCAATAAAAATACTATAATTAAATTACCCAGATTTTGATCCAATTACCGAAAGAAAATTACCGCTAATTGAATTCCATTTTTCGTTAACGTATATGTCCGTAAAATTACCTTATATTTTTAACTCATATGAAGATTCATAAATGATATGGTTTATATAGCTTATATCAACTGCATGAATGAAATTAAATAAAATTTTTATCAAGTAATATACGAATAAATTTAAAATCAAAAAAATTGTTTTCCAATGAATGACATTTATTTTAAAATGATTATAGTCCTATATATGTGATATAATAAGTCCTATATATGTTATATAATATTTTTTAATAAATAAATATTAACTTTGTAGTTTATAATAATCGAACGTTCAATGGGACACATGAAAAATTATGGTTATTTTATAATGTATACAATCAAGATAACTTATATAACATATAACTATTTGTAAATAAAAACAAATAAATAAATAGACATAACGTAGATATAATTTTTGAAACTTCCATATATACGATGAGTATCAGTACATAAAACACATTTAAATTGTTTACACATTTCAATGTTCACACATTTAATTATATCTATATAAAAAAATTAAATTAAAATAAATAAAAATAGTAATATGGATTCAGGTTTGTATTAATATATTATATATATTTAAAAGAATCGATATTAAATGTAAGTATAATTTCAATATTTTTGTGAATAATTACAATTACATTATAAGTGTGAGTATAGAACGATTTGGTTTATTACCCATATTTTTATTTTATTTGAGTACATTCAAAAACGATAAAAGATATTATTTGGTAAAATGATGTATTAGTAGTATACACATTCGTTAAAGGTTAAACACTCATAAAAACGGAAAATTTTAAATTGAAATCTTAAGAAATTTTTATTTATTATATTAAAAGGTTAAAATGTTTAAAAATATTGCCACCTTACAATTAATATCCGGATTATCTTTTCATGGTAAATGGAATAAATACCTTGCCTTATTTTGGACCGTATGTGAAGTTCTACTTTTAATTGGCGTGGTATTATTGAATTTCAATCGAAATAGGAAATTTCTGGTTTTTTACATTCATATATAAAATTTTTAATTTTTCATTATTTACAGGGTAATTATTTTATTAAGAATATCAAATTTATTGCCACTATCTTAAAAGATATTACATTTTTTATTACTGTGTTTATGATAATTGTTAAATCGATAATTTTTAATTATAAGAAAAATAAATATTTAGACATTTCACTTGAATTGCAAAATGCAGTTAATCTGAGTAAGTTCTTTTGAACTACCCATAAAAAACTAATGACGGATAATCGTATAATCATAATAATTATAATTCAATTTGTTTTATTGTTTAGAATTTCATTCAAATAACATTGCATTTTATGTGGATGCCGAAAAGCAATTAGGATTGATTTATAAATTATATTTGTGTTTTTTAACACTTGGTCTAATCGTATGTTGCGGTAAACCGTTTGCTGTTCTATTTTATAAAAATATTATTCAAAAAGAGTTTTTAACATCATCCGATTGGGAACTCCCGGCCCCAGTTATGTATGTGTAATTATTTTTATTACAATTTTTATGTAGTTATATTGAAAAAATGATACATATTAAAAATAATGTTGAATTGAGATTTTTTGCAAATCAATAAACGGAATAATCGAATTAATCGGGTTAAACGAACCAGGTAATGTAACTATGATGTATAGCGGGAAGCTCAATCACAATAGTAATTATTTACAAGTAACGATGATCTCATTTCTGGCATCCAGAACTGCGAAATTAGCGAATAAAGGAATTATTACATTTTAATGTGAGAATTCTTCGTTAACTCGTACATTAGAAAAAATTAATATTTAACCGAAAAAATTATATTTTAAAAATCATACCACCCGAAACCACCCGTAAATTAAAACTTAATCATTTATAGATTATTCTTTGACACCACAAAAACCCCAGCCTACGAATTAGTATATATTTTGATTGTATTAGCTTATTCTGGCTGTGGACTGTTCGTAATCGTAATGGACCTGTCGTTTGTCGGTGTTGGTCTACAAATTGTGGCTGGGTATAAAGATTTCCAGGCGACATTTCTAGCAAATGAAATTGAAAATCGTTTACAACATCATCGTCAAAAATTTCTGTATGCATTTAAAAAATGTTTAGAATTTCATAAATTTTTATTAAGGTAAAATCGAATTGAATTTTTAAAATGAATTTGAGTTTTTTTTGCAATTCTGTAATTGAATATATACCAACCGATTTTATTCAATTTCTTTTAGATGTCAACATTCATTGCAATCGATTAATTCGGAAATTATATTTGTAAATATGTTTGGATCATTATTAATCATATGTTCAAGTTTATTTCGAGTATCAAATGGTGTATGATGTGGATGTTGCTCTATTTCGAATGGATAATAATGTAATAATCATTATTTCAATATTGCAGGCTATCAGTGATATAATACACACAGTTATGTGTATCGTTTGTGGATATATATTTTTACTTACTTATTTCTATGTTGGGGAATTAATTACAATTGAAGTATTAGATTAAATTGAATAATAAAAAAAAATATGTAGTAATAAAAGTTCGACTTATAATAAAGTAGTAATATTTTACAGGCTATAAATGTGAAATTTACTGCTTATCATGGATTATGGTATGAAAGATGTCCACCCGACCGACGATATTATTTAACATTAATTGTAATTGCACAAAAACCACGTTATTTTAATGGAATGCATTGGTTCAATTGTTCAATGGAAACTTTTTCTATGGTAGTTTTTAGTTTAAAAAATATTTGGTTTAGCAATAAATTGATTTCGTGTTCCCTTTTTTTAAGGTTATAAAAGCATCATTTTCCATTCTTACACTTATGCAAAATATCAAATAATTGAAGAAGTATTGTTATGGTTAAAATTTATTTTTATTTTAAATTAATTAAATGCATTATTCAGTGAACCACTTAATTGAAATTAAAGATTTTGGTTTTTATTAAATGATTTTTTATCTTTATATTTTAATAAACAATTTTAATTTTGTATTTATTTTTCCATTAATTTTGCCTATCCTATTACGTTCAAAGTTGCATCTTTAAATTTGATTTGATAAAATTAGTAATGTTTCTGCATTGAACGAATTTTGTGTATTATTGTATTAAACTATTGTAGAATCTAAGTGTAAGTCTCCTATAAAGAATCTATTTTAATGTGCGTCCGGAAAATTGTATTAATGTTTTTTTTTAATTTTATACAAATACAATGGAAAAATGAATTATATGAAGTTCATAATATATTTCTTGCTACCCCGCAAACATTTGGAACATAAATCGGCGATACGATATCGCAGCGATATCTTCTAGACGATATTTATATCGCCAATTTATCGTTGTTTTAACACTTGAGTGATATCGTACGGAAGATAAAAATGCGATAAATTTATCACCTAGGCGAATCGTTTGGAGTACTACCCGCGATAAGAAATGTTTGTGGGTATATACCTAATATATTAATATCATACACACTCTATATTTATTTTTTTTACAACATTAATGTGAATTTGATCAATGTCTTCTTCTACACATATATAGAGATATGCCTATACAATGCTCGCTTATTATATTATTTGTATATTATACTATGAAATAAACTATAAATACTTTATTTAAATTTTCGTTTCTCGAAAACTGTATATGGATGAGACAAAACTTTTAAAAATTCAAATTGATATAAAAAAAACGCATTGGCAAAGTAAATTTAAAGCATTTTTATTTTATTAACGCAAATTCAAAGGCTACGTATCAAAGGCGCGCACTTAGCTCGAGCTATCTGTCTGTAGCTCGAGCTGCAAATTCCATATAAACGGGGCATTTAGCTCAAGCTAACCGGAGTATTATAAATTTCAAATTTATTTATTATATTTCAAATTTCGATGAATTCACGTTCCAAAATACACATTTATTCATATTTGTCCAAAACAAATCTGTTAAAAATTTTAGCTCGAGCTAAAAAAAGGCCACATAAACAATTCATTTTGAGCTCCATGGTCGAGCTATCTGGCTCGAGCTATGTGCGTGAATATACGTAGCCAATGACTTTCGTTTATACACAATTCTGAATAAGCAAAAATTATTTAGATTCAGTAAGTAGCTTATTAGTTTAGTTTGAAAATAATTGATTATATTTTTTATGTTTAAAATTGTAAAACAAAAACTCCGAAAATGCTTGCACTTTTGCCAATGCGGTTTCTTTTCTTGCAATTTGGATTTTTAAAAGTTTTGAATGAATTTGAAACGAAATATTGGAGTGCAAAATAATTATAATATGTACAAACCATATAGCGGGACAATTATACAACTACATGAAGGTACTCAGATCTACAGAGTGACCTACATAAATAATGTAGTATGTACCCAAAATTTCGTTTCGAATTCGCCCTGTTATTATTTTACATAATAACATTTTATTTTTAAAAAATTACAAAATTCAAAGAAATTATTTATAAAATAAATACGTTTCAAATCATATTTCTTATTATCTATCATTATATGATATAAATATATGGAAAGCATATATTTTTATGATGTTTCTATCGAAAATTAAAAATGTTAATAGTTTGTATTTATTAATACAAATTTATGAATATTAGAGATATTAGAGACAATATTCAATAAAAATATTATAATTAAATTACCCAGATATTGATCCGAAATAGAAAATGGCCCGTAATTTAACTCCATTTTTCGTTGATTTATAAACATATGTAAAATTATCCTATATCGTTAACTTAAATATGAAGAACTATCTGAATGAAATTAAATCAAATTTTTATCAAGTAATATACGAATAAATTTAAAAACAAAAAAATTGTTTTCCATTAAATGACATTTATTTTAAAATGATTATATAGTCCTACATTTATTTTACTACAAGAATTATTTTAAATAAATAAATATCAACTTTGTAGTTTATAATAATCGAACGTTCAAAGGGACACATGAAAAATTATGGTTATTTTATAATGTATACAATCAAGATAAATTATATAACATATAACTATTCGTAAATAAAAACAAAGAATGAAATGCATAATGTAGATAGAATTTTTGAAACTTCCATATATATGATGAGTATCGACATTTAAATTGTTTACACATTTCAACGTTCACACATTTAATTAAATATCAAAAAAAAATTTAATAATTAAAATAAATCAAAATAGTTATTTGGATTCAGGATTATATATATTTAAAATAATGAATATTAAATGTAAGTATAATTTTAATTTATTTTGTAAATAATTACATGAACCATTATAAGTGTGAGTATAGAACGATTTGGTTTATTAAATACCCATATTTTTATTTTATCTGAGTCAGTACATTCAAAAACGATATAAGATATTATTTTGTAAAATGATGTATTATTAGTATACACATTCGTTAACGGTTAAACACTCATAAAAACGGAAAATTCTAAATTTATAGTCATAAGAAATTTTATTTGTTATATTTAAAGGATAAAATGTTTAAAAGAATTGCAACATTACAATTAATATCGGGATTATCTTTTCATGGTAAATGGAATAAATACCTTTCCTTATTTTGGACCGTATGTGAAGTTCTACTTTTAATTGGCGTGGTATTATTGAATTTATATAGAAATAGGAAATTTCTGGTTTTTTACATTCATATATAAAATTCTTAATTTTTCATTATTTACAGGGTAATTATTTTATTAAGAATATCAAATTTATTGCCACCATTTTAAAAGATGTTGCATTTTTTATTACTGTGTTTATGATAATTGTTAAATCGATAATTTTTAATTATAAGAAAAATAAATATTTAGACATTTCACTTGAATTGCAAAATGCAGTTAATCTGAGTAAGTTCTTTTGAAATACCCATAAAAAACGTATCACGGATAATCGTATAATCATAATAATTATAATTCAATTTGTTTCATTGTTTAGAATTTCATTCAAATAACATTGCATTTTATGTGGATGCCGAAAAGCAATTGGGATTGATTTATAAATTATATTTATGTTTTTTATCATTTGGTCTAATCGTATGTTGCGGTAAACCGTTTGCTGTTCTATTTCATAAAAATATTATTCAAAAAGAGTTTTTAACATCATCAGATTGGGAACTCCCCGCCCCAGTTATGTATGTGTAATTATTTTTATTACAATTTTTATATAGTTATATTGAAAAAATAATGTTGAATTGAGTTATTTTACAAATCGATAAACGGAACAATCGAATTAATGGGGTTAAACCATCCAGGTAATGAAACTATATAATGTGTAACGGGAAGTTATGACAATATTAATTATTTATATGTAACAATTCACGATCTGTAATTTAATCATTTATATAGATTATTCTTTAACACCACAAAAACCCCAGCCTACGAATTAGTATATTGTACGATTGTATTGGCGTATTTTGGTTGTATATTCTTCATAATCGTAATGGACCTGTCGTTTGTCAGTGTTGGACTACAAATTGTGGCCGGTTATAAAGATTTACAGGCGTCATTTCTAGCAAATGAAATGGAAAATCGTTTACAACATCATCGTCAAAAATTTCTGTATGCATTTAAAAAATGTTTAGAATTTCATACTTTTTTATTAAGGTAAGTTTATCTAATTGAATTTTTTAAAAACGTATATGCATAATTTTTTTTTTTTTTGCAATTCTATAATACAACAATTTTTTTTTTTTTGCAATTCTACAATGCAATTCCTACCTATTTTACCTATTTTATTCAATTTCTTTTTAGATGTCAATATTCCTTGCAATCGATTAATTCCGAAATTATATTTGTAAATATGTTTGGATCATTATTAACCATATGTTCAAGTTTATTTCGAGTATCAAATGGTGTATGATGTGTATATTGCTATCAATTTCGAATGGATAATAATGTAAAAATGTTTATTTCAATATTGCAGGCTATCAGTGATATAATACACACAATTATGTTTATCTTGTGTGGATATGTATTTTTACTTACTTATTTCTATGTTGGAGAATTAATTACAATTGAAGTATTAGATTAAATTGAATAATAAAAAAAAATATATATAATAATAAATTTAGACTTATAATACGTCTTTAATATTTTATAGGCTATAAATGTTAAATTTACTGCTTATCATGGATTATGGTATGAAAGATGTCCATCCGACCGACGATATTATTTATCATTAATTTTAATTGCACAAAAACCACGTTATTTTAATGGAATGCATTTTTTTAATTGTTCAATGGAGACATGTGCTATGGTAGTTTTTAGTTTGTAAAATAATTGGGTTAGAAAAATATTGATTTGGTGTTACATTTTTTTTTATCTTTTTAAGGTTATAAAAGCATCATTTTCCATTCTGGCAATTATGCAAAATATCAAATAATTAAAGACGGATTTACATTGGTTAAAATTTATTTTTAAAGATGTACTAAAATACAACTGAATATAGTAATAAAATATAAAATGATTAAATGTTATATTCCGTGAATCACATAATTGAAATTAAATATTTTCGTTTGAATAATTTTTGATCTTTATTTTACAATAACCAATTTTAATTCGGTATTGATTTTTTCCCTAAAGTTTGTTAATTGCATTTATGGTAAAAATCTTAAAATTTGATTTAATAAAATTAGTAATTATTTCTGTATTAAACGAAATTGGGGTATTTTTGTTTTGTAAAATCTATTTGTAAATCTTTTATTAAGAATTTGTTTCCGTTTACTATCAGAATTATCAAGTTTAACATTTGAATTGAATTGAAATATAAAATGGAAATAAGAAATATTCTGTTGATGATGATTTATTATTTCTTAAAACGTTTTCAAATATCAAAAGGCATTATGTTTCTAATACTAATTGTTATCAGTAATTCTGAAATTAGGATACTATTCTACACGATAAATTTCGACTATATTGTAATGTATATATAAACGTATAACAAACGTTCATTGATTTTATTATTGAAAATGAAATAAAGGTAATAATATAAAAATTACGTTCCAGTATTTAATTTATAGGGTAAGTGAAATATTTGTACCCGAATATATGATAATTGTTATAAGTATATAAGAAAACAGGTACCAACCAGAACCTGATTGTCGTTTAAAATTAAAAAAAACTAGCAATTGTAGTGATCCCCTTATTTTAATTGTGTTTGATACCTGGGTATGACCTTATCTGATTAACTTATTAATTTTTCTAAAATATATAATATAATTTTTCTTAATATGGAGACCGGGTTTATTTAAATTCTGGGTTTTTTTGCAATGTTAAAAATTAATAAAAGTAATTATAATAGTTAATTTTCATTTTAACAAGTCCCACAAATCTTTTAGAAACTGATTTAAAAAAAAAAACCAATATATCCTGTAATTTTTTGGAAAATTTAAAGTTAAATTTAATTAGTCTCATTATTGTATATAGTAAATTTTTTCATTAAATTTATTTTACCATCGTTTTACTTGAATATAACTTGAAATGCAAAACATGAAACACCTTTCTACAATTGGTAATCGAAATACTAATACCTAAGTCTTAAAAACCATTTATATAAGTTTATTTAATACAGTCTACAAACCTTATTAAGTCTACATACCTTATTGGTCAATTTTTAAAAAAACTACTGTTGAACTGTTACAAAAAAATAAACAAGCACGATACTCGCGTAATCCAATTAAACTTTCTGTCTTATGCTTTAAAAGAAATGTGATGGTATTTCTTCTACGATCCTTTGAGTTATGACACATGAAATGTATGTATAATTTAACAATATTAATGGTTAACTTAAACTATTATCATTATTTTCATTATAATAACTTTAGAATTAAATAGCAGTAAGAGAATATATAGATTATGGGAGACATAAAATATGTGTGACATTAATATTACATGTATTATATTTATTCATACAGAAAAATATATGTAATTAAAATATAATACGTAATGCATGTAATAAATGGAGACAACATACGTTATTTGAAAAGTTTTATTGCAAGACCGTTTCGAAAAATTCACATGAGCACAATTTTCCATCAGCATTAATTTAATTCAATCCTTCGCACTGGATAATATAAGAGCGTTCATTCACATATATTTAAATTAAATTTTCCAACAAACTTTTACTTTAAAATTATATCTATCAAGACAAAATGTATACAAAATCACTGAAATTTATAATACAACCGTTGATTTCTTTTTTAATATACATATAAAGCGTTGATTAGTATTTAAATATTATAATATTGTTTTTAATAACTAATTATTGAAATTACAGATAATATCAAATTTTTTTTTATAATTTTATTTTATATAATTTTTTCTGAAATCAATTATTTATACATGGAATAATTACAGTAAATTATATCTGTATAATTGGTTGTAAATTCGTTTTACATGTGTATAATGGTTCTGTAACAAAAGAACAATCCGTACTCTTGAAAATACCATGACCAGTAACCCAGTATATAAATACAACAAGAGATAAAAAAATAGTTTTTAGTATAAAACACAATTTCGATAAAAAATCAAAGATAAAACAACATCCTATAGAAATACTTAATTTCAACCATAT
The DNA here is from genome assembly GCA_958336335.1 of Dilophus febrilis. Classification (NCBI taxonomy): domain Eukaryota; kingdom Metazoa; phylum Arthropoda; class Insecta; order Diptera; family Bibionidae; genus Dilophus; species Dilophus febrilis. The sequence continues at coordinate 38,536,343 of OY284469.1, forward strand.
AAAAACGAGTCGCCAAAATAAAATTATATAAAATGAATTTAATTAGTCCAATTATTAAGTTACAATTAATATCAGGTTTATCATTTCAAGGAAATTGGAATAAGTTTATAGCATTCCTATGGACATTATGTCAACTTCTGTTATTAATTAGTATGGTACGTAAATATGCAGTTTTGTACAGTTATTTCAACGCCATTTTCATTTAAAAAATTTTTCATATTTATAATTCATATCATATAGAGTAATTATGCAATTGCAAATATTAAATTTATTTCGAGGATTTTACAAGAAATATTAATTTTAATTGCCATTTTAATGACAATAATTAAATCATTGATTTTTAATTGTAAAAAAAGAAAATATTTAGAATTATATGTGGCACTGGAAAATAACATGAACATGAGTAAGTTAATTTCGATTTTCGGTAGATCTTATATATAAATGAAAATTTAGAAATCTACAAAATGTGATTTTTATTTATTTTATTTCAATATTAAAATTATAAAGAGAAAAACGAAAATGGTTTTCAATATTATCAAAATGTTGAACGAAAATTTCGAATATTTTATAAAATATGTCTGATTGTTTTGTCAACGGGAGGAATTGTTTCGACACTTAAACCATTGATAACAGTTTTATACTTGAAATTAAATGATAGGTTGAATACTTATGATTGGGTTTTACCAACACCAGTGATGTAAGTAATACTAATAAGAAATTAATGAAAATAAAATTGCAAAGTAGATTTTAACCGAACATCATTTAGTATTTATTATTATGATGCTAGGACAACACCAGGATATGAAATTGCATATATTTTAATTATATTGGCATATTTTGGTTGCACAATGTTTATGATAGTTATGGATTTTTTATTTGTTGGCATTGGATTACATATTGTAGCCGCTTATAAAGATTTACAGAATATGATTAGAGAGATTGATAACAAAACCAATTTATTACATTCAGAATTTCTCTATCATATTAAAAATTGTTTTCAATTTCATTCATTTTTAATATGGTATATAATTTGCTATATAGTTTAATTCAAGTATAAAATGTTTTTGTTTCAATTAATTTTAAAATAAAATATTTTTGTTGTAGGTGTCAACATTCGTTACAAGATATTAATTCCGAGATAATATTTGTTAATATGTTTGGATCATTAATCATTTTATGTTCATGTTTATTTCGTGTATCGACTGTGGTACGATTTTAGATTGAATTTAAACAAATTTCAAGTGATAAATAAAAGTGTTTTTATTATTTATTTAATAGGCAATTGGTGATTTAGTTTTTACGATTACTGCCATATTCATTGGAAATTTATTTTTACTTGCTTATTTCTATATTGGAACGTTAATAACAGTTGAAGTATACAAATCAATTGTTTGTTTTCCGTTTAGTTTTTATTTTCTTAAATCGAAATGATTAAACATGTATTTCTTATATAATTCCTTTAGGGAATAAATGTAACATTTACATCTTATGATGGCTTGTGGTATGAACGATGTCCAAATAAAAGACAATATTATTTGTCATTAATATTGATGGCACAAAAACCAAGATATTTTAATGGAATGCATTTTTTCAATTGTTCAATGGAAACATTTTCAATGGTATATTAATTTTTTTACCAGAAATGTTTAATAATATTTTTATTATATTATTTTTTTAATATTATTAAATAGGTAATTAAAGCATCGTTTTCAATTTTAGCTGTTATGCAAAATATGGATTGATTTAATTTTAATATTCATTTGATTATTTACAATAAATGTTACATGTACACAATTTATTAATATTATACGTTTTAATTTAAAGTAAATGTCTATGTTTAATTGTAATTTTGTTGCAAGGATGTGATTTTTTACGAATATTTTCCCTTAAAAATTACATATTTTTCTAAAATTCTTTAAAATAAATTAGACATGACGACCTATTTAATTTGAAATTTTAATCTTATACCCTACATCAGATTAGTTAAAATTTGTCAATATCTATTTCAGAATATCCGAATCTCCTCCTCTATTGGATTAAAAGTAACTTTTAAAACGCGACTTTCCCGTTTTTTTATTCATATTTACATTTAACCTAACCAAATATAATATTACCCATCAGTATAATATATTATGAACAATTATAACCATTCTTTGAAATATTCTCTTGGCTAAATACATACATAGATTTTTTGGAATGATATTTCAACAAAATGTGTTATAACTTTATGGGTATGTAAAATATGTATCTGAAGTAATTATATGAAACACCAACCAAAACCATCAATAAATAAAAGTAAGTACTCACCCCACTCAAACGCTAAATCCCACCCTATTAGTTCTGCTGTGAGATATACTGAAAATAAAACAAAAAAGAAATGATATCAAAAACGAAGTTTTTATTTAAATAATTATCAGAAAACTATAGAGTTAGAATTTACGATTAAACTAAAGAAATGATTAAAAAATGTTTTAATAAAAATGGGTAATGAGACTTTAACGAAATTTTATTCTCATAGTAAAAATAATAAATAATACCTAATTGAATATATTAATTTGTATAATAGTTTTCATTTTGTCCTTTTTTATTTAGCCCATACTTTTTTTTGTGCGGTTTTCTCCATTTGCATTTTTGATGGCAAAAGAATATGATCTATAAAAATAAGACGTTTTATTATTAATTTGTTACCACTACAATTATTTATTTATACCTTTGTTACTATCGCACAATAAAAAATGTCATGCAACTCGAACATGATACAATTTAAAATTTCACAAAATAAACTTAATTCCTAAATTCACAAAAACAAGAAAAGACAAAACCTTTAAAGTTTAAATTAACGAGAATTATAGAAATACAATTAATAACCCTTATTCAAATCAATATTTTTTATCTTTTTTTATTTTTGAGAAAATTTACTTTTTTTATAATTATATAAAATAGATGTAGGTACACATTAAAGGAAATGTTTTTCTTGTTAAACGCCTTTTAAATCATTCATGTTACCCATACTAAATTTTACTGAAAATATTATAAATTTTGTATATAAACATATGAAATGATACTCTATAAATTATATGAAAATGAATTTTAACTACAAATATGATAATTTATAGTATAAAAAGGAAATAAACATCTGTGAAATAACAATTAGGTTAATAAGAGTCCGCATTATATATCGAAATGTAGAAAATAATGATGGTAAAATTCAATAGTTAACTGAAAAGTTTTATATTGATAAAAATGGCTTAAAGAATGACAGCTTATGACTTTAATAATTTCATCCGCTATATATATTAAAATATAAATAAAATATTACAATTTCCATAGATTAATTTATCTTACAACCCTATTGTAATTATAATATTTATTTTATTCCTTCACTATATCTTACATAAATACATATAATTATTTGTGTTATTATACAATTTTATTTGATTTTCCTATTACAAAAAATAAATAAATATTTCGAAATTAATTTAAAACAATTTATATTTTATATATGTATATATAATAGTATATTGTTTATATAGATTTTTTTTAATAATTATATTTATTAGCCATAATTTATTTCAAAATCATTTTCCGTGCATTGTAAAAAATATATTAAAAAACAGTCTTATAAATACTTTAGCAAGAAAATAATTCATATTAGTTGAAAATCCAATTCCGCATTCGACGGAACATTTGAAATTACATATAAAATTTCCACTTCATTTTCAATTTCACCGAATAAAAAAGGGATATTTTTTTCATCTTTGTTTGAAAATATGAAATTGATAAGTCCAATTATTAAATTACAAATAATAGCAGGTTTATCATTTCATGGCAAAACGTATAATTTTATGGCATTTTTTTGGCTACTATGCCAAATTATACTTTTAATTAGTATGGTAATTAACAAAATATTTTGATGAATAAATTTTAAACGAATAATAATTTTATCTTATAAATATACAGTCGAATTATGCAATTGCAAATCTTAATTTTATATCAAGAATTTTACAAGAGATTCTCATTTTAATTGCATTTTTAATGACAATCGTAAAATCGATCATTTTCATTTCGAAAAAATCACAATACTTAAAATTGTATAATTCATTGGAAAATAATATGAATACGCATATGAGTAAGTACCCAAATTATTTATCTTTTTATTAATCAAAAATCAAATTAATTTTAATGAATTTTTGACATTTCATATTCATTCAAATGTTTACAATTTAACACCTTGACTAATATTGTCATTTAACTGATAGAATTTCGTTAATGTTATTTTTTTATAAAAACTTTAAAGCTCCTTACAATTACTTTTCAATCACTTTTATGCACTTTATTTGAGTTTAAAAAACATTTTATTTAAATAAATGCCATCAATATAAACCCCATATATATAATATATGAATCCAAACAATTTATACAACTATTACGAATTTTCTTCAGATGTGTTAAATAGTATTATGAAAAATTAATTTAAATTAATTAATTTTTTTTAATTAATTAATTTGTTTATAAATGAAATTGGCATGAAAAATAACTATTTTATATCATTATCACATTTGAAAAATTAATAAACTTTAATTCTGTTTTTATTTTATACCCACATATAGATAAATATGAAAATGCGGTAAATTTGTACCAAGACGATCAAAAACAATTTGGTATTTTTTATCGAATTTGTTTAATTGTTATATCGGCTGGTGGTGTTTTATCTTCACTCAAACCACTAGTGAAAGTATTGTATTTAAAGGTAAACGGTACCTTGACAGTTTCAGATTGGATTCTACCTACTCCAGTGATGTATATATATAAAATTAACTGTTATAATAAATAAATGTATTCGTTGTAATGCTATCATTTTATTGATTTAGATTTTTTTTCAATACTACTCAAAGTCCGGGTTATGAAATTGCATATATTTTAATTGTATTCGGATATTGTGGATGTACAATTTATGCTATCGTTTTGGATTTCACATTTGTAGGTATTGGCCTACATATTGTTAGTGCCTTTAAGGATTTACAAAATATGATAAAGGGAATCGACGATAAGCATAATAATATTGTTTTAAAGAAAAATCAAAATTTTTTGTATAACATTAAATGTTGTTTTGAATTTCATTCATTTTTATTAAGGTAAATTGATTTTTTTCTTGTTTAAATGATTGCATTTAAAAACCTCATCATTATTTATTGTTTTTATATTATTAAAAGGTGTCAACATTCATTACAAAATATTAATTCTGAAATAATATTTGTTAATATGTTTGGCTCATTAATCATTTTATGTTCAGGTTTATTTCGAGTATCGACAGTGGTATAATATATAGAATAATAATTTATTCAATAAAATCAACATTGAATAGAAAATTTCAATTTTATTTAGGCAATTGGTGATTTAGTTTTTACAATTACTGCTATATTAATTGGAAATGTGTTTTTACTTGCATATTTTTATGTTGGAGCTTTACTAACAACCGAAGTATTTACTTAAAATATTTGTTAATATATTTCCAGGATATGGTTATTTTAATTTCTATTTATACTATGTTGATAGGGAATAAATATTACAGTTACCGCTTATAATGGGTTATGGTATGAAAGACCTCCATCACAACGACAATACTATTTATCATTAATATTGATTGCACAACGACCACGCTATTTTAATGGAATGTATTTTTTTAATTGTTCAATGGAAACATTTTCAATGGTATTATATAATTTAAATATTGTTATATCATATTTTAGACTAATAAAATATTTATGAATTTTTCAATATTAGGTTATAAAAGCATCATTTTCAATTTTAGCAATTATGCAAAATTTGGATTAATTCATTAAATCAAATGAATTGTAACAGGTTTAAAAAAAGTTAAAAAAAATATATTTAAATGAAAAGTTAAAAAGCAACATAATAATAATAAATTTACACAAAAAATTAAAAATGTTTTAACATAATAATAATTCAAAAAGTTGTGCATAATAATGTTATTTTGCTAAATCATATTTTATAGATTATCTTCTTATATCATAATTTCTTATAATTAATTTAATATACTTAAAAAGTTAAAACTCTATACCATTAACTTATTTATATCAAAATAGATACTTAATTAAAAAAACAGGTTCACATTCAATTACAAATAAAGTTGATACATTTTAAAACAAAAATTAGTGATTTTTAACAATTACTGTTTGTTTGTTAGTTGTGAAACTTTTATTTCAATTTTATTATATATATACAATTATAAATCATAGAAACTATTTCTGTATTTGCAATTGTTTATTGATTAAAATTTTTTTTTATGCATTTCAATAACATCGGAATCAAATTTATAATAAAATTAATGTAAAAACCAGTGCAATGTTAAGAACATTGAAATGTTATTATTCTCATGGGAATATAAACATTTTTTTTTAATACAATTTACGTACAGATGAAATAAAATCAATTTAATCCAGTTTTATGTTTTTCACAGAATCAGAGAAAAATTCCATTAGATATAATTGATAATGTTAAACAATAATTTTCTGTAACATACAATCAAAAAGATTACTAATCGAATTCAGTTTCTGTTAGAAAGCCTGAAAAATAATTTATATCATAATTAATTATAAAATAAATAAATGATAAATTGATAAATATTTTAGTATATTATATATTAATTTACGTATATTTGTCGTTTCGTTTCAGTAGAAGTCTCAGTCTCATATTGAATGCACGTCATTGTGATTTGGTCATTATTCACTTCATCATAAGATCTAATTTTTATTTAATTATTTTTTTCTTTAAAATTTTATATGTCTTTTTATATGTTCTTTATTTTATTTTTATTAATATATTATTTTTTTACTTTATTAATTTAGTTAGACGAATTGAAAAAAAAACATTAAAAAAACATTGAAATAAAGAAATGCAAATATGTTTTTTTATATATATATATTATTGAAAAATACTACCTTCAATTTTTATCATTTTATTATTGTAAATAAATATTTCTTTTTTCCAATTTATCCAAAGAAACAAAACTGAATAATGAAATATCATTTTTTTCATAATGTTTGACACAATTTTTTGGGAAGGTATGGGAAAATCACACAATAAAAACATATTTCTATATATAATAAAATGATAATTAACATGAAATAAAAAGTGAATTACTTTCATTGGTAATACTAATAATACTATATATATATGTATAATAATGATAATGATAGTATAATATATTGTACTAAACCTAAGTTAGTTGAAAAGTTATCATAGTTAGAATCAATATAAAATAAATATCATCTGTATGTCTGTATCTAACAAATATTCTAACATCTAAAAAATAGTGGTATATGTTGTTTATCATTATTGCATCTCCTCTATCTGGGCATATCGATATATTTTTTTTATAAAGAATTTATTCTCTATTAATTTATAGCATTACCCATTGAAAATTTCTTACTTTTTAAAATTAATTTCCTATCACATATAAGTATAATTATTCAAAGTACAGTATTTTTTTTTTTGTTTTTATATAATTGTATTGTATAATAAGTATGGTCAATGTTAATTCTAATGGATCTTATTTTGTAATTATGTATTTATTATATTTTTTTTTTTTAATTTCTCATGAAACATTTTTAAAAATATAGAATTATCATATTTCTTATAAAAACGGAAGCAACATAAAAATGTAAATTAGTATTAAATTGATTTTTATATTAAAACGTATACAAAAAATAAAAATAAAACTATAATATAAATATTGAATTTTTAGATTCTGAAAAACAATTGAATTTTCCCTAAATTTTCATTAAAATGAAATTGATAAGTCCAATTATTAGATTACAATTAATAGCAGGTCTATCATTTCAACCAGCATTTTGGCAAAAAATTATTGCATTATTTTGGACAATATGCCAAATATTACTTTTAATTAGTATGGTAATTTTGTTTTTGATAAACTTAAGCAATTCGTTTTTATTTTATACAAAATATTCTTTTAGTGTAATTATGCAATAAAAAATATAAAATTTATATCAAAAATTTTACAAGAATTTGTTATTTTAATTGCAATTCTAATGACAATAATAAAAGCGATGATATTCCGATATAGAAAAACAGACTATTTGAAATTATATTTAGCATTGGAAACTAATATGAATAAAAGTGAATATATGATATTTTATTTAAATTATAATAACCTATAGAATAATTATTAAAAAGAAATTATAAAATTAAACATTTACTTATAGAAATTGACGAATGTGGATTTCAATTTTATCAGTTAGCCGAACAACAATTTCATAAGGTTTACAAAATCTGTTTATTAGTTCTATCTGTAGGTGGTATTGTTTCAGCTGTTAAACCCTTGGTAATTGTGATATACTTAAAATTAAATGGACCATTACAGTCATCCGATTGGATACTACCAACACCAGTAATGTATGAAAAATTTCAACGAAAAAATTCCTTTAAATATTAATTATTATTGTATATTAACTCTATTCGAATAGATTTTTTTTCAATACAACAACAACTCCTGGTTATGAAATTGCATATATTATTATTGTGTTGGCCTATTTTGGATGTATGATTTTCATGATTATAATGGATTTTGTATTTGTTGGTATAGGATTGCATATTTTAGCGGGATTTAAAGATTTACAACATATTATTAGATCAATTGATACGGATAAAATTACTAAACAACCAGAACAACATCGATTCAACAACACCAGAAATTTTCTCGAACATTTTAATTGTTGTTTTAAACTTCATATATTTTTGATAAGGTATATTTTGAATTCAAAGAATATTTCTTATAATAAATTTTGAATAACTAACTAGACTATGCCCTATTATTTTATATTATCGAACACTCTGTACTTCTATATTATTGCTAAAAGATGTCAACGATCATTACAAGATATAAATTCAGAAATTATATTTGTTAATATGATTGGATCATTAATACTATTGTGTTCATGTTTATTTCGAGTTTCCACTGTGGTATGGGTTTTTTTACATTAACGTAATTCATGTAATATAATATACATGATATAACGATATGATTTTTAATTTTTTATCATAGGCTATCGGTGATCTTATATATACAATCATGGCTATACTTATTGGAAATGTATTTCTACTTGCTTATTTCTATATTGGAACTTTAATTACAACGGAAGTATGTTACGTTAATTACATATACTAATAAAATTAAACTATTAGTAAATTTATATTTGTATTTATATTTGATTTATATTGTTACATTTTTTTTCATACCCAGGGTACGAATGTAACTTTCACAGCATACGATGGACTGTGGTATGTCAGACATCCAGCACAAAGACAATTTTATTTAATGTTGATTTTAATAGGACAAAAACAAAGATATTTTACAGGAATGTATTTTTTCAATTGTTCAATGGAAACCTTTTCAATGGTAATTAAATTTTATTTTATTATTTGTTATATTGTTTTGTATTTTTATAAGCAAATGTTTATTAAATTTATATCGTATATATTATTTTAGGTTATTAAAGCATCATTTTCAATATTAGCTATTATGCAAAATATGGGATAAATTTTACATTGTTTTATGCGTATAATAAATAAATTTTAAATACCATTTCTTATTTATGTGTAAATTCATTAAAATTATTTTCATTATCTACCTGCGTACATGACCAATTGCAAAATAAATCAAATTAAAAGTAATCAATAAAATATAGTAATTTGTTTAAACAATTTTTTGTAATCAGTGTATGTGTTACCTTAATACATTAATCATCTGATAATATCAATTTAAAATTATTAAGCATTTTTAGAATAAAAAATAATGTTTAATAAATTTGCTATTTATTATTTGTACGCTTTGCAAAAAACTCAATATCCCGAATTATAAGAAATTCTATTTGGATTTAAATAAATACTAAATAAATAAATGTAATTTAATTTAAAAATCGTAATAAGAATACATGAACAAATAAAAATAATAACAAATGTAAAACATGTAAAAAAATCCAATACACTTATGAATACTTTAAAAACGAAAGAGTTAATTCTTGTAATCTTATTTATGTTTTTTAAATAACGGGTTCATTACTATTCTGTCAATAAATGAAATCCAAATCCTTGGAAAATTCGCAGCCCTTAATGTTATTGAAAAGAATTAATTCGATTCTCTTATGCATTGCGGATTCTCTCTGTTGATTTTTGAAAATTATTTATTAAATTCGTTAATGTTAAACAATGTGATATGTGCATTAAAGATCACAAAAACAAATTTATTTTCCTATTACAATCACAGGAAAATCGATTGCATTTAAAACATCAATAGATGTTTTACTATGAAACGGGAAAAATTAAAATGATAATTATATACTCACATATTGAAATTATTTAACTGTTATTGGTGTATGATAATAAATATATTTATTTTATTATAATTTATATTATTTTTTTATCGCTATATAAGAATAGTGTTTTTACCGAGAGTTGAATTGGAAATTCTTTTATTGAACTTCTCATATTTCGGATAGGCAAAACGAATAAAAACTAAAATGAATTATAGTATTAAAATGTATAGAAAAAAATATATAGGTGTAAAATAAAGGAAAAATCAACACATGTTTCTTAATATTCTAAAGTTATTAATTTAATAGCATCAATTAAAATAAAATATAATGATATATTATTTGAGAAAGTACGATATAAAATCATAACCAAAATCCATATTATTCGTTAGTCAACCGAAAAGTTTCAAAGATTTTATGTATATATATAATGAATTTCGAACATCATTATGAACACATTCAGGTTTTTTTGTATTAATAAAAAGTATGAAGTTATAAAATGCCCCAAAAATAATTTCATTTTATAATAAAAAAATAAAATATTCATTCAATTAAAACAATTATATTTAAAGTGTTATGTCATTTAAATAAATACGTATAAATATTTTCGAAAATAAAATTAAAATTATTTCCAAATGATTTTTGTAATTAATTATTTTAAACATTTTAATAATAATAATAATACATATCAAAATACACTCGATTTTTATTGTTTAATAATCGATTGTTAAACAAAAAAATCTTTATAAAAGCTAAGGTAAAATGAAACTCGTTTTTATTGTAACATTAAAAATAGTCAGTTTTGGCTGTTCCTCCCGAATTAAGAAGGAAAAGTTTTATATATTATAGAAAAGTTATCAGTGTGTTAATAAAATGAATTTGATAAGTCCAATTGTAAAATTACAATTAATATCTGGTTTATCATTTATGGGAAGACGGCGAATTAGTTATATAGCATTATTTTGGTTATCATGTCAAATTTTACTTGTAATTAGTATGGTACATAAATAATTATAGAATTTTTACTAAACAGTATTAATAATTTAAGATTTTTATCCAATTTCACTATAGTTCAATTATGCAATTTCAAATGTTAAACATATTTCAAAAATTCTACAAGAAATTTTAATTTTAATCACTGTTCTTATGACCGTAATAAAATCGATAATTTTTCAATTTAAGAAAACAAAATATTTAAAATTATACATTGAATTGGAAGACCATTTGAATATGAGTAAGTAATTAAGGGGTATAATAAAATGAATATATGTGTTTTTTTGTATTGGGTAATAAATTATTTTTTTTCCGATATGCGTATATAGAATCATCTGATGTAATAAGTTATCAATTGTTTGCGAAAGCCGAACAACAACTTCAAATGTATTATAAAATTTGTATAATAGTTTTTTCAGCCGGTGGTATTTTGTCGGCTGTAAAACCATTGGTTATTGTTATTTATAAAAAATTAAATGGTACATTAGAACCATCGGATTGGATGCAACCCACGGCAGTAATGTATGTGCAATAAAATGAAATTAACAAATATAATACTGTTTCAATGAAGATAATAAATCTTTATTTAACAGATTCTTTTTCAATACCACGGTGACTCCAGGCTATGAAATTGGATATATTTTAATTATATTAGCATATTTTGGATGTTTAATTTTTATAATTGTTATGGATTTGTTATTTGTCGGAATGGGTTTGCATATTGTGGCCGGATTTAAAGATTTACAGAATTCCATTCGTAAAATTGATGTTGTGAATAATATTCAAGGGTTAATTTTTCTACATCATGTCAGTGATTGTTTTCAATATCATTCGTTTTTATTACGGTATTGATTGTTGATTTTCGATGAATTGTTTATTATACTATTGATTAAGCATATTAAGATTTCAAAATTTCTTTGTTTTTTTTATAATTACGCATTTTCTTTTCTTTGAAGGAGTCAAAATTTACTACAAGATATAAATTCAGAAATTATATTTGTAAATATGATTGGATCATTAATACTTTTATGTTCATGTTTATTTCGAGTTTCGACAGTGGTTAGAAAGAAAACTAAATAACTAGTGGTTTTAAACACTAATTAAATCCTTTTTTTAATTTTATGTAAATGTAGGCAACCGGTGATCTTATTTATACAGTTATGGCTATACTATCGGGAAATGTTTTCCTTCTTGCATATTTCTATATTGGAACATTAATTACAGATGAAGTATTTATTTGCAATAATATTATGTTTATTCTAATTTTATTTTGCATTCTAAGAATTAAACACTTTTCCAATCGAATATAGGGAAGAAATGTTACAATAATGGCATATAATGGAATGTGGTATGTAAGACATCCAGCACAAAGACAATTTTATTTAATGTTGATTTTAATTGGACAAAAACATAGATATTTTACAGGAATGCATTTTTTCAATTGTTCAATGGAAACATTTTCAATGGTAATGTGAATATTGTGGTTATATGATCAATTGAAACGCGTTATATATTTATTTATTATAAAATATTAAATATTTTACAGGTGATTAAATCTTCATTTTCTATTTTAGCGATTATGCAAAATATGGATTAAATAAAAATAAAAAACTTATTTTAAAATAAAATATAAATGAATGTAACATAAATTTAATATTTTGAATAAGATTAAAAAAAATTAACCATTTAAAATCATTATTAATCGCAAATTTTATTTATATTAACATCATTTCATTACATTTCATTTTCCGAATATTAAATTATATCACGCATACATCATATTATTATTTTGTGTTTTTATTATGTGGATACATGTTATGTTAACGACTTCTTATAACTTTATTAAAAAGAAAATTGTCATGCATAAAATATTGTCTACTTTGTAATATGTATGTTATAACAATAATCCAGGACTTTACCTATATTAGAATACAATCTATAGGGTATACAATCTATAGGGAGGGTAGGGCAGGTTCGGAAGATTTTTTTTGAAAGGCTCTAGAAGGCACATTTTTTTTATTGTTATCGGAAACTACCTTAAAATGATTCACCAATTATTTATCGTTCATTTTACAAATTTTTTTATTGGTTTATTTCTTTCTTTGTTTAACATATAGTGCTTTTAAAAAAGTACTACACTTGTCCGAAGGTGCTGGGGTATCTTCTTCCAAGCCATAGGGCACTTTCGGCCATATATTGTAATTGTGTTGTTATTAATATAATATAATAAAACTTTATTCAATATAATAAATCCAATATAAAAAAAATGATTTGTGAATATTACAAAATTACTTTAATTTTGAATGGGTACTTCGCTGCACGCACACATTTCACAGCAGCAGATCTAGAGCAGCAGGTAGGGGGGGGGGATGGGCGGCCAATACATTTTAAATTTAATTTTTTTAATAATGTCAAATCGAATTAAAATGTATTTGTCAACAATATCCTATATGAAAATCAAAATTTTTTTAGGTCTGTTACACCACTTTTAATATAAAAATTAAATGAACTAATAATTAATATTTAAGATGTACTTTTACATATACAAACAATATAGTATGGTATTAAATGAAGATAAAAAAATTAATTGAATGTTATGAATATATTCGCTTATATGCCGTTGCCGGGAGTATAATAAATAAATAAATAAATATATTAAAAATTTATACTTAAGATTAAATAAATTTACAAAATTCAGTATTAATAAATTCAATTTTTTATAATTAACATATCACTTATTAATAGAACAAGAAATTTTTAAATTCACTCGTTTGTATAAAGGACCACTAAACGTTTTTCCATGTCAAAGGTTTTTTCCATGTTTTTCCATTTTCATTCTAGTATCATCACAATATTCAGACATCGTTTATGTGTTCTAAATACCAAAATTTATATTATATTTTGAACAATTTTATTTGATTCAAAGAAACCGGAAAACATTTTCGTTTTCTTTTGCTTTACTAAATGATTAAAATTCAAAAATATGCCGTTTTATTGTGTTTTTAATACTAATAAAAACAATTCCTCGTTATTTAAAAAGTTCACATTTTAATAAATGAGAATATAAACAATTTTTAAATATGTAATACATAATATGATATTGAATAACAATTTTTTCTTGATATATTACTTGACAATATTTCGACTTTTTTTTATGTATGAAAATTGGAAATATTAATGCCAATAAACTAAAATTTATATAAAAAAAATTACATGGCAAAAAATTTTGCGTTATTAAATTCGATATTATTATATTGAATTTAAAATAAATGTCTTTTTTTACATACTTCAACAAGGGATACATTTTCCATAATAATTTATAAATATTTAGATAATTTTTAAAATTGATAAAAATGTAAATTATTGTATAAAAAGCATGATCCAGTTTGTCTATTCAAAAGATGAACAGATATTTTAACTTATTAAAACATTTCGTTTAACAATGAAATTTTGATATGAATTATCATTTAATGTGGAAATGATCAAACAAAAATTTTAATAATATGCATTATAGATTTTTTCAACTAACATAGCACTACGTTAAATGATGAATTTAATAGATAATTAAATAATGTTATTTAATGGACTCAATGACTGTGTAATAAGTAATTGAATTTTGCATTCCTAATTTATCATTATTATAGGTAATTTTTTTTTTTTAAATCTCATATATCTTTTTTTAAAGAACAATTATTTAGATGAACACTTTGACTGACTAATATTGCTAATATCATACGGGTTTATTTAGATAATTAAACAAAATTAATGAATTATTTTTAGTTTTAGTTTTGTAAAATTTTTTCTTTTTCTAAATAAATATTATCTTAAAACAACTTACCACAAGGATGCAATTTCTAATTATATGTGCTTTGAAATCGATTCAACTAATGACTAATGAAAAGTTATATGATTTTCCATCCAAACCTATAAAAAGGATATAAAAAAACATTAATATACAGAATGCTGATGAATTCTATATGAACTACTTATCTGATTAATGAATTATTTAACGAAAAAAAGACAATACATGCATATTAAAAAAGATTATGGGAAATTCAAGATTTTTTATATATTAATAAACATCTGGTTATAGAAATTGTAATAATTACGTTAACAATAATATGAGTAATTAAATAAAAAATATATTAATAGTAAAATGTATAATGAAATGCAAGAGTCTAACGAAAAGTTATACCATTTTTATATGCAGTGAGAATAAGAATTTTAACAATATTCCTATATCCAGTATTTAATAATCTATTTCTATTGTCCAACTACCAGCAAAACTTTTCACATAACCCCATAATAGAATCCAAAATTTTTAATATAACCCTTATGAATAGATGAATAAAATATTTATTGATTTAAATAATCATTTAAATAATTTGTATTGTTTTTTTTATATATAAAATTCTTTAAATATTTATGTATTTTTCTTTAAATAAAAAATAAATAATTTCACCATAATTTTCTATATAATTGCTTATATATTTTAAATCATTTCTGTAATAATTATCCAACATAATTTTAGATTCTCATTAAAATAATTCGTATATTTAAATGGTTCATCTCTAAGATAGTAAATTTCAAAAAAAAAAATCTTTGTATATATAAAGTAAGGTGAAATGAAAATTTAATTTATAGTATTTTAAGTATTTGATAGGTTAAAACCGTATATAATAAGGATAAAATAAACAAAACAACAATAAGAATTATTGGATTGTGTTATTTTAATAAAATAGAAATAGAAAAATGAATTTAATTAATCCAATTTTAAAGTTTCAATTAATAACTGGTTTAACATTTTCCGGATGGCGAAATAATCTTATTTCTTATTTTTGGTTGATATTACAAATTATTATAATAATTAGTATGGTAATGAGATAAATTTTCACATAATTTTTATATTGTCCGTACATTATAATATAATTGAATTTCGGTGCAAATGTTTCTATTTTTCGTCTTTTTGTTTATAGTGCAATTACGCAATAATGAATATTGAACAAATTTCAATTATTTTTAAGGATATTTTAATTCTTACAACCCTACTTATGATATTTGCCAAAGGAGTTATATTTCAATTTAAGCGAAGCAAGTATTTAGAATTGTATATAGCATTAGAAAATAATATGAATATGAGTAAGTAAAAATCATTATATTTATTAAAAAAAAAACAACAAATAAATAATATAGTTATTTTTAAAATTGTTTTAAATTTATATTTTATTTGTTCTGTATGTGTCTTTATAGAAATAAATAAAAATAGCTATCACTTTTATGAAAAAACCGAACAGCAATTTTATAGATATTTTAGAATGTGTGCAATTGGTTTTGCGACTACCGCTATACTAGGTTTCATACGCCCATTACTTTTTGTAATTTATAAAAAGTTAAATAATACATTTATGGTCACCGATTGGAGTCTACCAATACAATTGCTGTAATATAAACTATTGAAAAATTATTACTTTCAATATATTTGATATGTATTTCAATTTGTTTTTGTTTTTTGTAAAGATATTTCATTAATACTACAACAACACCTGGTTATGAAATTTCATATATAATCATATTTTTATCTTATATCGGAGCATATAGTTTTATATTCGTTGTGGATTTTTTATTTGTTGGTATGGGATTGCATATTGTTTCCGGATTCAAAGAATTACGAGCAATGATCCAATCAATTGATTCGGAAAATAATTCTGAATTCAGAGAATCAACAAGTTTTTTAAACGATTTTATAAGTTGTGTTCAATTCCATTCATTTTTATTATGGTAAAATTAAATTGTCTCTATTAATATATTCATTAGAAAATAAATATTTTTTATTTTCATTTTTTTTTTGTATTTATCATTGATATTTTATGAAGTTGTCAGAATTTATTACAAGAATTAAATTCAGAAATTATATTTGTTAATATGATTGGATCACTAATCATTGTATGTTCAAGTTTATTTCGTATATTGTCACAGGTATGATTTTGTCTAATATTATTCCAATGGAACTGCACATACATTTATATATTATTGATATATCAAATTAATGCATGTCTCTATTTTTGAAAAATAAATCTAGATAATCAACGATGAACTTATATTTGCAATTATGTCTTTATCAGTTGGATATATTTTTCTATTTGCATATTTCTATATACCAATGTTAATTACAACGGAAGTATAATTTTTTATTAAAAAAATTATTAATTCATTTGCCTCTGTATATTATATATTTATTAATTTATTACTTTGTTGTTTAATATATAACTATAATATATAGGGAGATAATGTTACAATTGTGACTTACAATGGATTGTGGTATGAACGTCGTCCATCACAAAGACAATATTATTTTTTATTGATTTTGATTGGACAAAAATCAAGGTATTTTACAGGGATGCAACTATTCATTTGTTCAATGAATACATTTACAGTGGTATTTTTTTTATCAATAGATAATAATATTATGACTTTACTATATATAGGATTATTTTTAATTAATGCAGAATATATTTTGTTTTTATATTTTCTTTTTGTTTTATAGGTCGTTAAATTTTCATTTTCACTTTTAGCAATTATGCAAAATATAAGATAATTATGATGTTAAGATATTTGGATACTAAACAAAAAAAAATATACGATTTTAGCAAAATAATAAAAATGATTGTGTGTTAAACTTTATTTTATATTAATTTGCAAAGTTTATCTATCATTAATCTTAGCTGACGTTTACACTTTCATGTTTTTGATGAATGGAAATTGAAAACGCGTTCATCAAAATTTTACACTTTCATTTTTTCCATTCATAACACATTCAATTAAATGCCAAATTCCATATATTTTCATCAAAATTCAGATTAGATGAACGAAAAATAGAACAAACTCTATTTTCATTCATTTTTAACCCAGCGGTGAAATTGAATACAATATTCATTTATCATTAATTTTTTGTTCAATTTTCATTCAGTTTTCGGATGAATTCATCAAAAAATGAAAGTGTAAACGCCACATCACAGAGGAAACTCGGTTTTGTCTTTATGTATACATTAAGAAAATATATAATTACCGACATTGTAAAAAAAACATGAAATTAGGGAATCAAACCAATTCTGAAGGATGTTGCCGGATGCTAAAACCAATCGTCGCGTTAAAGTAAAGCGCGTATTTTTTACTAACTAGCTAAAATCAAAACTATCCGTTTTAATTTTAAATACATTGTTTTCTCCCTATTACTTTGAAAATTTCTCAATTCTCATGATTTGGAAAAATATGAATTATTTAATGAAAATGATTTTTGAAAGTTTTAAAGTATATTTTTAAAATAAATTACAGTACAGTGGTTCAGATATGATAATATGTATATATTATTATTTATTTATGTTATTGTTTTGTTTTTTGTAAATACATCTGTTAAAAATTTTCTCCCGATATATAATAAGAAAAAAAAAATATAAATAAATATCATGATATATTAAAATAACATCCTCTTTCAATCAAATGCGAGAAAAAAATTGTAAATTTATAAATTTTAAATCATCAAATAATTATACTATAGTCAGTATATAGATTGCAATAATATAAGTAAGACATTTTTTTTGCGATTGAATAACTCACAATAATTTTTTATAATGGAATTTATTATATAGAGAAAAAATTAACAATAACATCAGTTCCATCCGGTGTTTTCAGTGTTATTATTATTAAATAACTAATATTATTGGTATTTTACACAAATATATAAAATAAAATAAGAAATGAAAATAGGTATATAATATAAATATCAATGAAACATAACATATACAATTTTGGAAATGAAAATCGCAAAAAGGGCTGTAATTGTTTTAATTATGTCGATATCGGAATGTTACTATATGAATTTACCATGTGTTATTTCTATATACACACTTACACAGTTAAGAATGAATTTATATCATACATCAAATTCTATTTCTTTTTTAATTATAATTAATTCTTACATTTTACCATTTTACTTACATGTTATTTATTTACATTTTTATTTTACATCATCTATGCGAATGCAATTTTAAGCTATACAATGCAATTAATTTTCAAATTAAAATTTTGTTGATTTGATTTGATTTGATTGATAATTTCAAAATAATAGACGTTAATTTGATTTCCCATAATATAGTTTAGTTATTAATTATTAATTAATGATATTTTAAAACAATCGATATACAGACACTAAAAATAAATGATGAATGGATGAAGTGTGTATATAAATTAAGCAGATGGTATTTGAAACATTTTCTCTTCTTGATTTACTATTACTTTATTACCAACAATACGTATAATAATCTGATTTTAAGAATATACCAATTTAAATATGAATTTTAAAATCAGACCATAAATGGTTTTGTATATTAGTAGAGTTGTAAATTATATAATGATGTTGATGTGTGATTAGTTAACATTTAATATGATTAGAAAATAAAAATTTTAATATAAATATATAGAAGAATGAAGTATAGAATCGAAGAAGGTGAATGCATTTTAATGGGAAATATTTCACGTACAAAAAATCTGTTTGTTATGCAGAACGTTAATCAACGTAAATCAAATGAATATATGGTATTTTCAAAGAAAATGCGGAAAGAAATCCAATTCATTAATAATTATAAATAATACCATTAATGAAATATAAGTCTATGGCATATATTTAACAACACATTACGTCAAAATTTTGTCGTAGTGCAGCTGTGCAGAGTTCGACTTTTTATAAAGACATGAACTTTTTGATTTTCGGTTATTTTCTGATCTAAAAGACAAATAAATTTCAAGATATATTTTTTTCCTATCATGATGGTTTTCAGAAAATAGCCCTTGAAAATGTATAACAGTAATGCCAAGATAATTAATTATTATGATAGGATGATTATTCAGTTAGGTTAGATAATTAAGTTAGATTATCACTGCATATACATTTTAAAAATACAAATAATTATCAATATAATATAATATCACATGACATGATTCAAATTCACGACCTGTGAAAAATGACTGAATTTTTTGGTATGTGCAGAATACTACAGATAAGGTATTACATCTGTATTAAATAAAAAACAAATAGAATTATATATTTATGTCGATAGTTTAAATACGGATTAAATTCTGGTAAATTAATTAGGAACGAATATAAAAACAAAAATAGATATACATTTCAACATAAGAACATAAGAACATAAGAACTTTAAAAACCGATTTAATTCAAGCGAAGATCGAAGCCGATACATAAACATAAGAATATCATATTTCAATGTAATTAAAATAAATACATTTTTAATGGACGCATATTTTTTATTATCCCGGGAAAGAAAAACAGGTGTATTCGAAAACAACATAATTAGTCCATTTATATAAATATATAATAGATTCTTCTACAAAAATACAATAAAAAAATTTTTTAAATAGAATTGAATCGTATATGAGAACAACAATAACTCTGTATATAATAATATAAATGAACCCATAAAATTAAGAATTCAAGATGTTTTTAATAGATATATGTTTATATAAAATATATATATATAAATTGACAATAAAAACACAGAATAATATAATGAAATACTTAATTCATAGAATATAACCATCGTGCGTTACAAAGAATGATAATTTAAAAAAATAAATATGTATATTATTAAAAAAAAGAAAGATGCACATTTACGATATAACACTTCGTTCAATAATGTGTGTGACTGACACATAGATGGCGTCCCTAGAACTAAATCAATATTTTTTTTCGCATTTGGCAACCTTTTTAGGCTTACTGTCAACATCATATGTTAATCAGATCATTTGTTTACAAGTTACAGTGCTATAAGTGACGCTATTTTTGTGTTTTAAAAAAAAATGAATTCAAAGCAATTCCGTGTGCTGATTTATCATTGTTTTTTAATGAAAAAAAATACTGTTCAATGCCAGGAATGGCTTGAAAAACATTACTCGGACTCTGCTCCATCAAAAAGAAGCATTTGTTATTGGTATGCCGAATTCAAACGTGGTCGTACAGACA
The DNA here is from genome assembly GCA_958336335.1 of Dilophus febrilis. Classification (NCBI taxonomy): domain Eukaryota; kingdom Metazoa; phylum Arthropoda; class Insecta; order Diptera; family Bibionidae; genus Dilophus; species Dilophus febrilis. The sequence goes on from OY284469.1 coordinate 38,557,721, forward strand.
CCGATGACATTCCATCTACTGGAAGGCCAAATGACGCTGTTATTCCGGAAAACGTTGAAAAAACACTGAAAATCATTATGTCCAACCGTAAAGTGAAAGTGAGGGAGATTGCTGACATTCTGAAGATATCAGCAGGCAGTGTACAAACCATAATACACGAACATTTGGGTATGAAAAAGGTGTGTTCCAAATGGGTGCCGCGTTTGCTCATACCGGAGCAAAAACAACAACGAACCGATGATTCAAAGAGCTGTTTGGACATGTTTACGCGCAATAAGTCGGAGTTTTTGCGACGGTACATCACAATGGATGAAACATGGATCCACCATTTCACTCCAGAGTCAAATCGGCAGTCTGCTGAGTGGCATGCAGCCGGCGAAAGCCGCCCAAAGCGACCAAAGACGCAGCAGTTGGCTGGCAAGGTTATGGCGTCTGTATTTTGGGATGCGCATGGAATAATATTCATCGACTATCTCCAGAAGGGGCAGACCATCAACAGCGACTATTATATAGCGTTATTGGAGCGTTTGAAAGTCGAAATCGCAAAGAAACGGCCTCATATGGCGAAGAAAAAAGTGTTGTTCCACCAAGACAATGCACCGTGTCACAAATCAATGAAAACGATGGCAAAATTGAACGAATTGGGCTTTGAATTGCTTCCCCATCCACCGTATTCTCCAGATTTAGCCCCCAGCGACTACTGGCTCTTCGCAGACCTCAAAAGGATGCTCCGTGGTAAGAGATTTGGCTCAAATGATGAAGTAATCGCCGAAACTAACGCCTATTTTGAAGGCAAAGAAAAATCGTTTTACAAAGGCGGTATCGAAAGATTGGAAAAGCGTTGGAATGATTGTATCTCCCTAAAAGGGGACTATCTTGATGAATAAAAACGAATTTTGGCAAAAAAATGTGTTTTAATTAATTAGTCACACACATTATTGAACGAAGTGTTATGTAGCAAATATAAATATAAATAAATATAATTTATGATTTCCGAATCGATAAATTTTTATAGATTAATAAATCCAAAATATTAAACTTCGAAAAACAAAAAGCAGGACCACGTATATAGGAACAATTTTTTGAAATATCTAACATAACACCTTTTCATATTCTATGTATATTCTTTGGTTTTCTTTTCTATCATAAATAGAATATGTAGGTAAATTTAAATATCTTTATTTTATATATAGTTATATAGGTAATTTAAATTTATTCTAAAGCTTTATATGCATTTATTTTAGTTAGAAAAAACAGTGGTCTTTTATTTTGTGTTATTAATAATAATATCATCCATTGAATATATTTACAGATGCATAGTTTACATTTAAATGAATGAACCCTCACGTAATAATTTTAACTCCCGCAAACATTATATTCAACGCGCGATTCTTATCTATACACATTATACACATATGTGAATATGGTGAGAATATACTACTACCGATCAACATATCAGCACGGGTAATTTTCATTTTTCTTTTATTCAATATTTATGGAAGTTTTGTTTTTTTTTTTTATATATTATTTAAAAGAGGTAAAATAATTCTTTAAAATTCATTATACAATAATAAAATAAATGATAATAAACAAAAGAACAAAAGAATAAATTCTTGAGGGTAAAAACACAATATATGTAAAATGCATATCAAGTAATTTTTTTTTTTTGCTTTTTAATTAGTATAAATGAATTATATTTATTTATTTTATTAAATTTTAAGATGCTAATTACTTGAATTTATAGCATTTAATGATTTAAATACATTATGATGCACTCTGTGGTATAAAAATGCCAACCTAAAATTTTAACGCAATTTGGGGGTGGTGGGTTCGAATCCTACTGAATGCATAAAATATGTTTTGTATTTTCGGTTATTTTTCGAATCGGAATTTTAACACAGAGTTGTATTTTCCGCTCGCGGTCGGTCGTACGGCTAATTACCGATTCCGTAAAAACCAAAAATTAAGAAACTAACAACAGAAGGCTTTTGTTGGACGCAAAAACCGAATTGTTAGTTGTATTGCGAAAATTTATTTTTCATATTATGTTGAATACTTAAAAAACAAAAGCAATGGATCTTATAATTTGATATGTAATGCGATTCTACAGTTCGAAGTCCAGTTTTATGAATTAAAATTTGCAATAATAGATACAAACAAATAGAAAAAACGGAAAAGTTAAATTCACTGATAATAAGATAAAAAAAATTAAAGTTAAAGCATAAAGGTCCTGGAAAATATATATATAATATTTGTTTTTTAATTTATAAATCAAAACGTTGCAATAACAAATAAAACAAATCGGTCAATCACGTAGGTGATAAGAACGACTATATTTTAAATATTTTGAATTTGAATATTTTTGTTTAAATAAAATATTCATCGCACTGCAGTACGTACACACATTTTTCCGCATACTCGTGATGACCCGCTATATACATATATATGAATATAATACTGAATGGATGTAAATTAAAGTTTAAACTATTCTTTTATTCATTTTAAACACAATATATATATATACATAAAATATATTAAGTATAAGCGGTATATTTGTTTGTTCTTCGTCAGTTAATTAGAGCTAATTATTTAACATATATTATACATTTTAAGGTGACATTTATTATCTTATTTTTCCGACAAAATGAACAACATTTTTTTTGTTAAGAAATTATAAACTATTAAAAAAAATTATTATTATTATTATTGTTATTTAAGGTATAATGTTGTGCGTATTTTTTTGTATTTTATATATACCATATATATTAAAGTGTAACATTGTTTCATACCTTTCTTAATAATTAACAAATACCGCGTTGGGTATACTTATCTGTTGAACAATCTATTATATTATATAAGATTCAGAATATATTTGTAATATATTAAGTGGTGGTGAAGAAAGGTGGATATTTCGTTTGATAAAAAAATAAATATATAACCATTATCCCCAGATATACAAGTTTCCTCTGAGACACCTTTAATTATAATTGCATTTTTTTTTTGTTATATTTAAATCGAGAAATTTTCTGGAATTTTAAAAAATGAAAAAAAAAAATGTCAACGCATATATCAAGCATTTATCTGTCATTACGATAAGATTATAAACTCGCAGTCCAACCGAATTTCACAAATACAAACGTTTTTTTTAATGATAATAATAATTATAAAACGAAAAACTTTATATTGAACAAAAGTTTTATTTTTTTTTTGTTAAAATTAAAGATAAATAAAACACACACACAGAGAATACTGGGATACCGACACCAAAAAATTAACAAAGATTATTTTTTGGTAAATCGATGAAAGACTGCAAGCAAATGTCCAAAAAAAAAATGTAAAGTTTTTATTTGTATTTTGTATAAATGCAATAAATGTATTTATATTTTAAAATAGTATTTTTATATTATTATTTTTTTTTTATTATTGAAATCTTTGATTCAGATGTGGAGCGAAGGAATTCGGTTGAGATTATATTATTGTAGAATTGTCAATTAATTCAATCATGCCGACTACTACTGTTTAAAATGATGTCCTGGATTTCAAGAGGACTAAATTTTCAGTAATATCGCTTTCATTTACAATTTGCAAACAAAGATATGATTAGAGTTCTAACTCGTTTTCTATTAGGTTCAAACAAATAGTTTGTTTATCCGAAAGGCTATAGTGAAGTTTAAAAAAAACATTAAAAAGTACAGAATTGCATTATATCGCAATAATAATAATGTTATATTATACATAATATTAGATCATAATCTATATACGTGTCGGTAATTTTATGTAATCAATATAAAGATTCGATTAACTCAAAATTTATTTGTACATTAAATCACATGAACAAAAGTATCGATATATGTATAAATTAATTATCGTATATAATATTAAATGCTTAATTATTAATTATTATATATAAACGACATATAACTATTATATATAATATGTTGAATATGGATTAAATGAAATGATTACAATTTATCTTATACATATTATTATGAAATGTGGCGAATAAACAAAATGTGATGTATATGATGCGTTTTTCGATACCCATACCATTAATTCTCATATATATACTCGTACTGATATAATTAAATTTTAAATACATAGGAATGCAAAGAGACTCCCAATCTCAGGCTAATACGTATTTTTTGCTTGTTTATTTTTATATCTACACACATCACTGAACAATGGCTGCTTTGAAGCGAAAAAATATGAAATATTATTTATATAAATAGATATATATAAAAAATAAAAAAAATAAAAATCAAACAAGAAACTTATACTTACCATCTTTTTTAATATTATAATATATTTATAAGACATTCCATATAAAAAATGGTTATACAAACAACATATATGTTAAACAGTTAATATTACATGATATTCCAATATGCACAACCCCGCGATACCATAAAAATGCATTTTGTATTTACATATATAAAAGTTTTAATATATGCATATGCATATTAGAATATATACTATCAACTCATTGGATTTGCCTTTTATTTTTTTTTTTGGTTTTGTTTACAAACCATATTTTTTATAAATACTTATTAAACAAATGAGAACATTTTCATTGCATTATACTGGTTTTTGTTTTTGTTTTTGGGTTTTGTTAAAAGTATTAAATTCATATATATATATAAATACCATTATATTATTTAGATACATTATTATTACAGATAGTCCATTTTAATGCATATATTATTGACAAAGTCTAAACTGCGAGGTAACAAGATTATATATAATTAATGAAATTACTATATATATAAATGTGGTATTACGATAATACCCAAACAAGAAACACAGCAAATAACTATATAATTACATATAGAATGCGATGCAATAGCGTATATAAAAAAAATGTATATGAATAACGTCCGTGTCTATGCCAGATATCGATTCTATAAATATTGAAATAATTTAATATGCGAATGTAAAATGTATTTATATTATAAACCATGTATCATATATGCCTAGTAATATATTCGAATTAAGGTATACAAAGTACGTATGTCTCTATGGAACACTCATTCATTATTGTAATAGAATTAAAAGAGACTAGAACAGCAGTGGCTTGAATTCTCCATAGAAAATGTATATACAATTTAGGCCAGCATTACTACTTATGCATTCGTGTACATATACAAAATGTAACCAAAAAACACTAGAGGCGCTGGGGCTGGGCGTACGGATAGCGTACGGATAGCGTACGGATAGCGTACGGGATCAACCAAAACTCACTAGGTGTCCTTATTTACCATGTTGTGAAAAAAATATTTATAATTAAATATTACAATTTTAAATACAATTTTATGCACATTTTCTATATATTTTAATATAATTTAATTAAATTTAATGTGATTCATAATTTCAATTTTAACGAACAATATAATATTGAAATTTAATTTTAATTTCTTTTTCACAATAACTTTGTTTGTTTACGTTTTTTTTTTGTTTTTGTAATTTTTTTTTTTTTATTAAAAAAAAATTATGAGATTTATTTGGCATTTTCGATCGCCATTTTTGGAAAATTTGAGAGATATTTATCAAATTAATACATCTAAACATTTGTATGAAGGCTTACTATTTTTTCTCTCACGATCATTCTAGTCTCTTTTAATTCTATTATTATTGTACATGTAATTGAATTACATGAATTATGTTTAGAGTATTTTTATTTAGTTCCTTATGTCATAAATATGATACAGTTTTTTATATGTTTAATAAAATAATAACTGTTTAAATTTAAAGAATATTTCGTATTTGGTAAGTCACTTAAAATGTTTGTATAATTGTTTATTCCATTATAATACTATAAAAGTATATGAAAAAAGAGATGAAAAATGTTGCATAAAGAATAGTAATTCCGTTTTGACTTTTCGATTATGTAAATTTATTAGCATTTGTATAAATGGTAGGTTTTGATATAAGACATGCGATGAATTTTTTATCTGGTTATTCACTAGGCATCTAGGAACACTCGTAGTTATTTTGGAAGCTCCATAGCTGAAATCCAATATTGTGTTTTCTTAAAAAAGGCAACCAATTTATCTTTTTTTTTGCAAATGCTGGCTTCTTTTACTTGCAGAGCCAAACATAATTCGTTTCAATTTTCCAAATATATCAGCACGGTATGCAAGTGAAGATATAACCAACTCATATTTTTTTAAATGGACTAATATAACTCAATAAAAACACGAAAATCGGTAAATATATATAAACATAGAAGAATTTGAATGTATGGTGACTAATTCTAGTGAAATTCAAATTGCTACGTATGCTTGACGCTTGTGTGCTTTCAGTCGACTTATTTAAAATTATTTTAATTTAACAATTGGTGATTGATTGTAAACTTTCCGAGAAAATTTGAATATGTTGAACAGGATTGTTTTCTTATTTTTTTGGTGAAATAAAATTTGTCGCACGGAACCCCTAAATTATTTCGTGGAACTCCAGGGTTAAAAATTTATTTTGCAATTATGTCGACGATACGGACGAGGATCTTGCGTGTTTTTGGGCTGCGGTCGCTGGCGGTAAATAGGTCCGATTGGAGAAGGCTGCTTGTGGAAGCTAAAACCAATTGTAGGTTGTAAGACTGTCAAACTTGTTGATTGTTCAGATTGATATATATTCTTCGCTAGTAAAATATATACTTTTGAATACATATAGCAAAGATTTTTTTAATGGAGTGAATTATCACTCGGTTATGTCGCTATAGCCCGATGAGTGGACAAAACAATTTTAATCAGAACGAAACAAAACCAAGAAGAATATTACCCATTCCAAGAATCTTACTGTCCAATCCCAATCATTGTATATGCTTTTATTTTATTATTTTGCGATAATAATAATATCAAAATAATGAGTTTTCTAAAATCTAAGATTTCCTAAATTTTTCAAAATCCATACAATATTTTTCCTTTATGATATGACCGTCAAAATTTTCTTTTTTCGTACATTATTAAAATAATAATTTATTATATAATACAAAATTGCTACTAAACGGTTCGGTAATTATTCAATGATCATTAAATAAAGGTAAATTTTCTCTCATAGTAATAATATAATATTAATTTAAATAGTTATTCATTTATGCAATAGATTACGAAAAATTGAGTGTATATTTCCTTAAATTAAAAATATATCTGTATAATAGAATCATTCAAAATCATTATTAATCATAATATAAATATATAGAAATAAATAAATATGTACATTATAATTTCTGTGTATAGAATATATTTTTAAACAATCACATTAAACAAAATATGTATATATATAATTTACATTTGTCAGCAATGTAAAGTAAATTTCATTTAATTTTTATAAAACCGATTTTTCTATTGTTCTTGTATTTATATACTATTATTTTTTAGTCACACCTTAGTTCTTTCTTCGCGATTATTGTATATTCATAAATATTAATAATACTAATATTTATATAAAATAATATATTTAATAAAAAAGTTTACATGTCACTTTCTTTATGCAACCTAACTATAGATTTTTACTGAAATCGCTTTAAATTTTAGAGACAAAAAAAACTATGCCTATTCTACCTTAATTAAAATATATAACATAACCGTACCTATATATACGTAATCATGTTTGACTATACAAATATATAGTATAATAATTCCATTATATACAAAAGATTTTTCTTTATTTTATTTTCTAAATGCTATATATCTATCTTAAAAACATTTTTTTCAGTTTGCCTCACCTTCATCATTTAACCATATATTTAACATTTTCTATTTTATGTATGTACACGGTGTATATATGGTTTTGTAAAGTTAAGTGGTTTGTTTTGTGTATATATAGTTTATACTTTTATTATGAAATAAAGAAGAATTTTTAACAAAAAATTTAAGTTTTCTTTTGGTGTAATTGAAGTGTATATCTTTTGAAAAATTGCCAGGAAAAAAATTGTATTGGTGATTAGAAAACCATTTGATTTAATAATGCTTAATACAAATTATAATACGAATTTCAAAGAGTAGTTCGTAATTTGTATTTTCTAAAATTTTACTTCACATCCTATACCACGTAGTACGTAAAAATATATTGATTTTATGAATATTACACAATTCATTTTGTAAGCTTGATTTTTTTATTACAATTTTTGGAAATAAAATCATTTAAAATAAATGTTGACAATTGACATATATTGAACTAATTAATAATAAAAATATATTAATAAAAAACGTTAATTCTGTTATGTTCCTTTCGTCTTGGAACAATAGAAAGTCTAATCTGACGACAGTGCGAAAAAAAAATTCCTTCTAAAAACTCAAAATAATAACATATTTGTTTTTAGCTATTTTTTTTTGTGTTAAAAATATTTAATATATTATATTAAATCTTAAAATCACAATTTATTCCTTTGTTATTGTTATTAATTTTTTTTTTATTTTAAAATTTGTTGTGTTTTGGTAATATGGTATTTTTTTGCTTTTTGTGTTGGTGTCAAATAAATTTAATTTACTTTTTGTTTATTCCGTATTGTATATATTTATTTATAGCATATATGAATATTACAAAATAATACATTATTTTCATGTCATTTTAAACAAAGTTAATAATTTTTATTCTCTTTTATAATGTTTTATTATTTTTTTTTTATATATATGCTATAGGAATATACATATAAACGGAAACATTGTTGCATTTTTCTGATAAATGACAGTAGTTAATTTAGAGATTGACTTAAGATAAATGTTTATAAGCGAAAAATACACAATAAGAAAAACAACTTACAAATAAACCACGCTGTATTGTTGTATATATTACATGTTTATATGTATGAAAATATATTAAAATTCATTCATTTTTATTTTTATTGTGTGAATTTCATATTATTTTAATGCATTGTTTAATATTATTTTAATGAACAGAAACTAACAAAATTGGACAATAGAATAGATATATAGTCAAATTATTATTACAGATTCTCTAGTGATATTCGATATTCGAGTTGATTTGCGTTCTTTCCTATATTATTATATATAGTGTTAATCGCGTAATGCATTTAATTAAACTATTTTAATTAAAATATTAAATTAAAAATTAAAATATAATTAATCATTTTTATTCGTATTATTCGTATTGATTAGAAGAACCATTTGATTATCAAAAAGTTAAACATTTTTAACTTTCATTTACAATTTCATGAAAAATTTGTGAATTAATCGTTTCTCGAAAACAACAATATTTTAAAAATATTTAATGTATTGTTTATATCTCCTCTGTACCTCCTTTATTCACTTTTCTTAACGGCCAAAGTTAACGAAAACACATTGCGTACATTTTATAATAAATCATATTTAAATTGTCTTTTTTTTTATAAGAATTATTTATAAAATTATAAACACATTTGATGGATTGTTTTGCATTTTTCTTATTCTTATATTTTGTTTCCCCCCATTTACAACATCATCACTAGATGTACATAAATACCTAATTAACTACAATATTATCGTAAATCGTATGTATATATGCAGATAGTTATAATTAAATACATTTTTTATTACTACTTACTCGATTGTAATTGCACAAACAAAATAAAAATATTTGCAAACTTAATCAGCAAAATGATATATATGTGAAAGAATGCATATTGCATATGACTGTTGTGGTTTTCTTTTTATATGAAATATTATAACAGACTTTTCCATTTTTTTCGGTAAAACAAACTACAAACCTTGTATATCCTGCAGATTGCGCAACATTTATTTGATATTTATGAATTAGATATAATGATAAAATCTTTTCGAGATTCGAAACGTAAAATTGGATATATTCATTTATCCAGTTATATTATTTATGTAATATTCTATATGAAATCGATATATGTATATATAAGAAAAGAAGCTGCAATCATAAAATGTATAAATAAATATTAAACTTGTAAGAAAATATCTTACATAAACGAATTTAATTTCAAAATAATAAGATGTATATAAGAATAAGTATATAAATTTATCCGATTATACAACTAAATAAATATATAAATTCATCACCACAAATAACTCTACTAAACACTAAACTATATATAAAGTAAGAATTATTTGACATAAAAATAGTATAATAAAAAATAAAATAAAATAAATTAAATTTTTTGTTATTTTTTTTTGCAACAAAGTTGTTTTAGCTCCAACAAAAAATTATTATACATTTGATGGGTATTGAACAGAATTTTAACATATTCTTGATTTGTTTTATTAGCTCAAAAGATATTTGTTGCATTTATAAGTTTATATATAGACAATTTATATTACAATGTATTTTATTTATTAATTTTTTTTGTTGCAAACATGAAATGAAAAAGGATCTATGCGTGCGAAATATATGTATTAAATTACACATTTAATTTTTTTCATTCTTCAAGAATGTTTACTCTCTGTGTGTATATCCATAATTTAAAAAGTTTAAAAAAAAACAATAAAAAATGTTACCTAAATTTACAGAAAATCGTATTAGAACATTGTATTAAGATATATGTCAATTTATGCGGTTGCATTTCGTGTACATAAATATACATAATGAATGAATACGCAATAGTATATAATATACGACAGAATTCATTAGCAATAAACAAATGAAAAATGAAAAAAATTTAACCAATGAGCATTAATTTCTGCTTCAAAGGATTTATGGGTAATCTTTTTTTTTTTTTTTGTAAGAATTTTTTTTTATTATAATTCTTTACCAATAGCCAGTATTCTGATATATAATAATGATTTAAAAATTTGATAATGTATGTAATATGAAAAGGTAAATGAATTTACAATTTTGTTTATTTTATGTTATTATATTCGTACCTTATGAATGTTTTTTTATAATAAAGTTTTAGAATGCAAAAATTTATATAATATGCTTGAAATATATTTTTCAATATATTACTAATGTTTTAAAAAGTCTTTATAAAATATAGTCTATTTGAATGTTTTTAATAATTGATTGTATATGGTGATGTGATGTTTTTCAATTATCTATAATTCAGCCGGAGGAGATTCCGGAACAAAGTGAGACAGAGATACGGTGAAAAAGTGACATAGTAAGAAGATTTTAAAATTTTGATAAAGTGAGAAAAAATGTGAAACTATTTAACAATCGACTTTTATGATTAGATAAAAATTATCTCTCAGAACTACTTAAATTGTCTTATAAAATAAAATTGATATAATTAAAAAAATATAGACACAATTAATTTTATAACCTTATGAACGAAATGAATGCGATCTCATACCTTTAATAAAAATAAATAATCACTCAATCAAAACCGTTGGAAATGATATTCATTTGAATTATCCAGGATCATAACCGAGTAAATTCAAATCTTTTTCTGATTGTACAAAATTATTGTCATTAAGAAATACGTTTATGAACGAATTTATTAAGATTACCGTTGAATTTGATCAGCCTTTTATCTGAACTGAACGGAATCTTTATAATTAACATTGATGATTTTATAGCAATTAAATATTTATAGTAAAAAAAAGTTCTATAAAAAACGATCTAGATAAATCATAGTTAAATATCCACTTTAGAACAAACTTAATCCAACAAAAATAATTCTAATTATCGCCTTTGAAATTTTATTTCGTTTCAACCCAAAATTTTATTCTCGACCCACACTTAATGATTGGCAGATAGAACACGAAAATATGTAGTATATAAAAAGAATTATATTAATAAAAAAAAAGTGCAAGAAGCGTGATCAAATATATGCATATTGTTGTATTATATAAATGGCATTGAGATTATTTATTTATAATAAAAATAAGTAAATAAAAATTAATAACATTTGTGAATGTGACACCCGCAGGCCGATGATTATAAATAACACTTTTACAATCATTTATAAATGTCTGTCGGTTGTTTTGTATAATATATAAAAATTATATAGAAAAAATTGTATATATTATATATATATAGAGTTTTATATTTATTAATAATTTATTGACATTTATGTATTTCATTTATATATATACATTATAAAACATACAAAATAATATTATAAAAATTTAATACTTTTATTTACAAAATATACAATCTTATATTATTATACATACATATATACTGATAAAGTCAATTCATTTGTAATTGGTTTTATTTTCACATTTTCATTATATGTTTAATGTTATTATGGGATATCAAATAGACGACTATTATATATTTATTTTATATTAATATAAACATTAAAATAATATTATTGATTAAATGATTGATAGTATTTTTTTTTCAAAATACAATTTGGATCTGAACGCGTTCCTATATAGACGTATATAGGAAACTTTTATTCTACATATTGAAACAACCTTATTACTTACATGAGTATTTAACGAATGAAGAACAGAAACTTTATATATACAGGGTGTCTCAGCTAACGCTATCCATCTAATATCTTCGAAATCAGTGGAGTTATCACTAATATGATGTTAGTGGATTAGAAAACCATAGTTTTTTGATTGCAAACAAAAAAAAATCTCATGCAAAAATCAAAATTTCGTTTTTTCCCCCAAATAACAGAGGGTTGGGGGCTTGGGGTGTTTGAACACCCCATTAATTTTCAACGTAAACCAACTTTCTAATACATTACAACACATGTTTTATCAGAGATTTAGCGAGTTTTCGCCCATTTTCCATCAGATGGACAATCCGCGTTTGAGGAAAAATTACCCATGGGACATATTATTAGATTTTTTTAACTACTATTCCCGATCTTCAAAATAACCGAATAAGAATATAGGTTTACATTTGATTTTCCAAAGTTGATATCCATTAAGCACATAAGGGTTAACGTGGGGAGGAAGGGGTTAACATAAAAATGTAGCCAAATGGAATCCAGTGGGATAACATCATATTAGGATCAAATGGTTTTATAAAAGAAATGAAATTTATTTTTAAAGTTATCAGATTTACAGGAGTTAATAGAATCAAATAAAAATGGTTGACCTTTTAGAATAGGATCTTTTAGAAGGAAACAATATTTGTTTAGTATTAAAATTGAACGTCATAAATTTTTAAGATTATTAAGATTAAGATTATTTTCTATAAAGTTCTATGGATTTGCTAAATTCATTTCGTCTTGGTCTAAAATGGTTTATAAGAATATTACTACTCTGAGCTCTATAATATATATATATATATCTTTGTTACATGGCGTATATCGTGTATAGCCTATCTATACTATATATAACATACATTTTCATCGTATTAAATTCAAGTGCTTTTTTTTTATTATTTTAAATTGAATGTTTTGTAATAGTAACATAACAGAAAATTTATTATGTAAATATAATCGAATAGATACAAATATAAAAATACTTTAGATTCTAAAATAAATATAAATAAAAATATATGTTCTAATACAAAACACAAAACTTAAGATTATGCAATTCAAATCTTGACATATCGCATTTAATTTTTTATTATATACATATTATTGCATAAAAAACAATATATTTTTATTAATAATTGAAATACAAAACAACTCTTATATTTTTATATAAATATAGTAGTTTTATTTTTAATACGAGATTTACCTAATTTTTTAAAAATTAATGGCAAATATTTATTTAGATCAATTTCTGAAGTATATAATCAATCTAAATTATTTATATCAATATATATGTATACATATAAATAAAAATAATATTAATTGTTTCAATTTAACATGAATTTGATTTGAATACATGGAAAATATGTTGTTTAATCAATAAATTACAAAAAGCGGCGTCCGTTCGTGAACAATCCATAGAACAGAAATAAATATTCGTTATCGAATGCTAAAAACTGAAAGATTTTGACAAATTGTGAAAGATTATTATCGGTAATCTCTCAAGTGAAAAATAGAATTACGTTTTAAAATCAAGGTATTCTTAAATTGTTAATATATTCATTCCAAAATTAATCCAACCATCCCCCATCTTCCACACAAAAAAATTATATTAAGATTCAAATAAAAAATCACACAGTATTTCTATCAAACGTTTATAAAACAACATATATTTACGTATGGAGTGTTAATCGGACATTATAAATGTATAGACAATATTGAATAAATATTAAACAATATAGAAAAAACCTAATAATAATAATAATAATTGCATAATAAATTTTATAAAACCAAATGGTATTTTTTTTTTAATTTTAATATTGGAATTTATTGTCAATCAAGCTAATGTTCAACACACACACACAGAGTCTTTGTTTTACTATAATATATAATATAATATACGTTCTTTTTTCATCAGTGCATATCTTTCAATAAAATCTGTATACAATATATTACAAATTGTAGGCAAGTTAGTATATGTATGAGGCAAGGTATGCAACAAAAATGAAGTACAATAAAAATTTTTAACATATATCGTGGTATGGTGGTATTATATTTATTAATTTTTTTTTGTTTAAATAAATTTATTTTAATGTACTGAAACATTTTGCAATAAGAATTTTATATTTTTATATGCTGCGAATGGGGGATAATGTGAATGCATATCCATTAAAAAACAAAACAATCTTTGAATGCATATATATTTCAGAATATGAGATATACATAAATGCATTTTGGTTTCTTATTCATTATACAAATAAACAATAAGTCATTCTATATAACAATTGAATTGTCAAACATGTTTTGTTTATATACTATTACTATTAGAGGAATATAATAATAATAATAATATTAATAAACATATATATAGGTACATATGCATTTAAAATAAAGAATAATAAAAATGTCTTTATCGATTATAGTTTGTTCAATTTTATTGGGTTCAATTAAATCATTTACATTGTTTGTTGTATGATAATCAATTATTTTCAATCTTTCTCTATATAGGTAGGCCTGCCTGTTAAATATTTGATATTCACATCATATATATATAGAATATACATATAATGGAATATGGTATATTTTTGTACAAAAAAAATATTTAAAAATATACAAAGTTTTACACTATGAATTTAGAAATTAAGGTATACGATTTTTACACCACACATGAATTTTTCATATTTACAAAATAAACTCTTTTTTGAGGATAAAGTAAAAATTTAAATCAATTGGTGTGCAACTATATAAAATAGAATTTAAATGAAAAATAATAATATTGGGAATTTTATTATATATAGGATTTCCTTTCCTGGTCAAGTGAAACCGAATTAAACTTAATTAAATTTGAATAACAAAACTTTCGATAACAACGTTAGTCATAAACTATTTGCCATGTCTATATAAAGTTTGTATTTTGGACTAATTAACCATTACATTATGAACAATCTAGTTAATATAATTAGAAAACATTTAAAATAAATTATGATTATATGTATATATGAAAACAAACCAAACAATTTATAATGAGAAAGAGATAGATTGCCACAACCACGATTGATTTCCACAAGCTCTGTAATCGAAATCGAATTGTTTAACATCCAATATTTAATAAATGTTGAAAAATCCCGTATAAATACCATCTTGTATTATTTTTAGATTAAAAAGTAGTCAGGCGATATTTCACAATTAATTTTTTTATATATATGATATTTACGAATATATTAAAATTATTCCATAACCAATAAATAAACATTAATGTGACCTTTTTTCGGGTTAATTATATATATATATATAATCAAAAATATAATAATATCAATTACATAAACTATTCATTGATTTTATAATTTAATATACAACAAATAAATTGATTACGGATTGAATTTAGAAACAAAAAACTTTAATTAAAAATATATTTTTAATCAGAAATTAGAAATTTAAAATTTTATTGTTTTTTTGAACTTAAATCTGTACCATGTTAATTTTACTTATATACAAATACGATGGTTTTCATATTAATAAATTTGTACACATTTTTATATACAAATCGATATATCTATTTCTAATTTAAATAAAAAATATTTTTTTTTGTATGAAATTGAATTAATTGACTAGATATATAAATGATTTGTTTTTAATTTAAACAAGTTTTTATATCAACTTTTATTTTATATTAGGTATAAAACCGCGTGTTTATATTAAAAGTATATAAAATCTCTTATAATACGACGAATAAATTTACTTATATATATATATGGAAGAAACAAGTGAATTGGACATCATCATATGTATTATTTTTAGATATATGTATATATAAAATTGATGATCGTATCTTATACATAAATATAGATATAGATAACATAGTTGAATGAATTAATAATATGTAAACATATTATAAATATTTATATATGAATGTCCAAGCATATATATATAGGGTCAATCACATTGTGATTGTAGTCAATGACCGTGTACGTGTATATATAGTATATATGTTATAATATTTTTATTAAATATATGTGTATAATAAATTGTATAATTATTTTGCCAAAAACAAAATCAAATTAATAATCTTGGTAAATCCTATTATTTTCCAATTCAAATTATAAGATAATTTTTATATAGACATTATTAAGGACCATGATTTTAACGCACAATTATAAAATATTTAATGTTTTCAAAAATGAGTGAAGAAAATTTAATTCAATACCGTTGGATATGTATTTGTAATTGTATTATTATGGCTGCTTTTGAATGACGTCACTGAAAATGTATGATATATGTATATATGTACATATAAAAATATTAAAGAAAATGAAATAGTTTATGAAAATTTATGCTGTTTGGCAATGACAATAAAATATTTAAAATTAGAATCAGAAAAGTGGCTTATTAATTATATTCAACATTAATATTCCCAGGAATTATCTTTGAACATCAACATAACATTTTTCATTTTAAATAATATGTAATAACTTTAGCATATGTTATATTATTATAAATAAATTTTAAAAATATATCCTTTTGAAATTTTTATACATTATTAAATTTTATTTATTTTACATTTATATATATATATACATATAAATAATTTTTCAAATTAAATTTTCATAACCGCAAAAAAAAAAAAAAATTAAAATCACGCAAACCAATTTAAAAACATTTTTAGTTTATATGATGAAATGCCCATATCATTTATAAATGAAATGAATGCGTACCATTCTCCTATATCTATCTATATATGTGTATATATACATAACGAACGATATCCAGGTCCAAGGCATATAATAGTACATTATATTTATTATATACCTTATTATAGCATACCTCAAACGGAATGATGATTAACATAAATGGTATTTATTATGAATATATTTATGTATATTATTTATACTATATATTATGATATTATATATACAATTGTACATTGAACACATACATTATAGATATATAATAATAAACAACAACACGGCAAAGATACATAAAAATTAATAATAATGAGTATAATATATACAAAAAAAAATATATAACATCAACTTATTATAAAGAATAAACAGACGAATTTAAAACAATTACACATAAAAATATGCACATCGTTATCATGTTTCCAAAAATATTTTAATATAAATAAAATAAACGAAATTCCTTGTTTGTCGTTATATACATATATACAAATACATATACTATATATATTAATTTTAATAATAATAATAATAATAATAATAATAATAATAATATAATATGTATAGTACTCGGTATATTTATAAATATGTTTATTTATGCGAATGAATATGGGCGCAATGCGAAAACATATTTAGTGGAATATCTTTTATAAAACATATTTTTAGTATTATTTTAGGTATATCTGTATAGCAAAATATAATCTGTGTATATGCAAAAAAAAACTTATATCTTATACCATATAAATATGTACACCTATCATATGCATATACATCCATATATATCTATAATATATATGTACACAAGAGGTTTTTGTTATTACATATATTTTAATACTTGGTTGTTTTACGTGTACAATACGTGAATCAAGAGATAATAATGCGAGGTCATATATATTTGTGTGTTAAAGAACTCTAAGAATTATGTATTTTTGTATCATACAAATATATCTATGCGTTTTTTTTTTCAAATACAGTTAACAACAAAAATACCTATATGCAAATTATTAGTATTAGATGCGCGTATTCTGTGTAAACAATTTGATCACATAGTAAAATTTAATGATATTGAACGAAACATTTATATAGTAATGATTTAATCCCATTTTAAAATTGAAAAATATAGCAAATAAAAGAGTTATTCATATTTTCATTCTGTAGCGGAAACTCATTCAGAGGCTAACGAACGAGTTCTTGGGGGGTTCGAAAAGAAAATGCTCCGCTCATCTTTGGACCAACAAAAGAAATGGACCATGAATTATATAAAATGTATGTCCAACCTGACATTGACATCGGTTTTTTATAAGATTGGTCGCTTGAGGTGGTTTGGTCATGTGGTTGGCGATCGTAGATCATGAAAAATGCTGGACGGCGAATTAAGGAGTGGTGGAAGACTACGTGGGAGGTTGAAAGATGAAGTTGAAATATCGATGTTACTCCCATTAGGACACATACACTCCTTAACATACCAAGATTAATTTCACCCTATATAAATAGATTAATAGTTTATATTTTGATAAATAAGGAAAGCAAAATTAACCAACTCTTAATATGATGTAAATTTGTATATGCCATCAGTATACTTTGGGATGTACTGTCTTCTAGATATTTATACAAAGAATTTTACATAATGTTACATATATATATACATACATACTGTAGATATACTTACATATTTTATGCATTATATTATATACATTTTATATATCCAAAAGGTATAAAATTGCATGACTATATCAAATATTTACCAAAAAGTGTATTTTGAAAATGTTGTTTTATCTTTGGTGGTTGGTTGATTTTTTTATATATATTTTATTTTTTCGTACTTTTCTTTTTATATTTTTGAATATATATACATGAACACATCATGAATTGTTTTTCCCATATAATAGTAAAGAAAAAATAATAATAAAATATCAAAAAAAAACATATATACACATATATATAAATATAAACTCCCCCGAAATGTTTTGGATGTCTATCCATTTCATATATGCATATATAGTATATACCATATATTATAAAGTTAAATATAGAATTAAGAAAATCAAAAGTGATATCAGTTTAAAAATATCTCGCGTTTTTCAGTATTTTATTTTATTTTATTTGTGCATATACCACGTTTTATTTTTATATATAACCGAAAATAACAAAATAAATATGCTATAAATACGAAATACTATACTATATATATAAGTATGCTTATTCACAAACAAATTCTCATGAAAAATATACGGCAAAATTAAGTTTAATGAATTCGCATAACATAAACATTAAAACAATTTTTTTTTCTTTAATATTTATAAAAATAAAATGAATTATTTTTACAAACCTAAAAGATTTATATATAATGTAAAATATATGAGGTTATTTTTCATATAGAAAACATTTCATATATAGTATAGTGTTTAAAAATATTCTAAATTTGTACTATATATAATTGAATATTTATGTGTTTAATTTTTTAATGCATGGATTAGAAAATATTTATAGGTAAAATGCATTCATAATTTATTTGGTAATTAAGTATAATGTTGTTATATATAATACAAAATAAAAGATATGAATTTCTGATATACTCAAACAAATATAATTTGTAAGAAAAATGATTAATTAATTCAAAATCTAAAATAGATATTATATATTTTGATTGCAGTTATAATTGAAAATTTTGATTAATCAATTTTTCAATTCTTAACATAAATTGATTGCAAAAAACATAATAATAAATAAATATGATAATTTGAAAGGCATAATTACAAATCTGCAAAATAAATGACTATATAGACCCTCAAAATTTATGTGATTGAAAAATTATTAAATTCATCATTCAAAGTTGAGGGATATGTCTTAAGGGATCTGTCTTATATCATATCAGATCACACTATTGAGATAAAATGAATTGAATAATTAACTGAACAAAATACTGCAAACAAATAACACAAAATATCTACAACAATTGGGTGCATTTATTGTGAGAACTTGAAATTTATACGTTTTTTTTGTATGTGCACTTAACCCAATCCAGTTTCCGGGTGGCCAAAAGCTATCAATTTTAATATTTTGTCAAAAAATAACTCTTTAAGAGATGCACAATAGCAATATTGTAATTTTGTGCGATGAAACTATATCAATATGAATTTGATTATCAAAAGTATCTTTATTTTACCGAACACAACCATAACATATTTTCTTTATTATATTTTAAACCGAATATCAAATTTATTATCAATAGATAAAAAGAATCCACAGTATAAAAACTCTTCTCTTACAAAAAAAAATATATTTACTATAGTAAAGTTAATATATTTGAATTCATTTCATATTTATGATATATCGCGCAGATGAGATGATAAGACAATAACAATATATTTATTACAATTCATCTCATCATAAAAAATAATAATATATTTCCATATAACGACATTACATAATATAACATATTTACAAATATATATAAATAATATAATATTACAATCAAATAGATATCATGAAGAAAAAAATCATATAATATTTTGTTGTTTTGCTTTTAGAAATTGCCTCAAGAATTTCATGTAAAAATATTAAAATATTTTCTGTTTTACGTTTGTTATATATCATATATATATTATATACTATATATATGACATGAATTGAGTATATTATTATTGTTATATTTATATTATTATTATCCGCGTATTATTATTATTTTTATCATTATTATTATTATACAAATGTAAGAATTTTTCTTTATAAATGTTTGCATATATATTTTTTCCATTACATATCCCAAGCATAATTTTCAATTTTTTTCTTTTTGCATAGCATATATCAGACTTTATTGTCAAATTTTCTCTATAGTATATATTTTGGATTTCATATTAGTTTATGTGATTTAATAGACATCAACATAGTAGGTAAATTCTATATATACTTATACATACATTGAGTTATGCGACGTTATGAAATTTTTTCTTCTATTATATATTTGTAATGTGCTAAATAAACCTATGTATAAATATTTTATTGGTACATGAAAATATACGTGTCTATCGTAAAATAATGATGAATTTAGTGGGGTTCCATATCGAAGTATACATATATATATAGTATATGATATATGCACATTACATTTATATAAAAAGATTTTGTTATCATTTTATTCACATACATGTAAAATACTTGAGTATTAGAAAAAAATCCTCCCACATTCTCTACCGCATGTTATAAAATATTTATCGTATATCTATATATTTTTTATTTAAATATAAAGATGGGGCTTATGTTATTCTATAAGATTTTTGATTAAAATTACAGAAAAACTTAAATTTGGAAGACTTTTTTGTTAATAAAATACATAGTATTTATAGCTATGTGAATTTCTAATTAAAATACAAAATATTTAACTTTACATATAATTCAAATTATACCTTTTTAATATAAATATTTATTTAAGGAAATTGTAGGATTGCATATAGATTTCAAACGTGCGATATTTATTTGCCCACGAATGATTATAGATCGCTTTTTGCTCCTATTAGTTTAGCTCTTGAAGGATCGACACTATATTTATACCAACCAACATTTCATCTATTAATTGGTTAATCTAAACCACGTAAGTACATTTTGATTGCAGTCGAAACATGTCAATAAATTCATAAAAAAACCTCTATTGTTGCGGTTTCAGTATAAAAGTTTCAATTTAAAGTTAAACATTTTTACTAAACAAATTTTGTATCTCAAATGAATTTATTTTATTTGTATGTATAATCTGTGATAGATCATATATATATATACAAATTCTTTAGTCTTCGTGTTCATAATATATGTATTCTACATATATTAATTATGTAAAAAATTATACACAACACACACATAAAACAAACTATAAACTAACTTTTAAATATGCAAAAATATATTAAATAATATTGCTATATAAGTATAGTATATTAAAATAAGATAAATCATTTCTTATAATATATATATATTTATTTATATATGGTCTCATTGCACATTTCTCTTCGTGATGATGATAAAACTTTATTATATGATTATATGTATTAATAAATGGAATAAACATAAATAAATATATATACATATTGAAAAAAAATAATCAAATAACGAAATATTTAACATAATAATAATAATATATTAATATTTTTACTGTTTGCCTAAAACTATCAATCATATAATATACCCATTTCGGTTTGTTTTTTCTTTTTATGATTGCATACATACATTCATTTATATATAAATATATTCAATATATATTTTTATTAATTTGTTCACGAATATATTATTTTAAATGTTCACGATTTACAAATTATATATATTTATTTATATATATATCTAAAAAGAAATATTATTATTTTATTTTTTATTAAATTTCATTATAAATAATTGAATAAAGAATAATAGAAATATAATAATAATCATTATAATAAAAATAATAATAATAATAATATAATAAGCACACAAGAATATGTGCATTATTAATAATTCAAAAAAAAAAACAAAACATATAACATATATTTTTATATAAACATCTTTCAGAAATCAACTTAAAAAAAATTAATGATCAAATTTTGGTATTACAGTAATTTTATTTTTTTGTTGTATATGCAGATAAAATTTAAACATATATAATTTGTGTGTGGATTACTTTTACAAGGTATATTTTATTATACATATGTGGCATGTTAGAGGTTATTTAAGAATAAATAAAAGTGGCAAAGAAAGTCATACATAATTTATGTAATCAATGTTAATTCACAAATTTTAAGAGAAGGATAAATGTGAATAGTAAAAAATAAATATAAAAAAAATATATATAACATAATATTTGTATTATGTTTATTCAAAGGTATCCAAATCCAAATATGTTTGCACGTCCGTTTGGCCAGGGTGGAAAGTTAGAGTTTAAGTTATCACAAAATAACGGCTCAAACCAATTAAATATTATGATTTGATGCGACACACTTGTATGTTTAATTTGATTTAAAAAAAATCCCTTTTATTTTTATGGGAGCAGGTGGAAGGATTGGGATCAGAAAAAAATTCAGGAAGCTCAATGTTTTCCATTTGGTATATAAAAAATTCCAAGAAAATATGTATAAAACTCTTTAAGAAAATTAATAGGTCTGGAAAAAGTTCCGTTTGGTATGGAAAACGGTTCATTTAACCGGAAAATCCTATATAAAATTCAAATAGAATTGATGAATGATAAAATTTTTAAAAAAGTAACAAAAATTTGGGTAACAATTAATCTAAATTTATTTTCTGAATATTTCCTTTCCATTGCGCATTATTTCGTTATAACTTTTCACATATACAAAAGTATTTACGTTTATTATGCCGAATTCTTTAATAGGTGTAAGTACAACAAATGCCAAATAATAAACATATTACATTGAATATTTTATTCAAATACATATATGTTTACATTTAAATTAATTTCAACGTAATCGGGGCAAGAATTATGAGTTGTCCATGTTAGAACAGTTTAAACATCTAACATATCCTAAAATACAACATATGTAAATTTTACATATTTCAGTTGGTTTAAAATTTTTTTGTAAATCCGCAGATGAAAAATATATCGAATAGAATAATCGAATTCCAATTTAATTATAAATTTTAATTTAAACTCCTTAATGAAATAATCTGAAATGAAAATGAATTCTATATTTTATGATGTAATACCTCATATATATTCTTCATATATACTTCAATCATTTATATGTGGATATTTCATTAACGCATATTAATAATTCAATGCTATATAAAAGATGAACATCAATCACATTCATTAATGATAAATTGAATAATGATAAATTACAGCATATATTATACAAAAATGTTAAGCCGCATGGTAAAATAAACTGCAAATGTATACATAATGATAAAAATAAATCTTTTAAACAAATAATATTACAAAATTATCTAATTAAAATTTTATAATAAATAAATCATGCAATTATATATCGAAAAAGTGAAGTCATATAAACTATATAAATAATGTTTATGTGTGATGTGAATAACCTTTTAAAAATATTATATTATTGTTATTTTTATTATTATTATTATTCATTCGCGCAGATAAATCTAAATAATTGAATTTTAATAATACCATATAAGGTGTTTTATTACTTAACAAAAATAATAAAAAAATGTTAATATCAAAATGCATTATGTCTATTGGAATATTGCATTTTGTACACAAATAAGTATGTATATATATATATACATTACATATTCGTTTCATATATAATTTTGAATCCATAATGTATTATTTCGACTATATAAACTATATATATATATAATATGTTAAATGTTGTGCATGCAACAAATAAAATAAATAAGTTATAAAGTTTTATTATATCAAAGTTAGTTATATTATTATACCTACATTTATGAATGTAGGTATATTTTAATACTTCTATATGCAGTTTATATATATAAAGTATATTCAATTTTGTAACCATCAATTTTTGTTTCCTCGCTCTTAATTCTCTATATATGGAAATTCAAAAGGCAATATAATACCTATATCTATTTGTGTATAAAATGGTTATATAATTTAATATACATCATATATATATATATTTATGCATTTATATATATAGATAAATGTATTGCAACATAAAGTATTTCAAATTAATAAATATTATACGAGTACAAGGTGTCTGAATACAAAAATATTTACCGAATTCGGAAAATAATTTTTTGTTAATCATTTTTAATATATTAATACAACATTTAAAATGATTTTTGAACTTCATACATAGAGGCAGAGGTGGTAACTCTACTACTTACAAAATGAAATCAGCATAAAGTGCAATCATTTATAAGTGAGTGTCCATAAAAAACCATATATACCATATAAGGTAAGAAGAAACAATTCTCTTTCAATGGCATTGTTACATAGTTGAACAATTCAGAAACTCACAATATAATTCGAATCATTTTGGATACCCTGTATGAATATATAATATATAATAGATTTAAGAAGTATAAAAGATAGATGTACCAACAAAACAGACAATTATGATTATACAATAGTCAATAAAATCATTAAATATTACACCATCCAACACACATATGTGAATTGTATATTTATATATAAATATATATATATATATATTTATAAACCACTTAACTTTTAGTTTATATACATAAGACTATAAGAGAATAAAATACAAGAGTGAAATATTAACAATATATAATATTATATATATAAATATATGCAATTGATATAGAATGGATACAAATGAATACGTATATATAGTTTTTTTTTTCAATATACGAGTATATGAAAAAGTGTATTTCATAAAATTGATATATACATATAAAGTATGTATGCATAATAAACCCCTTCATATATATATATATAAGCATATATCGTTGGTTATATACATATAAAAATAAAATGTATGTATAAACATTCGACGACGACGATGATATATTGACAGAACAAAAGGCATCAATTAATTGGTCTTAGACACGCTGAAAAATCTATTGCACTTATAACAAACACGCGATGACATATTTCTGTGTTGTTCCGTATATATTATATATAAATTATTGGTACTTTATATTTAATATATAATAATACCTATATT
The DNA here is from genome assembly GCA_958336335.1 of Dilophus febrilis. Taxonomy (NCBI): domain Eukaryota; kingdom Metazoa; phylum Arthropoda; class Insecta; order Diptera; family Bibionidae; genus Dilophus; species Dilophus febrilis. Next base: position 38,583,334 of record OY284469.1, read on the forward strand.
ATATAGTGTATATATAATATATATATATATATGGATGAATTGTATGGTTCATGATCATAAATACTATATATATATATGCAATTACATACAACAATTTAATTTACAGTCTGTTTTGTGATTATACATTGCTATTATTAGAAAATATTTATATATAATAGAAAAAATAATTCATGAAAGAACTAAATAAAATACAATAAAATTGATTTTTTTCAATTCCATACGATACTATAATTATAAGATGAATTTTCACCTACAGCAGCGAATAAATTATTATTCATTAGCAATTAAACAAAATAAATTCTATGGATATACTATATAGATATGATACAAATTGAACATATCAATTGATTCATTTCCACTTAAAGGAAAGTGTGTGTATATATTATTATTATTTATTATTTCATCCATAATATTATATAATACAATAAAAATATCAATTTGCGTGTAACTTATTATTATAAAACAAAAAACAAAAATAAAAAACTTAAAGATTTAATTAATAACTTGATATATTATTAATGGTTTTAAATTAATATATTATTTATTGAATATATATATATATTTAATTTTTTATGGATAAAAGTGTACAGAGAAAAATATAAATACATTATCCGCAGATATATCATAACACATAAACCAACCATCATATGATATTGTTTGTATAATTCTATGTAGCTATATATATATATAATATAGATATTCCGATAGACTTACTTATATAAAAAAAAATAAACCAAACAATAACAATTAATTACATTCATATTTTATATAAATAAAAAACATATATTGTAAGAGTATAAAAAAGTCAATAATTATGTGCATATGTATACTCTGTTCTATAGGTATTGCAATTGCGATACAATATAACATATATAGCATACACACCGTTTTTATTTTATCGCCAGGAAAAATTCAAAGCAATTGATTTATCTCATTATTATTAATTATATATTCTATGTAGTATAAATAATATTAATATATTATTACAGTATTTTATTTTAGATAGTCGTATATTAAAAATTTGATTTATCTGGAATTGAGTATAGATGCGGTTTTATATGCATATATATATTATAGTCATAGATTATACCAAGTAAAAAATGGTTACATATATAGGTGTGTATAATAACAAAATCAATTCAGTTAATATTTTTTAAGATATATTGATGATGTATCGTATAAGAAATGTTCATAGCATGCATGAATTCTTTCTGGGTATTACATATGTGTGATAATTGATTACACATATAATTTTTTTTTATGACAAATTATCAAATACCTATATTTAGCTAATCGGACAGAAAAAAATCAACATTAATTGTTTTAACAGTATAAAAAATTCGAATGTAATTGTTCAATTTAGAATTTTATCACAAATAATTATATATCATTTAAAAAACTTTTATTGTTCTTCCTTACCATGAGACTTTATATAGTTTTGAATCATTCGTATTTCTGAGATTTTAATGAAGTCTATAATAGCAAATCACTGTCATAAAATACTATATAATGTGGAACATCAATAATATAATGTTACGATCTACAGGTTTTTTCGATAAAGTTTATTCAAATATATGCAACAAAGTAATTAAGAAAATTTAACATTATAAATGCGCACACATCGAATAAATGTATAAATGTATTATTATTATACGACAAAAAGCAATAATTTACAATAAAGAAAATGTTTGTATTATAAAACATTTTTTTCTAAATAATAAAATAATTATATACCTTTTTAAAATGAAATTAATTTTTGTAAGCGTGAATGATGAATCGTGATAAATATGAATGATTGTGATGGAATTGGAAATGAATTTAAATGTATTTTTTTATAAATACAAAATTACACATTAATATTGAAGTTAATGCAAGCTGGGTGTTTAATATATAGATGGATATATTACTATAGAAGTTTTTAAATTCACTATATGCGTATATGCGTTTTTCGTACATTTATGAGATGTGCACGATTTGATATATATGAATAATATAGCAAAATGTAAAAATTGCAAATTGTTTGCTATATCGTAGTGTCATGAAAAACCAACTTTCCAATCCGTTCGATTACCGTAAACAACGTTTAAGAATAACGCAGATTAATACGTGAATTTATCGAAATCAATAGCATCCGCGCATATAAGTTCGGTTATGCTATCAAATTTTGATAAAATATATGCATTCTAAAGTATATAACAATTATCATTAAATTGAAATTAATTAATGGACCAATACACTTATCTTATAATTCAAGAAATCTTTTAACTCAGTATCTATTAACTTCTTTCGAAACAAAAGATTTGGAAATTCAATTTGCCAAGAACATCAAGATTACAAAACATTCTCCATGAGCTAGTATTTCCACCTTATTATATGACTATTTAAATTTAGCATTTCTTATTAAAGTATGTTCACGCAAAATCACTTAAATGTATTCAATGAATCATAGGTTTACGGCAATAGTACTCCGAGGTTTTATGGGCGCTAAACCAATTCTGCCGTATAGTAACGAACAAAAAACAAATGTATACAAACGAAATATTTTTGTATTGAAGTTAAAATTACAATGTATATTTAATTGATAGGCGCCCTTTTGATAGTAAAACTCTTGAATCGAATATATTATAATCTTTCACTTAAGCAATTATATATAAATACCATTCTATAAAAATAAAATATTTTACAATATCGCCTAAAGAATATAATGAATGCATTACATATATGATATATTATTAATAAAATTGTTTAAACTTTCATTTTTTTTTTATATTTAATCCAATATTCACTTCATTCATTTCATATTATTAGTATTTTTTTTTTGTTTAACACTTTCATTTCTATATATATTTTATTTACGTAGTATTTTAAAATCATTTATATTGAGTAACAATAATAAATAACATATAGTAAAATAATGAGTTTATTGTATTTTTTTTATTTATTTTTATATTGTGCTATTATAAATAATATTTGTATTAATATAAATCTTTCATTAATTCATCACGCACATCAATTTTGTCATTTATTTGTAAGAAAATAGTCTATATAAGCGAGTCTGTATTTATATATTTACACAAAGTCTATATATAAATTAAATATTAACCTAAATATTGAAGGTAAAACTATAATGTAATTCAATTATATGGGAAGTATCATAGTTTAGTCTGCGACAAAAAATATAAATATTCATTACAGTGTTTGATACTGTCAGGGATTCACAATTTTCTTAAGTTCTTATTCGAGTATTCCAGTTTAACTTTAAAAAATTCGTTAGCTTGTTCGAATAATAGAGCCCTTTAAAAACTTTTTTTCCGTTTTCGTCAAAAAATGTGTCTGTGTTGTAATTATCATAATAATGATTAATCAGCAGTTCAAATAGAAAATTTAGTAAAAAAAAATAGTTTATAAACACTTAAATAAAGAAAATGCAATAACACAACTCTTTTATTTTTTTTTCTTTCATATTGAAATAGATTTAGCCCGTTTGGTATAAAAAATATTTGTAATATTTTTCACTTATTGCATTATAATTTTGTATATATGCATAAATAAGAATACGAGGTAAGAAGATGAAAAAGGCTTATTTGATTTGAATTATTATATATATATATATTCATATTCATTATAGATTGACTATCTCCTTTGAATAATGTTTCAATACAAAATGATTTTAATATATTTGTATTCTATACATTTCTATACATATACTGTAATATATGCATTAATATTATTACAAAGTGTTTTTATTTTGTTTGATTTTTTTTTTCAAAAAGACGACAAAGAAGATTTTGATTTATAAATTGCAAATAAATAAATAAATAAATTACAAAGAAGACATATATGAATCTGCATATACATATATCGGTAATATATAGTATTGTATGCTAATTATTTAGTGTCAATCAATCTTCATGTAAATATGCACGTATACAAATAAAATAATAATAAATGGGTATTATCGCTATATATCACATAATGTATATAAACCTAAACAACTGATGTTTGTACCTAATTCTATTTAACAATCGAGATATAGAACATAAGACAGAAATACAGTAAAAATAAATTCAAACAAACACAGAATAAGGTTTCATTTTTAGAATAAACCATTCACAATTGACAATATGGATATATATATTTATGCTAATTTATATTTAAAACAAATTTATATAGTTTTATTAAAGTTTGTAAAAACATTATATATGTCCCAATGGAATTGATCAATCAAGGTTGGTATTTTACCTATATAATAATAAATGTTAAATGATGTGGCATATTGCAAGCTAATAGATGATAAAAATTGATGATTTCCGGAATAAGTCAATTTTTGTAAAGTCTTCAAATAATATATTTAAGCTTTCTTTAACAATTAGATTTATAAAAAATGCAAATAAAATAAATATAATATTAAAAAAAATTGATTATTGTATTGAAATTTGATTTTTTTTGGAAATTTGGAAAGATTATGTTAGCGTACAATTGCGATGGCTGATCTATGTTTTTAAATTATATAAAGTAATATTATATTATAAAAGTAATATAATATACAAATAATTCGGAATTTGTATATTTTAAACTATTTATATAATAAAGTTTATATCATATTTTTTACCTTTAGTTTTTATTGAGTTCCTATATGTATATTTATTTAAATACACATTTTAATTCTCACTCGCAGCTTGAGTTATATTGTTATATGTTATATGTACATTTAACAGCATTTCATTTTTTTTAATAACGCCAACGAACGAGAAATTTTTTTTTATTTTATCCACAATCATCAATAAGAAAAAAGAATTAATAAAATTTTTTTCATGCGTGCGAATTAACATAAAAAGTAGATTTTAAGTTAAATTATGCTCATGTTATGTATATACATTTTATATACGAATGTGGAAATTCTTTTCAAAACTTTTAATTCTTTTCTTTCTTCTTTAAAAAAAAAACAAATCTAAAATAAATTATTAATTCATCTATACATACGAATATTTAATGTATAGATAGTATAGACGCGGTATACATATAAAATAAATATAATATGCTAATCGCGCACATTTATCGTGGTTGTATTATATATGTTATAATAATAAAAGTATAGTATTTTTTTACAATATAATTTATTTTTTATTTATTTTAATTATTTTGATAAAATAAAAACATTTTAAAAATTTCTTTCTTCTTTTTCTATTTAATTATTACAAGATATAAATTTAGTTTTTTATTACTATATTGTATTATTATACATATATGTATAAATTATGTAAATGTGTGATTTTATTATTGATATGATATTCTTGTGCACACAAAGCACAAGCACACAAAGTATAAAAAACCAGCATATATTTTTTTAAATATACAAAATTTATTAGAAAATTATGCATTTTATTTATAAATCATTAACTTTTAATTTAGGAATATTTAATATGAGAGATTTTTTTTTTATATCATTATATGTACAATTTTAGTTTTAATTAAATAATAAAAGAAAATATAGCAAATATTAACAATAAACTGATAAATTGTTTTGCATTTTTAACGGATTATATGTGAGTTGTTTGTATTATTGTATTTGTTTTCGGGTATAGAATTTTTGACAGCAATTTCTAGTCCTAGGCAGTACCTTGATAAGCTTCATGCGGGATGGAATTTTTATGTTAGTTTACCGAATAAAAAATATATATACCAACATGAATTTAATTTTAAACAATTAATCTATTTCCAATAGCAATTCTACGTTTCTTTTTATTATTTTAATAGAAAGTGCGAAATTATTACCTTAATTTTTTGTTTTTTTTTATAATAGGTTTTAAAGGGTTGTTAAAAATATTAACTTTTCAAGATCGTCACGCATCCAAATTGCACACAGGTAGTAACAATTTATGAATTGTCATAAATAATACCCCAAATTAAACAGAATGGTATATAACAAAACAAAAGTAACAATAGGATTTATTTTTTTGTATGATATACACAACAATTTTATTACCGGCAAACATTAACCTCTTTTCATAATAGATATATATCAGTTATTCGATGTTTGTTTATATGCATTTATACATTTTTTCAATAATGCGTATATTTGCAATATACAATTTCAATCGATTTATTAGTCATACGTATTAAAATACATTTTAAATATACAATATATAGTATAGGAATAGAGGTAAAATAAATAATGCCATTCATCCACTTTACTTTTTATATTTATACAAACAATACAATTTTGCGTTTATATAAAATGCATATACGCAGAAAATTGCATTTAACAACAACCATAAATAAATCGAAATTATTACTATATATACCATAGTATAGAATATATACATATATTTATTTATATTTATATATACCACATCAAACACATACCATCAATTACATTATTACAAATATTTTAGGGATGTTAAACAGTATTATAAAATTTGCAATCTATTGTTACCCAAAATAAAAAAAAAAAGGTATATTATACACATTACACAGTAGGGTATAATATTATATATTATCGATTTAAATACAAACAACAACGCAAACACATAATAAAAAAAATTGTTAAACCTCAATAGTAATTCCATATCATATAATAATAATAATAATAATAATAATAATAATAATAATAACCAATATTAAATATGCTTTCATATTACATAAAATCCTCATATTACATATTTATTATGAATGATCTCTTCATATATATGGATATAGTAGAGTGCGTGATGTATATTCAATATGGATATATTACTAGATATAAAAACCAAATCATTATATTAAAATACTATATATACTATTCTATTCACATCTTTGATAATCATAACAATAATAATAATAATAACAATAAACACAACAAAAATAATAATAATAATAATAATAATAACAATAACATCAATAATATTCGATAATATAACAGATTTGGTAAATAAACAATAAAAAAAATTGTTATTGTGTGTTTATTTATTAACTTTTCATATTATAATAAAATTAAAATTTTATAATATTCATATAGTTGGTTGGTATATGTTTATGATTTTTTTTTATGTAAAATAAACAAACAAAAAATATAAATAAATATTTAAAAAAATATTCAATTATATATAATAATAATTAAAATGCATTACCAAAATAAAAAAAATAAAAATACGTACAATTCAATAAATAAATCATTTTATATTTACGATATTGAACGCATCAAAGAGATCATATATATACCCACCGCAATCTCATTTATGCATATGAAAATTAAAAATTCAATAATATTATAAAAATTACTTTGGTATTTAAAAAATTATTATATCCCATTCGAGTCTGATATATGCAATGGAAAAGGTTCCCTGCCGGAAATAAATCATTTTGAATATTATTACAGAGTTTTTTTTTTTAATTATTATATACAGAGTTTTTTATTGTTCTGCTTTATTGAATTTATATAATATTTATATTTTTCAATAATGTAAATCGCAAATATGGTTACAAATAATATTCATTTTTAGGACAAATGGGAATCCGCTTATAACATTATATGTAATTATCTAACTATAGTATAAACGAATCTGAATCTGAATATCATGGTAAGGGACCCAGCTAAGGGATCTGAATGAGAAAACAATTGTTGTAAAGATATTTTTCAGTGTACAAATAAATAAAATGGGATTGGAAATTAAGGTATAATCCAAAATTTTAATCATACTATATTTGGGTTAAATTGAGAAATTATGGAAAATCTTTCATATTTTTTTTTGTGGTAGATTAAATGACCATTTGCGTTCAGATCATAATGATCACAATAAAATTCGAATAATTAAAAATTCACTATTTATTATTTTGTTATAAATATGGTTTGCTTTTCATATTATCATATGATGTGCATTTTATATATCGAAATAAATATTAAAATTTATATCCAATTTCATTTTGTTTCTATTGTATATATATGAACGTAATATATACAATAAATATGCGATAATCTATAAATGATACCACCTATATATACATTTTTCTACCAACGAAAGTATAATAATTTATATAGCAGCACAATATTTATTGATTTATACTATTTTGTATTTTTTATTATTTATTGATCATATATGGAAAACATTTACATTTTTCAAAACATTTATATAGTATTTCAAGTTATTGTGAGCAATATATGAAATAAATCATATATGATATATAACAATTATATTAAAAACGATATAAAGGTATATTTTAATAAATTTAAATTGTTTCGAATCATTTAATCAATATATATAGATAGATAGATAGATGTTCTTTGGAGGTTTTTAACACGTTGACTTTTTTTTTCAATTCAAAATATTGATGTTTTTTTTTTTTTTGCAAAAAACGAAAGGTTTAGTTTTTCTGAAAGATACCGGGTAAATGGATTTTACCTATATAGAACAAAAAAGAAATGTATTGCCGGATCTCGGGAAAATTATCGATGTCTTTTGATTTAGTAAACTTTTAAGATATATTTTACTATTTAAAATGTCAGAAATCGATAAAATTTTCATTATTAATTTGCATAATAGCAAAATTAAAAATGTACAGAAAAAAACAGGATTAACAGGAAATAATGATTAGGCAAAATTTAAAACTTAAATTTGTTCATGAATAGTGTATATATAATCTTTACATGTCTAACAGAATTGTATAAATACCGATACATATTGTCCCTGATAGTAAACCAATGAAATATCTCTTGCTTTTTTTATTGAATACATCGTTTTTGTATTACAAACTCCAAGATTAATATATTACACATAATAACATTTAAAACATTATTTATTATATTAAATAATTCATATCTGTAATCCTTTATAAATGATATATATTTTTATATAATACTAAATCTTCATCATTAATATTTATTCAGAAAACAATTAGAATAAAAATAAATTGCATTTAATAAAACAAAATTAATTTGTGCAGATATATTGATGATGCCTCCTCTTATACAAATTTATCGTATATATTATATTTTATTCATTCACAACAAATATAAAATCTTTCCTTTTTTTTTTTTTAAGGTGTGCAAATATTAAATTAAATTCTTTTAGTTTTTTTAATGGTTTGTTTGTTGTTGATTTTTGTATTGCGAAAACAATTAGAATCAATTTTATAACATAAAACATAAAACAATCATAATGAATATACATATATTTGTATATAGAGGGAAGTGTATTTTATAAATGAATAAAACAAGAGATTTTCGTTGTGGGATGTATCGGCGCGTATACAACAACATTTATCCAAACACAGTAAATGTATATGGTTTCATTGTCATATATACCTTTATCTTCTGAACATTTATATCTGTGTATATATTTTTACCTTATATCCGAATGCATTATAAAAATATATATATAAATATACATGAACCAGCCAAACAATCTGTAAATGTTTTTTATGTGCATAAATTATATAATATTATATTAGATATAGGTATATTTTATATATACATATAATTTTTCAAATACGGTATATATTTATTTATATATGTTTACATATGAGAAACCATTAAAACTGAATGAATATACGAACATTAAATTAATTTATACAAATTAAAATGCTAAAAACAAAACATATGTTTTGCAAAATTATATTTTATATTTTTCTTTTCGAAATTATATTATTGATTTATTATATTTATTTACCTTGTATATTTATCGATATATTTTTTATTTATTGTTTTATGGTTTTCCTTTTAATATTCATGTATTGAAATACATTATTATTTGGTTTTAGTGTCGAACAATGAATTTGTAATAATGTTAAGGTATAGATTTTTTTATATGTATATTCATTCTAAAAGATCTTTAGTTACTGCAATTACGAATTCTTACGCTTTTATGCTACTGATATACTTTTCTTAATTGTTTGGTTTAACAAAAAAAAAGTATATATTGAATTATGTGCATGATGATTTTTTAAAAGTATTAGCATTTAATACTTACACTAATGGGAAAAACGCAAAATAACCAAATGATAATAAATCACATGATAGCTTCGATATGGGTATAAATAAAGAATAAATGTAAAACCTTAAGTGAAATGCCACCAGGAAGATTATATATACATTGTAAAACTTATCTATAGATAATTTTTAGCCTCAATATATAAAAAAAAATCAATCGCAGAATTAAGTTGATAGATATTTCACCCGATATAATCAATACAAAAACATTAATCAAATGTAACTTAACGCCAAATATAACTACAAAAAAATATTTTAAAATGTAATTAAATATGAATTTTCATTTTGTAAAACTTTCATGATTGAATAATGAATTATGAAAAATTTAGTAATCATATATATACATATTACATATATATAGAATTTAATAATTCATATACTCGAAAAAAATTTATTGAACAGTCTACACGATTTCAAAGAGGTATTGATCATTTATATAAAATTCATTAAAAACATATTAAATTTAAAAATGTAAACGAATTTTAAAAGTAAAAATAAACAAAAATTTAACTTTAGTTAAACTGTATAATTAAATAAATAATGTATATGTGTTCTATATACAGGGAATTTTGAAACATTGAACTTACACAAGGTATACATGGAATAAAACATCATAATATTAAAGCAAAACAATAAGTGATAAACATACCTATATAAATATAAAATACACAATTCAAATTACACTTTAACAATTGTATGTTTGTATCGTTTTTTATTTTTTTTTATTTATGTTCATTTTAGTATGGATTTTTTGTTTTTTATTAATACAAAAAAACCCAAACGAACTATTATTATATCGCGAATTATATATGATTGCTGCATATACCATATAATAACAGAGAGACATCAAAATGCATTACAATAATAAACAGAGAAAAAAAAACAAATTCACGAAACATATTCATTTAAATGATTAACCATTGCGGGAATACGTGAATTTGCAATATAACTCCAAAATATTAACAATATAAGAAACTCCGCACCGCATATATAGAAAATGCGAGTATATTATTATGTGTGCATATTATATTGAAATATAAATTTTGTAAAGTCAAAGACCTATAACCAAATCTGGTTTGTTTATTTTATTGTTATATTATTTCTGTTTTGTATATTATAAGGTGTTTCCTTTTTTCTTCTTTTCGAATGCATGTATACTATAACCAAATACTTAAGCCTCGATTTCTATGAAAATATTTTATTTATCACAAATATGATATTTGTGATATAAAAAAAAATGTGCTTTTTCTGAAATTTATTTTGCCTGGATAAAAAAACCGAAATTTAATAATAAATACCAATTGCTGTTAAATAATTCCATTTTTTATTAGTTTGTAAATTAACTGGATATTTTATTATTATGAAATTAAATCATAAAAATTAAATAAAATGTAAATAAAATGAAAAATGAAGTTTGGACGACGGTCAGCCGACGGCAATAGAAGAAAAAATATCAATGTCCGCCGTCAGTCCGCCGTCCAATATTCATAAAAAGCACCGCCATTGAAATGCATGTATTTTCAATTTGACATTTGCCGTCGTCTGCCGTCGGCATTTCATGAAAAGCATTACTTTAAGTGTATGTAATCATATAATTTTACCAATTGTTATTTCTCATACAATCAATACCATTTTTTGAGTATACAGATTTTTTGATAATAATTCTGCCATAAATGATAAAAGTAAAAGAAATAATTCCATATAGTTCAATATAACAAACAAACTGTACGGTTCTAATCCGTTAATAATAGGTATTTGAAATTTTTTTAATTTATTGTTGAAATATACAAATAATTTGCGTGCCGAGAAATATTAGGAACTCATCTAATATATACCTAAGGAGTGTGATTTATAGGTTTAACGAATATATAGAAATGTGTTTTTATTAAGCACTGTCGTATTTTTTTTAATTTTGGACAAAACTTAACCCCTAATTCATAGCAATTGATAAAAAATCAATATATTATCTTAATTCTATATATGTAAGGTAAGGTAATATTTGACATATATGATTATCGAATATATAAGTTCATCTAACCTAATTTCTATATATGTGTATATCGTCCAAAGTCCAAAACTATATGGTATTTGATCCTTTCCAAATTAATTCATTTTGAGTACGTGCAAGGTCATTTATCAAGCAAAAATATTCAATATTTAATAAAACAAATCCAAATGTTATTATTAAACATAAGTATTCTCCCATTTTCGCATCACGTGCACCGTTAATTATATATAGTTTCGATTATTTGTTTATATGCTTATAAAATATTTGGATTTCTAGAATTCTTATTCTTTGTATAGGATGCGATGATATTAAATTATATTGTATATACAAAGTTAAATCTCAAATTACATTATTTCTTTTTTCTAAATATCCAAGCTTCCATATATACGATAACCATTTTTAAAGTGTTGTAAATATCATCTAACTATATAAAATCTATAATTTATATCTATATAAATATACTATCTACTACTATGTATATCTATAAAAATCTTATCTTACATATACGAATATTTATAACCTTCGCACTATTCATATAGATAGATATTTCATTTTCATATATACCTTAAATCCTTAAATTTATACCAACATATATAAATATAAAATTTCTGCTGGCTATGACATTTGATACATCTTTTAGGTTATTCAATTACAAATATACTATGTATATATGAAGTTATAAATATACAATGTTTTACACATCATGAACTGAAAATGTATATTATGATATTATTCAGGTTTTTCGTACATATATATTTTTATATAGTATACATACGAAATAAACCGGGCTCATTCAAAAACATTTATTTATATCTTATATCCTTATATGTATATTTATTTGAGGTATAAAATTGTATTATATATATACATTATACAATGTACGATTTTTACATATTTTAAGTAAATATTATTTTGTATTTATTTGGTTTTATAAATTTTAAACATTTGATCAACAAGTTTCAAATAAAAAATGTATGATCTGTATATACAAATATTACAGTATACAAAATGCTTAATATAAAATACTTAATAAAAAAATAAATATTAGAAAAGAATGATTTTCAGAATTTCTATATGCGAAATTAAATTATCCAAAAAACATAATTACCAATATTTTGAAAATTCACACACCTACAGTACAATTCGAAAGGAACTTTATTAAGTTTTATATGTCGATTTTAGAGTTAATATTTTTGTATCTAATGACTATAATTTACAAGTTTAAAGTTACATTTTTGTAGACGCCTATATCGGAATATTAGTTAAATTGGAATTTTTTTTAATGAAATCGAATTCATTTAAGAAATTGCTCGTTTTGATTTGATATCCAATAGAATATTATGTTGGTTTAAATCGCATTTTGAGTTGGAACATTTTAAAAATAAATGTATGCTATACTATGAAGAATTTCTAAATGTAAATGTGATAAAAAATAATATATTATGTAAAGGGATTTATAATAAAAACATTAACTATTTTTGCAAGTAAGCAATGCAATTGATGTTGTTACATATAAATATAAATAAGAACTTTTTAAATATCCATATGAACAAATAATATACATGCAACTGTCTGTCCATCTATACTATCAATATGATGAATATAATATCAAAACATCGAATTTAATTTTAGTAATCTACGTTTAGTTTAAAATTGTTCGTATACATAAAATATTCAAAACATAACCGAAATATTGTATAATATCATAATATTTTTGATTATTGTGAGGGGATTATATTCATGTATATACCATAGAATTATCATCTATCACAAAGTATTTTGTTCAAAATTTCAATATAAATGCTAAATCTATATGTCTATATTGCTATACAGACGTATTATTTCAGTATTTTATGTATTATTATATTGTGCAGACTGCAGATATCAAATATAAATCCATACTTGAAATATCAAGGGATAGCACTGCAACCACCAATACCTTTATCAAAAAACCACACAATAGATGATATTTCTCATATACATATATTATAAATTATTTGTATTATAAAGGTATATGAATATAGTTTAAAATCATTTAGCAAACATTATTTGTATATGATGTACTCAAATCATATGATGAATGAATATATACATGTATTCAATATATATTGTGAAATATATGTTTTAGAATATGAATATTTATATATACGCATATTTATAAATCTAAACATTTTCAATATTCATTAATTTTTGCCATATATGTATTAAAATCTAATATGTTTTTGAATTAATTTAAAAGTTTTGATATTTAAACATAGATATATATGATATATATACAAACGTATAACTAAATGTATATTAAATTTTACACAATTTAACCCATCCCAATCGAATTGAAAATGTATGAAAACATAAATTGCAAATATATAAAGATTTACAAACTGGATGTATTATTATAATAATCTAATGTGCAATATAATATTAGAAATATTGACCATTCTATACAATATATTTAATTAATAGCAGATTTATCAATATCTGAACTGTATATATGTCGATTCTACATCGAAAACATTAAAATGATTTTCATGATGGACTAACGACTAAATAAATACATTATTTTACAGAAATATACATTTGATGTTGAAACTACAATTAACGAGTAACATACAATTAATACACTTTTCTTTCAAAGTGCTGCAACCGACGATTAGCTTTAGAGCTCCACATAACAGTCTGCTGGTTTCATATAACCAGTTGATTTTTTACGGTTTCGATGATTATAGTTGCATGACCAAACTAAATAGAAACTGTATGTGAAATTTGAAATCAGAATGCATATTGATTATTACACACAGAAAAAAATTTATTAATATTTACGAAAAATCGATATAAATTTTACGAAAAACTACGTTAATTTGGCTCCAAAGTCACGCATCATTAATTTTACGAAAATGTTTTACTAAATTCTATCTCATATATTCAATAAAGCTTTTGCTAATTTTTATAAAGCTATGATATAATACGATTAATTTTACTAATTGTAAGCACATTTTATATTCTATCACACATTCCGTAGCTTTAAATAGATACATTATATAAAATTAAAGAAATGTTTTTTAAATTTTATGAAAATTTTGGTAAATTCTATGTTACTATTTGTTTTAAATTTACAATACACGTATTCTAAAATGTACGATGCCGTATCATGAATTCTAAGATACAGATATCTAAATTTACAGAAATGGTATTCGTAAATATGAATACACTATATCGTAGGTTTTACGATACATACCTAGATATCTAGATAAAGCCTTATATAAAATGTTTATAAAATTAAAAAATGAATGCAAAATAAATTTTCTTAAAGTATTTATTTCAAAATTCAAAAAAATAATAATATAAAAATAAATATTAAAAAAATACACATTCAATATGTAATAATAAAATATAAAAATAAAAAAAAAACTTCTTAAAAAATTATGATTATGAGTTAGAAAAAACTTATTCTTATTCCAAATTGACATCATGATTGTATTCAAAATCAACTCTTAACCCACTCTTAAAATCCTTCAATAAGTTTTCTATGTGATGACGTTCAAGTCGTTGTAGCCTGTTCACGGTAATCTATAAAACGTCTTCTTCTATAAAATCAAAAATCATTGCGTTGTAACATTAAATAATTTTTAGTATATTGAAATTAAAAAAATAAAATTAAATTAATTACTGCCACGTCGTAAATGTGATTCAATTAAATACAACGCAATATTAACAGTACGTTTAAATACAGTACGTATTTATTTAAATAAGTATTAAAAAATACATTGGTTTTATTGCACGTGTACGTTTGCAAAACCAAAAGAAAGAAATCAAGCCATTGAATTCACTACGCGTTTAAGGATTTTTTAGTATATGAAAATGACACAAACCTTTAAATTTCTGGTATAATTCTGCACAATTCCATGTAACTAATAAATTATATAAAACTTCTTCAATATTTTCAGCTACGGATGGCATATTATTGGTTGAAAATAGCTCCATTTGGGTTGCGTTTGCCAGTTCAATGTAGGTTGATGACGATGCCAAGTTATTGGTCATCATCCATTGTCAACAAACACTTGGTCATAATTCAGATTTATTTCGTTAATCTCTTCCATTTCATTTACAATTTTCACAATTTTCACAATATTCACAATGAAATCACAATCACAAATTTATATTATTATAAAAATATATTATAAAAAAAACATTTAATCACGTCCTACGCAAATATCGATCACAATTTGTTCTAATAAATGCACGCGATATATGCAAAAAAAGATGATGCAATCCGTTTTATATTGCGTATTTATAATAATACGCATGTTAGAATTTATGATGCGCAATGTAAAATTTAATAGATAAATGGTATTTTTTAAGAGAATAGTGTTTGAAATAACAACATTTTCGATAAATTAACGATACGGTATATTAAAATTTACGTATTAATTTTAACATTTATAACTCATCAGATAAAATTTAAGAAATGAATCGTAGACACTTTTAATTGTATAAATTCATTAAATTTATCGTAATAATTACGACATTGTGTATTTAAATATAAGTTATAACATTTAAAATTAAGAAAATTATGTTTAAAATAAGCCAGCATTTCGTAAAATAAATAATCCTGTATCAACGAAATTGATTTCGTAAATTTTATGAACGCTTATTATAATGTATCAGCTCACTTATTAAATTTTACGTAATTTTTCGTTAAAGTAACAGAAATTTAGTTAATTATTACGAAAATTCTGTTAGAAATTAAGAAAATACAAAAAGATGGGTTTTACGAAAAATTTTGTAAATTATAGTACATAAATTTCCCTGAGTGTATACAACATTTTTTTGTTATATTATACCACATTTTTATCAATGAAAATTTAGAAATATACAAAAAATAATTTAACATAATTGTTTTCTATTGTAAATTGATTCAAGAATCTTCCCTATCATTTTGGAACTTACAATAATAAAAGATAATTATAACCATGTTGGGTTTTTCGAATGTCAAAAATGATTGCATTCAAACTGGGATTATGGTAAAAGAAAAGCCAACAAAAAATATCCTCCAAAATATCTTTAAATGAAACATTTTTTTCGTGTCGGATGACGAAATACAAACATGTCCTATAGTCCAAATATACTGACAGATAAATTGTAAATATTTGCAGGTCAAATGCATTTTGAAAATTTCAATTAAACATGGGATTATTGGATTTCCTTCGCCATACACTATAACGTCAACTATATATATATAAAATTAATAAGTCATGATTTTAGCAATATATGTATGGTCTATATAACCCGTTTAATGTATATCATATTATAATTCAATATAGAACAAATATTTTGTTGAATTTGCAAAATATAAATTAATACATATGCCATCATGACATATTAAATGAATTCATTTTAATATGCATGATGTTAAAATTAACAATAAAATGAAAAAGAATAAATCAATCAAAGAGTTTCTATTGTTATATTAAATAAAGCGGCAATTCATTTAGTGTTAAATTTACAGATATATTAAATGATTTTGAAACAGAAAAATACAGAATTTGCATTTCTTCATTAATTTATCAAACAATACAAACAAATAAAATCTTTTTGTATTTTCCACATATTATACAATTTATGAGTTTTTCCATTTATTTATATACCATTAAGGATTTATGACAAAATATCATATACACATAATTCAAAACTATTATTATTATTAGTATACTACTATAATATGAAATTAGTTCCGTAAAAAAATGTTTTTAAGTTTTTAAAAAGCAATTAATTTTCAATATAAAAAACGTTCATTTACATAAACATTTTGCAGAAACCGAATTGAAAAAAGAACGAATGTGTTGTTTATCATTTAGAATTTGACCAAATCAAATATGCCGAAATGCCTGACAGTTTCATGTCAGTTGAATTTCATATTCTCAAATAATACCGTAACTCCTCATTTATAGAAAAAAAATTCCATTTATGTTCATGATTGGATTTTATTTAATATTATGTAGTATATTTATGTTCACTATTGTTATAATCTTTGGTATATGGGTTTATATATATAATACGATATGGGATATCATCATTCAAATAAATATTAAAAAGTCATCATATCTTTTCATCTTTTTTATATGAATAATATTTTATTTTATTTTCGAGTGGCTTTGTGTCACAGATTTTCTATTTTCCATATTACGTAAAATAAAAAAAAAAAATTTGTGTTCGTGTTGAAATTTTCAGAAATAAAGTAAAAAAAATTCGTACATGTGTTCTTATATTTAAATATGTATACCATCTATATATATATAATATCCATATATAATACTATATGCCATCATCATCTTGTTGTTATTACTCTTATTGTTGTATATATTTATATAATATGAGTGTAATGCATATATGTACTTAGGTTAAGAAAGAATTTCTAAAAATGTATATATATGAATAACAATGTGTTTTGTTGTTATTGTTCAGAGGGTGTATTTTTTATATTATAATATTTTGCTATAAATACGTCGTACAAATGCGTTCTATCATCCTCATCGCATAAAAAGGATATATGCATAAAAATATATACACATATTACGTGAGTATAAAATATCCTGTTTATACATTTTTAAATATAGAAAATTGTTTATTGTCAAAGCTTTGGAGTATCTTTTATTATTATTATTTACAAGTATATTATATATATACATATATGTACGGTGACTCAAAGTACTGGTTCAATGTTTGAAAATTTTCGTTTGAACTGGAATAGAGATGTGAAATATCAAAATATTTTTTAAATCATATTTTTTTTAAATTATATTTTTTTTAAATTTCTTAATTATTTGTGAATAAGAATACAAAAATAAAAATTTCGAAAATTATTAATTCCCCTTTTTATTAACATTTTTGCAAAATTTCTACATTGGCTCAGTACTTTGGCTTTATAATTTATAACCATTATGTCTAACAGTGTGTGAGATATTGTTACAAATGATTTTAAAAGGACTATGCATTACTTAAAAATAGTGTATATATACACAAATTATAATTAGTTTTATGTTTTTAGGTTAGTATTCTATAAAATTTAATAGTATACAGATAGAATCAAACTCATTAACTAAGATACTCGAAAAATAATGTCAAAGCCCTTCTAATGAAAGGATATACCTCAAGGATAATTGCAAGAATGCCATTTTCGGTTCTAATACTATAAATTGAGTACGATATAAAAGTAATATTGACTGTGACAAAAGCAAAGGTAGTCCACCAAAAATATTTCTAAATAGCAACAAGCTCCATTATGACAACGCATTAGAACTGGGCAAAGCGTAGATGCAATATAATTAAAATATTTTTAGAAAACGGATGAGAACACACAAGTTACGACTCTCACGGTTCTAAATTCATTAAAATCATGCGAAAGGGTATCAGGAAATAAAGGAAAAGCCATATCAAACCGAAAGACGTATGCGATCGCTTTATGAATGTGCCAAAAGCTACCCCGAATGGAATCTAGCGGGCTAGGAAAACATTGTATTAAGTGACGAATCAAAAAAATAATATATTTTCATCCGACAGACGTAATTGGATTTGGAAAAAAATAGCGAACCACTTACTATATGCATGGGATTCAAGGAACCAACAAATTTGGAAGTGATTCGGTTACGGTGGAGGCTGAGTGATCGGAAAAACACTCTGCAAATTCCATCGAATTGAAGGAAAAAAGCATCCAAACACCCATATTTCTATTTTAAATGCAAAAATAATGGAAAGAATTAATTTGCTAGAGCCAACTGCACCTTTCAACATATTTCAACAGCATGGTGACCCCAAACGTACCACCAAAATAACCATGAAAAGGTTTGAAAAAAATCCATATTGGTATTAAGGTGGTTTCCATCAAGTCTTGACATCAATATAATCGATCACGCCTAAAATTTGGTAAAAAAACACCGCAGGATATTATCTTAATGATCCTATCAACAAGGACGAACTATAGAGATAAATTCTGGAAGTTTGGAGCGACATATTGGAGAAAGATTTTGAAAATATATTTAATTCACTTCCCCAAAAAATCAAGTATTTGTATTAGGCAAAGGGAGGATATAGAAAATATTAAAATAAAGCGTATATAACGTATTTTATGGGGCGTATAACATACATTTAATGTCGGCAAAAGTACTGAGCCAATGCAGAAATTTTGCAAAAATGTTAATAAAAATGAGAATTAATAATTTTCGAAATTTTTATTTTTGTATTCTTATTCACAAATAATTAAGAAATTTAAAAAAAATATGATTTAAAATATATTTTGATATTTCACTTCTCTATTCAAGTTCAAACGAAAATTTTCAAACATTGAACCAGTACTTTGAGTCACTGTATATAATATGCAAGGATTTTATGAATCATATCAAATAATATTCGTATATATGATTTTAAGAGTGTATATATACATATTTCATATAAGGAATCCTTATTTATTATTATTATTATTTTCTTCTTTTTTTTTTTTTTTTGGTAAATCTCTTTATTATTTTTTTGTTTGCAATTTTTTCACAGTATAGTACTTTCATTTTCTATATAGATCTTATGATATTTGCATTTGTTTGAAATTATTATTCAATTCGAATTGTTTATGTAAATATATGTATAGATATCAATAAGTTGACATCCTCTATAATATACAAGAATTTATAAATGGACCATAATATACACGACACGACAAATTATTCCATATTTACTGGAACATTTACTTATTTGTTTATATATTATTCCATATTTACTTATTTGTTTCTTATTTACTGTTCTTAAGTCATATTTCAAATCTGGAATCAACATACGTAACACGATTATATATGTTCTTTAGAATGCTATTTGATATGTATTATAAAAAATTCGACAACTTTCATCACGAAATTAATTGATAAACGATATTTTCCGATTTGATGGCATCTCTTTATTATTTTAAATATTATGGAGATACGGTAAAAGGATTACGAATAACTTTTAAGGAATTAAAAACAAAAGAACTCTATTTGATGTATACCAGAGATGCCAGGAGTTTATATAGAAGAAAATAATTTGAAATCATATACACAGTTATAGTTAATATAACATTTTATATACATAGCATACCATTTAAAAATATATAAATGTTGTTTCGTCATATAAAAACATAGTGCAATTTTGTTATTAAAAATGTTTATATACGATCTTTCCGGAATTTCATAAATTTTATGAAATAAATTTATTTAATAGTATAACACTTATATATTTCATATATACATACCTGAAATATATAAATCATTGTGAGGTATTGTCAAATATTATTTACTCATTTCTGTTCGAAAAAAAAAATGGATGAAGTCCATCAATTTAGTTGTCAACTTAATAAATAAACAGTATATTAAATCTCATACATTACTTAATGTATTTAATATACATATTGTTCATATACATAATGTATATATATAGATAGATAGATATAGATAGGCAATATTATATATACCTTTTCAAGCATAATCTAATGTATAACTTTATATAAAATATTTCTTGGATTTTGAATATTACACTTTATATACATGAATAACCAAAAATATTTGTAATGAGTTAGCAAAAGGGTTATTTATTACACAGCTTTATATAAAATACAATAAAATACCTTATATATCCATATAATATGTATATTCTAATATTATATAAGTATTTATGTATATAAAATATATACAATTCATTTCGTGTTCTACATCATTTGTCGTAAAACTTTCTGAAACCAAAAAAAAAAACACAATGAATAAAGTATTGTATAAATACAATTCTAAAAAGATTTTGGCACGCAACATTTTTCTATAACACATAGTTTTTCTTTTATTTTCAATGTGTTTCTCTGCATAAAAAATGATTTGAATAAATTTTTTTCTATAATTTACTCTCGTCTCCGTTCATATTTACAAATGGTTATAAATATAAATATATATTTTATAAAAAAATATAAAACCATATTACATTCATATTCATGTTATAAATATCTTTTATATCTGGCGTCCGGCGGGGCGATATATTATATACTACATATATTTTAATATATTTTTACATAATATTAAATAATATATCGTATATTATCAGAATATAGTAAAATGCGAAGGGTTTTTTTATTGCAATATACATTTAATCATGTATACATATATATATATATATAAAAGTCATCTAATCTATAAAAATTAAGTATGAATAATTTAACCTACATATACGATATATGTTTATAAATAAGCGATACATTGATATGTATAATTTACTATACAAATATGGAAAATGGTCATTGTAAAAAAAAACCATTTAGAGAAAAAATAAGGACATATTTTCATATGGAAAACTATATAATAAAATAATGCTAAAAGTTGAAATAGATATAGTTATATATGATAAAATAATGCTAAAAGTTGAAATCATAAGAAAGAAAAAGTTCATTTTTGTGTGTTTTCAATACCTAGTTTTGATTATGGATGAACTTATAGACGGGAATATTTTATGGAAAACCTAAAACTTAATTCCTTGGTTACCATTACATTGCACCATTGCACGTAACTTTTTCGTTGTAATGACATTTTTATATTATATCAACTTGAATGGTGGTGTAAATATTCAATTGCTTAATACAACACGATGCTATTTATATATTCTATACAATTATGTCTATCTACAATGTATATATCATATAGTATTTATATCTATTAAAATCTACATCTATATCCTATATGTTATATATACAAAAGCTCCAACACCGCATATATATCACAAAATGCTTGAATACAAAACACTTGTTCTAACGAACTCTTAACACTTTTATTTTTTATAAATTATTTTTTTCTTTATTTATACTTTGTGTCTTCTCGACTATTATATCAAGGATTATTTTTGATGATATTCGGGGTGCTGTTCTATACATCATCATCATCATATCTCCTGTATCTACTTGGTTATTTATTTTTTTTTATCTACATATATATATTGCGTAAAATAATATAACAAATGTGGTTCTGTATAGAAATAAATATATTTATATATCTACCTATTATATGTATCTATTCAGTTGTAGAAGTGGAAATCCTCTTAAAATCACGTTGATAACAATTTTTTTTTGCGTTATGTATTACAATTATTATTATTCTCATTAAATGTGTATGATATGGGTTTTTTTATTCATATAGAAATTATATAAAAAAAATTCAGATTTATACATGCAAAGATAAGTTCGTTCTATTTGACATTTTTTTTCAATTTCAATGAATATTTATTTTTTTTATTGTATATTGTGTTAATTCAACGTGATTTTATATTATTTTTGGATCTATTGTATAAATCAAGCATCAATATTATCAAAAAATATATGAGTAATGAAAAGATTCAAAAATATGTTTCTTTTTTGTATTTTTCACAAAAGATTTTGTACTAGATATACTTATATACACTTTTTGACGATCCTAATGAGTATACATATTTGATCGTCGATTCACTTATTCTATATATCTTGTTAAACAACGTTTTATGATCTCTGTTTTAATTTTTTGGTATATGCATTGTTTTGGACATTTATCAATTTGTTCCGATAAATCATACATTTAATTTGTTTAAATTTGAAAGAGTATACGCCTATTTATAAGAAAGGGATACGTAATAAATTGCAATAAATTCATTGTTTAATCATTTTTTTCGTTCAATCAATAGACAGAAAAAATTAAAGGCACCATCATGGATTTTTGTGAATAACTACGAAACTATTAGAGATAGCGTTTAAAATGTATGTCAAACGAAAACTAGATAGTGTTTTTTAAGCATGTTGGCATTGTTATTTGGGGTATTTTTAATTTAAATTAAATGCAATTTAATGATAATGCTAATAGTGTATCTGATTTTTCAATTATAATAACCAGTTTTGTAGATAAGCGGTTCAAAATAGTGAAACACAGGAAAATCTCGATCGATCGACCAAGAATTTAGAGAATGTTTTCGACTCCAAATGAGTCACAGAATTTAAAACTAGCGTATTGTGGTGTGGTGTGGTGTATCTGGAACACCAAGTATATCTATATATTAAATACAAATAAATAAAATAATAAATAAATATATTGATAATAAAATGATAATAGATCATTTTAAAAGGGAGAAGTTACTGTTGAAAACATGTTACATATATACAATAATAAAGATATTTAAATAGAATTAAATGTGTTTTAAATTAAGTAACTCCTACATACTTCTATATAAATAAATTGTATAACATATAATATCATTATTCATATATACTATTTAAATGTTGCACAATAAGATATTGTTTAATAAAAAGGCCACTGTACTAAATACATATATATACGGTACTGGTTGTGTAATCAAATCAAAGTAACAAGTGTATAATAATCAATCATAAAGAAAAATAAAATCTTGTAAATATATATTAAAATGTAAAGTATCCTGAGAGAATATGAAGAAACAAAAAAATTTGATAAAAATATGGATAATGTAACTTTTATTTGATATAATATATATTATTTTTTTTCCATTCTTATTTTAAGAAGAAAGTTCTTTATTTTTAAATATACTATATGAACATTGTATTAATATTATATTACAAGAGATTTTGTTTATGCTTCTTTTTTTTTATGGTCTTGTTGTTGTTTGTCTGTCACTTTGATCATATGAAAAAGAAAAATATAATTGAAAAAAATTCATAATATAAAATTCATTGTAAAAGAAAATTATATACATAAATGTTTTACCTTACTCTATAATATATATAATATTACAGCGCATATATAAGGCATTGAAAAAGTATTTTATATTTGCAAATTTTAAATATATATGTATATAATCTAAACAATACAATGTACATTTTTAATAATAATATATATCTTTAAATTGTACACACCAACATCAAAAGATTTTCAGCTAACAATAAAAAAAAATTGTGGAAAAAATGAAAATAAAAAACACTATAAATATGACTGACTCTTTATATATAATATCATAATATATAAAATATATTCAATGATTCTATTCTGTTTTTTTTTGTACATACAGATATAATATGCGATACACAGGATATAGGTATATTCATGTGTGTTCATAATTCATACAAAAAGATATATGATATATCGAAAAAATAAATAATATCAAAATAGAAGGGAGAAAAGTTTTTCTATCAAAATTTTCTTTTGTAAAGAATTTCTATTCGTATATACAGGGTGTCCCAGTACAGGGTGCCAACCCGAAACAGGCAGGTTCTACACCTCATTTCCAATCAAAAATTGTATGGCGACCCCATGTCTATCTGCCTTGGTTTTCGAGCTAGCCCGAAAAAACGATTTCGTTGAAGTTCAAGGTAGTACGCAGATGTTATTTACCATATCTCAGCAACCACTTATCGGAATCCAATAATTATAACCTTGTTGGAAAGGTATTTTAACTATCTTTAACTGTTTCTAATAACACAAACATCGGCGACAACCCGTTTTCATGCTATAGCTGGTCAAACACAAGAAATTTCAACGGCCTCAAATATTTTTGTTATTTTGCAAGGTGAGAACTATAGAACTTTTATGTTTATCAGCTGTCGGTTTTTAGAAAAACTTCTTTGATGTTTTAGCTTTAATTTGATGTACAAACTTTTAAAATATGTTAACTCGTCTTAGAGATATGACGAAAATAATATTGAAATATGACGAAAATAAAGCAAATTTTTCAAAAATTTAAAACACATTTATTACATTGCAAAGTTCAATGTTCTGTTGTTATCGCGTTATCTAGGTAACATAACTTCAAGGGATTGCAATTAATTTAATGGTTACTTACAAATAAAAACAGTTAAATCTCTTACCGTCATAAATTCATTTAATTCTTTTGTTTTTTGTGCTACATCACTTCGGCATTTGTATGTTACATTGTTTTACGTTTAATATTCATTAGAAAATTAAGTTTGTTTTATAAAGAATAATTCGGAAGTTTGAAACGGTAAAAAACAGTAAAAAATAAATTTCAAAAGCAGCCATCCAAATTGGTGTAAGTAAAAACTATGCTTGGCGTGCAATGAAGGCTGCTGGTTTACATCCTTATCATTTGCAAAAAATTCAAGCACTTAAAGAAATAAACTACGTCCCCCGAATAACTTTTTGTGATTGGGTGATTCGTTGTTATGAACAAGATCCCAGGATATTAAATCAAATTTTATATACGGATGAAGCAATGTTCACACGTGAAGGGATATTTAATACTAAAAATAATCATCATTGGTTAAAGGAAAACCGGCATTCAGTTCGGCAACTCGCATTTCAGGAACGAATAGCAGTCAATGTATGGGCAGGAAAGATTGGAAATCAATTAATTGGTCCATAGTTTCTACCTGGGCGACTGGATTCAGATTCATATTTAGTTTTTTTGCGAAATAGGTTATTCGATTTACTCGATGATGTTAATTTAACTGATTTGCGATTCATTCATTTTCAACATGACGGTGCACCCCCACATTTTGCACGAATTGTAATAGAACACTTAAATGACACATTCGGTCAAAGATGGATTGGAAGAAATGGCCCATTAAATTGCCACCACGGTCGCCAGACCTCACACCATTAGATTTTTATCTATGGGGGTTTGTAAAGACATGGTTTGTAAAACACCAGTTCATACCAGGGAAGATTTAATGAATGGCATTAATAATGCGTTTGAAGTTTTAAAAATAATCCGAATCAAATTCGATCGGCTACTAGGGTAGTATTAAAACGGTGTCGAATATGTCGATCACATAATGGACCCCATTTTGAACAATTTTTGTAGGAAAAATTTAAATTTAATTTAATAAATATGTTTTAAATTTTTGCATTATTTTCGTCATATTTCAATATTATTTTCGTCATATCTCTAAGACGAGCTGACATATTTTAAAAGTTTGTACATCAAATTAAAGCTAAAACATCAAAGAAGTTTTTCTAAAAACCGACAGCTGATAAACATAAAAGTTCTATAGTTCTCGGCTTGCAAAATAACAAAAATATTTGAGGACGTTGAAATTTCTTGTGTTTGACCAGCTATAGCATGAAAACGGGTTGTCGCCGATGTTTGTGTTATTAGAAACAGTTAAAGATAGTTAAAATACCTTTCCAACAAGGTTATAATTATTGGATTCCGATAAGTGGTTGCTGAGATATGGTAAATAACATCTACGTACTACCTTAAACTTCAACGAAATCGTTTTTTCGGGCTAGCTCGAAAACCAAGGCAGATAGACATGGGGTCGCCATACAATTTTTGATTGGAAATGAGGTGTAGAACCTGCCTGTTTCGGGTTGGCACCCTGTACTGGGACACCCTGTATATTTTACAATGCTAACGAAAAAAAAATGTATATATGGTGAAAATTTTCACATATGCTACCACACCATTCTATACTATATTGATATAACCATCAAAATTGAAATAATATATGGTATATATATTACCAAATAGAAATGTAAATTTTCTACTCATCCATCCGCACTATCTATCGCTCCATATATATGTATAGACATTCGCATTGAATCCTAAAAATTTAGATACATAAAAAAATTCTAACAGACAAACATTATATAATATATATATCGCATGTGAGAAGGCATATAGCAAAGCTACCACCTACAACAATTCGTGCTTTTTTTTTTGGTGTATAAAGTTATAAGTGCTCGTCGAGGTATATATAATAAATATGTGGTATTTGTATATACATATGTATGTAAAAAATGGAAAAGAAAAAAAAAAAAAGAACCATTTAAAGATTGATATAAAAAGATATGTAAAATTTAACCAATGGCAATAGACATTTTTTTTTCATTTTTTATTTGATCAATGGAATACTTATATTCTAGATATATATAGAAAAAGGATACATATCTATGTGAATAAAAAAGGATATATGTATATGCAAACGATATGATATATAGAAAATGTAGTGTATGTATATAGGCTTGCACAAAATTGGACAAATACAAAATCGTTAAATAAATTTTTTTATCAAATTTTGGGAATATGAAAAATACTATTTAAATTATATATATTCTATTTTAAACGGGTTGTAATTTTGAATAATTTTTTAAATTAATAATAAATTTGAACTTCATTAAATTGATATATAGTCAAACCATGAACATTAAAATCCAAAAAACAAAATGAATGTATAGTATTTTGAAACATTTTGAATAAGTATAAATATTTTATGACAATAACTAATAAATTAATAGTTTATAACCGTCTATACATTATGTAATATCAGTAATATGTATAAGGTATTATATATTTATGTTCATAAGTATGTTAAAAAAAATGTAAAAGATAAATAAATAAATGCATTCACAAAAAATAAAACTAAAATGCAACAATCATGCAAGAATGCGATAATTGTACATACAAGACAAACAGATTATAATTATTATTAAAATGAGAAAATATATGTACAATTGTACATATATACCTAATAATAATATATAAATTAGTGAATATGCAAATATTTATCTTTCTTATATATTATTATATATAGGAGTACAATAAAATCGTATAGGTATTTTTAATAATAACAATTTTTCTTTTCCAATTTTAATACATTTATATACAAATAGATTGCATGTTTATTTTCATATATGCGGTATAACATAATGATCCATGCATATATGTATAAGAAGCAAATAGCATTTGATGAAAAAAAATCCATTACAGTCAAATAATCGTTTCAGCATAAGCTGCAGAATTGAAAATAATCAATTTCTCACGGCATTTACATATAGCATATTTTTTTTTGCTTTTTAATTCAACCTCATATGTTACTACGGAAGAAATTTGGAATTTTTTGCTTATACCACAAATATCATCCAAAAAAATCTATTTTAACCCTCGGTGTAAAGCGTTTTTCGTTGTGTGACATGACGTGGCCAGGCCACACATGAGAAAAGGCTATTAAAACGTGTTTTAGATAAAATATGGTGTGCAAATAGTAAATCTCTTCAATTGGTAAAAATTGATGGTATATTATTGTCTGTTTTGGATTAGATGACGGAAACCAAGGATATGCGCCTTTAAAGATTCAGGATGAAAGTAGGCCGTATAGCCCATTTCACACAACCGGGGGTTAAGTTTATTTTACCAATTTAAGAATTAATTTAAGTGAATCTAGAGATTGAATGTATCCTATAATTTTCCTTATTATACTATCGGCATTTTTCGCAATATACGATACATCCGTACATCTAATATGAGAGGAGAGGCAATGAAAATATTGCTGTGGACAGAAATTCTTTATTCTAAATAATTTGAATCAGTAAAAACGACATTATGCGATTTTAAATTATACCTAATTGAAATTCATATTTCTATTCATTTTTAATACAAACAGCAGACTTCATTATAGGCAATATTAAATTTTGATTACAAATCGGGCCGGGCCAGATGATTTCATTAATTTAACGAAAAAATAATTACATTTTCAATTCATTCAATTCATTAATAGAATAGAAAAAATCGAAAAAAATATACGAGAATTCATAGATTTTAGTTTTTGTATAGTTTAAAAATGTTTATTTGCGAAGAATCAAAATTATTAATTTTAGTAAGAAAAATTCAGATAAAATTTTTCGAAATAATTGCCCGTTTAATTCGACTGTAAATTGTAATTGGTAAAATTAAATAAATATGTAAAATCATGTAAAATGTAAAATTCGTTTTCTTAACCACAATACCCTGTTTTTATTTTCTATTTGATGGGCAGAATTTTGGTATGTATAAAATATTCATCTTTGGGATGAATAATCTTTAAAATAAAATATTTTATTTTAAACGTTTATAATATATTTATATACATTCTGTCTAATAAGTACCCGGAAATTCTCATTTTAAATTTTCCCGCTGAGAACATTTCAAACATTTTTTTTCCCAGGTTGGCATAACTGTCAGCAACTATTCTGTCAATTGTTGTTGCTGTATGTCATTTAGTTTGTTTACGGCGTCGTTAGGAACAAGTCAATCTTTTGTGTGCGTTGCGAATTAGTTTTGATGTCTTCAATGCTCTCAAAACGGGTTCCACGAAGTGGTAATTTGAGTTTCGGAAACAGGAAAAAGTCTCGTCACCAGTTATGATGCGATCGATGAACGTTGGATCGGAATTTACGCGTTCAAGCATGTCTTCAGCCACCTTACTGCGATTCACTTTTTGAAGAAAATTCAGATCTTTTGGCACCAATCGCGCTGCGACTTTCCGCATACCCAAAACATCAACCAAAATATGACGAGCGGTCTCATGAGACACGTTCATTTCTTGGGCTATCTCTCGCAAACTATAATGACGATTTTCGAGTACCATTTCCTTTATTTTGTCGACGTTTTCTTCAGTTGAAGAGGTCGAAGGCCGTCCTGAACGTGGCAAATCGTTCACTTCTTCTAGCCCCTCTTTAAACGATTTATACCAATCGTAAACTTGAGTTTTCGACATGGTTGAATCACCAAATGTTTTTTTCAACATTTCCAACGTTTTGGCACAAGAAATTTCGTTTGAAACACAAAAATTCACACAAACTCTTTGCTCGATATTTTTATCCATAGTGAAAATCGCAACGCACACAAAAGGTTGACTTGTTCCTAACGACGCCGTAAACAAACTACATGACACACAGCAATAATAATTGACAGAATAGTTGCTGACAGTTGTGCCAACCTGGGAAAAAAAAATGTTTGAAATATTCTCAGCGGGAAAATTTAAAATGAGAATTTCCGGGTACTTATTTGAAAGAATGTATGTACTTATCTATATAGAATGATGCGCGATGTATTACTATATGATGTGTATATCATGTATATATGTTAAATGCTAAACATATCTGTATTGTAAATATATCTTGAAAGTTTGTATATATGCGATATAAAGCCAGCATATAGCCAATGCAACATCGTTTTATCATATATATAATTGTTGTTTGGATATTATATAGAGGAGCAGTATAGTAGCATAAAGCATATATATACAAAATAAATATATACATTTGTATATTTGCATGCAGATAATGTAAATAAAAATTAATGTAATTGCATGGTAAATTAACTTCTGAATATTATATTTCTTCAGAAAATTTATTATCAATGTAAATTTAAGTGTGTTTATATGTACAGTAATATTTGTATGATGTGGTTATTAAAGTGTATATTATTTATTTATAAATATATTATAAAATATTGATAATACACAAACAATGTGTGAGGTATTGAATGAAATGCATTAACTGGAATATAATATAATAATTGAGTTTATTTAACATACTTCTTCGATGTATAGAGAGAAAAATAGCAATTTGGTGATATTAAAAAAATTACTACTGTATAAATTATGTATATATATATGCATTTATGTGCTATGGGTAATTACTTGAAGATTTCTTTTTAGTAATTATATATATATAGACATCAACATTTAAATGTTATTTAAAGATGAAAATTGGTGATTGTATACAATTTATACAGTGATTTCATATACAGAAATCTCGTAAAAGACAATATCTATTATTTTAATTCTTGGAATTTAAATATTAAAGAAGAAGTATATGTTATTTTTCAGAATTAATATATTACCTGTATTTCTTAAATTCATATTACAATATTATTATGAATGTTTTGGTATTATAAAAAATAGTTATATCAATCTTATTTCAGCGTATATAGTATTTAGTGTATTTACATTGAAATATTATATAATATATCCGTACAACAGCTGATTATATTTTGGAATTCAATGTATGAACTATAATATTTATGTATACAATGTGTAAAAGAATATTTTTTAAATATGAAAGGGTTAAAAACATTTTTCATTCATTAAAACAAATCAAATCATATTTATATATGAAATTACGACATCCCAAAAAAAAATTATGTTTATCCTAAAATATTAAATGCAAATATTATTTTTTTTACGATTAATTGTTTATTTTAAGAAGGAATATTAAGGTGGAATATATATAAATATACGTAAAATTAAATATATAGGTCGATAAACTCCTTCCGAAAAGAAAAGTAAATACAAAAAAAAATCAAATATATAGAATCCCATTCACTTTTCAAACACACAAAACGGAAATATTAAATTTCTTATTGCTTGCTGTGTGTGATAATTTAAATATATATAGTAGTATAAAGTTTATTTATTTTATGAAATCGAAAATGTCTATGAATTTCGCGGTGTTTTATTATATATACAATATACATATAATCCATGCACGAATATATGAAGGCATAGATGGACGTTCAACGTTAAGCTGTAATCTGATTTTCCTGTCCTTTTTACTAGCTTTTAGTAACTTGTTGGTATTTATTACATTTGTTATAAGAAACAATTTTTAACAGATAGTTGATAGAAAAAATACTTATATTGGTGCATGTTTCGTTCTGATGGAACAATGCGATGTAAACATTTCATTATGTTTTGTCAAAGAAATTTGCGCCACTTTATCGATCAATTTATCAATAGACACTTTATCAAACAGTTTGAAAGCAACCATACAATCAATGTGACATTTAGATTTTTCATGCTTATTTAGGCCTATCGTTAAATGATTTAAATCAACAAAAGGCATTTTTACCCAAACCGAATTATTCTCACTAGATTTATGGAATAAAATGCAAGGCCAACAGAACAATTCGTTCAATTTTTCACAGCCACAAAGCCATTCAAAACGGTCATAAGTTGCGCGTGAAAATTTTCGTATATGTTCTTTTTTATTGCTTATATATTTTGAAGTTAAATTACCAAGGGTTGGCGTTGGACATGTTAAATTTCTCACAATGGTTTTATCTTGAGAAATTCGCCTTGAAAAAGGCGTTTTAATTAATTGCTCTATAATACAACCATTTGCGAAATCACAATTCAAATGATCTTCCATATCACCTTAATAATTTAATACAAATTTTCACTACGCGGGTATATAAGACAGGACAACAATAAGACAAGTAAACAGCGCAAAGCTTTGTTTGCTTTGAAAAAAGCAGTTGGTTATTTTTGCTTTTAAAAAAGCGGTTGGTTGTATGCAATTTCTCTTTGTTGTTAAAAACAATTTAATAAATATATATTTACCATAAGAAAAATTAATGCAAGTAATGAAAATTAATGAAATATGTGAATTATTATGTATTCACAGTAAAAAATTAAAAATGTCTAAATAATTTATAATTCGTAAACAAATACAAGATGATATGATATTAATTATTCAAAATGA
This sequence comes from Dilophus febrilis, assembly GCA_958336335.1. NCBI lineage: Eukaryota > Metazoa > Arthropoda > Insecta > Diptera > Bibionidae > Dilophus > Dilophus febrilis. The sequence continues at coordinate 38,616,557 of OY284469.1, forward strand.
AAATTGAAAATAGAATTAATTTAAACTTGAAACAGAGAAAGATAAAAAAAGCTAATAAAATATTATTTTAGTATAGGACGAGCGACGATAATTAATTATGAAACTAAAAAATAAAATACGTCTAACAATAAATGAATAAATGTAAATAGAATTTTTTATTCAACACTATATATTTTTAATTTTGCATAAAAAAATCACATCATCTGTTTGAATGAATAGAATAGAAAGAATGAATTTGGAGGAGAAATGAAATAAATAATAATGTTGTTCAAATAAAATTTGAACAATACCGGCCCATATATCGCGCTTATATACCTCCATATATTCGCATTTTCTGCGCTATATATGAAAGTATATAATCAGCGACACTACGATGAGGGTTCAAACAATTCATTGAACACAAATTATAGTACATAGTAGATTAGTAGACGAAAGACGACACAGTGAAAGGGGAATTGTTGACGATTTTTTTTTATGCTGAATGCGAGTGTAGTACATAATGAAACCAAATATAAATATAAACAGTCAGTCAGTCAAGCACGCATATAGAAGTGTTGTTCAAGCAAATTTATGAACATCGGCACAGTATATATAAATACATATGATTTGGTATTTTAAATGTATTTAGCCCGTCTTCTATTTTTAATTCTAATGGTTTAAAGGAGAATTTTTACATATTATATTGTTCATTATGTTTCTTGAACATCAGAGTATTCAATTGTATATTCTCAAATATTTGCTATATATCTATACAGTATGCCGAGAAAATGCATGTTCACTTTTAATATTTTTATTGAATGGATGAATTAATGATTTAATTAAAATGTTAGGATATTATTAGGATGTTTTTGACGTTATTCTTGAGATTTCTAGGGCGTTCTAGAACACTTTGAACAATACTAGGATTCGTCCTTGATATAATCCCTATATATATGCTTATTCAATATAATCGTTAAAATTCACCTTTATTCAGAAAAAAAACATGAATGTAACCCTATTTTTTAAATTTTACTATATGTTTGAATAGGTAAAATATGAATAGATTTATAATAACTACATAAACAAAAAATTAATTTAAATATTTATAAAAAAATATTGTATTATAAAAAAAACATAGACTTTCAATTTTTATTTTATTGTGTTAAATTGATTTATGTTTAAACTTTTTTTTGTCTATTTATTTGTATCCTTACGACAGATAAATTTATGGATTTAATTTGGTATATTATTTATTATAACAAAAATGTTTATTAATTTTATTATTTTATATTAATCCATTGAAGCACGACCTTGTTGTATATATAGATTAGAAGAAAGTGGAAAATTTATGAGACTTTAATTTCTTAAGAATTTTTCATAAATATAATACCCTTTTCCAAATAATTATATACTAATAATTGGATCAACTTTAAATAGTATTATACCAAATATATACATGTCGTCGTCACAAACAAACATAAAAACGAAACATATATAGAAAATTTTCATGAAACCCAATTTACTTTCTTTTTATACTTACTTTTCGTTTTTATGCAAAAAGGAAATATAAAGAAAATTTATATATACATATATAGAAGAATGTTTTAAAGAAAAAAAAATTAAAATTCAACGATTTCATGAATATATAACATAAAGAAAAAAAATCAATGATTTTCCTTTTTTTTTTAATAAAAAAAAAGAAAAAAAAATCTTAACTATAAAAACACGATTATATTGTTGATATAGGCGGTGATTTATACATATTATACATTATAAGAATATGGTATAAAAGACGTTTATTTTAGTTTTCTTTTTTATAAATATTATGCGGGAAAACCCAGTTAATTGTACTTAATTCTGAACATCAATATAAATATATATATATATATATATCCTTGAGTGTAGGAAATGACATGTTAACCCACTTATATAATAGTTTTTATTATTTTTCAATATATTATGGTACGTTTTTCTATGTATATTTTAATGAACTTGAAATGAATTATTAAAGCATTTGACTTCTTTTTTTTAAATAGATACAGTTTTAACGAAATAGTTTTGTAAATATGAAAATAAATATACGATTCAAAATATCAGTTTTTATAAAAAGGAGTTTTTTTTGTCAAAATTGGTTTTTCTAAATCAAAATAAAAATAATATCAACTAAACAGATTGATAAAACTTGATTGATTTTTTAGTCATTTTCTACAATAGTATATATTTCTTTCATTTCAATTTCAAACAACTATATCTTCTAATATTAACTAAAAAGACTTTCAATATTTCAATACAAAGAAGTTTCGATGAATTTAAGAAATCTTGTGAAATAAGAACAATGTCCTAACAACCTCGTTTAGAATTAGTATCCATAAACAGAGAATAATATTAGGAGTGGTTATGTTTGTGTTAAATTTGAATTTAAACTATATTCGAGATAATTCACTTTTTGTTTATTCTTTTTAAATTGAATAACAAAATCCCATTGTGTCATCGGTGATGCGTTACTTTTTTATAATTTTTAGTGACACTACATTATTTAAAAATAAAAGTAAAATCTTTGAAAGAATGTATAAATCATACCATTCCTATAAAATCGGTATCTCGGTGTGTGTAATTAGGGTACTGTAGCATCACTTTTCCCTACATTTGGGAAGGATGGGTGACTCGCAAATGATACGGGAGTGACATCACTTGTGATACCTCAGAGTCATTAGTGATGCATAAGTGATAGCTCTGTGATATTACCTGGTACAATTGGCTGTAACACAAACGTAAAAACGAGTGATGTTAAAATTAAACAAATTTGTCTCTTCTCTTATACTTTCATCAGTGTCCCAGTTTCTTAAACATCTCACATTCCTAACATGTTGGTAAATAAAACCCAAATTAAAATTAGGCTCCACGCAATAAAATATACTAAAACAAATTGAAAAAATAAATAACAACAAATTGGAAAGCTATATAAATATATGTATATTAACAGCAAAGGGAATATAAATACTTAAGCATTTTCTGAAAACAATTTATTTTATAAGAAAAAGTTTTTAATTCAACATATGCAGAAAAATGTATTGGATGTATACATATATATAAATAGCTACTTAAGATGTAATAGAAAACGTGAAATATATATGAATATTTGATAAAGGTATGTATTATAAGAAGGTATGAATAAGAAGAAATTTGATAAATAGAACAAATCATTCTTTAGTGTACATATACTTTTTATCATTTATATGAGTTTTAAAATTATACAAAAAGGATGTAGCACACAATTTACCGGCCGATAAATATTATCTGACTATATATTTATAATGCTATAATGTATTTATTTTTATAAATGTAAGCAAATATAGATAGATAGAAAAAATTAAAACGGTATGAGAAATTTTTGTATATGTATACTTTTGTATATGTATACCTTACATGTATACATATTTGAATATATTGTAAATCGATTGATTATTTGCAATAGAAATTTTATCATTTTTTAAGATTTTTCTCCCCATTTATAAGATTTATAAGATGTTCATTCTTTTCTATTTAGGTTTCAGGATATTTTTGGTTTGGATCATTACAGTAAAGGTATCGACTTAATTGCAATTTATGTTTTTGAAAGTCAAGGTATTTTGAATAGATAAAGGTTGAACGAAATTGATTCATAGATCAGATGAAATTATTTTTCAAGAAAAAAATGATTGAAATTGTCGATAGATTCATTAATTTCCCAGAAACACCTTAAACCATTGATAACCCTATACCATGTAAACTTTTATTATACCCTATATATAAAGCAAATGCTATCATATAAAAAAATATATAAAACTTACGATACGATTTGCTTAACGAACAAAAAAAAATATTGCAATTTTCTTTACTTTCCCTCTTAAATTAAAATTAATTCAATATTTAAAGAAAAAAAAATAAAGAAAAATAATGTTAAGGGTATGAAGTATAGGGAGACGTTTATAAATGTCCTTATTATTATGTATATATAGTATATATATGCATTGGAATACATTTTTATTATTTTTTATGTATTTGGGTGATTCTATTTTTTATTTTTTTTTGTTTTTGTATTTGCACATTGCTTTAAGGCGATAATAATAATGAAAAAGAAAGGAGATATAAACAAACAAAAAAAAAAAGAAGAAACATAAGAAATAATGGAATTAATTTCTAGAATGGATAGGTCAGTATCTTTATTATTTTAGTAGTTATGAATGCCAAATTATGTATATAAAGGAAAAATTTTCATTCATTATTTGTGTAAAATATATATATATATATAGATATATGCAGATATGCGATGTGTAAGATTACGATCGATATTCATTTATATTACAATAACAATAACAAAGAAAACAAAAAAAAAATTGTGGGCTAATGATTTTAAGAATAAGAAAATGAAAATCTTATATATTTTTTGACCTACTTTGCATTATTTACATTTCATATATATTTATATATAGATTTGGTATTAGTTGCGGTGTGACCGACCGTGACCGATAATATGAAATGTGAATGTTTATCCTTATTAATTTCTTGTTATATATGTATTTAAGAGTGAACTTTTTTATGGGTGACTATATATATCGTTTATTAAGCATTTAGTTTTAATGGAGTTATTCTATATTAATATGGAAATATTTATTAAATCCATTCAACTGTACAATCAAAGAATGTTTAATAGATTGTTATGGATATCAATTGCTTTTTTTTTTCTTTTTTTTTTTGGTTCGTTACTACAGCAGAATCGGTTTAGCGCCCGTAAAACCTCGGAATTCTATTGCCGTGAGCCCGTAACGAAATCACTTAATCAGGTGATGAACCTATGATGCGTTGAATGCACTTAAGTGATTTTGGGTGGTCACACTTTAATTAAATGTGGATTAATTTATGAAATTTTGAAAATAAAAGCAAACATTTGACAGAAAAAAAACTTAAACTGAAAAGCAGTAAGAAAAAATAACTCATATATTTTCAAACAATTGTCCAAGTTGCACTTTAGGTGGTTTCATTAAAAATTTTTGTTTCACTAAATCTTGGACAATTGTATATGTGCTTTTAAATTTGTACTGCATTTAAATTTAAATTTAATCCACATATATTACAAAAATCGAAGGTAAACCCGGTTCGCGATAACTTATTGCTATTAATATTTATGGGCATTTTCTATATTTATTGAATATCGGCGATGCCTTATATCCAAATATAGAAAATCACCAAAAATATTTATTTATATATATAAAAAATAAAAAAAAAAATCTGAAAAACAAATTTTTAAATTTTATTTATTAAATTGAAAGCAATTTTACTTGTTGTCTCTTTCGATTCATATTTGCAATGAATTGATTGTGATAATAAAGATTCAAAACAAACAAAACCAATTAAAACTAAAATATCACTATTAATGTATAGCTTGTATTAATCGCTTTAATTTCATCAGTTAACGCTTGGTAGATACGCGAATGATATACGATCGCATTGAAGAAAATTATAACATACTATATGGTAAAAATCGTTCAAACTCGCAAATTTTCGGCATTTCATCACATATTTGGAAAATTCTTATTGTAGATTACAAAAAATTTCCTTATACACGTATAATATATTGTCTTCAAAGAAATTTCAAATTTTAACAAAACATAGAAGTAAACCTAACTAATAATTTTGGAAATTTACATTACATCCAAATCCACAAAGTTTTACCAATTTAGCCTTTTTCTATATGTACAATTAATACCCGCGAATACAAATCATCGAAAATAATTTCATTATACAATACCTATACGCTATATACGTACGATTATTTAGAGTGTATATGTACTATGTTGTATTTAATTGGATTATGCATATTGATATTGATTGATCAATATTTGCAAAATTTTATACAAATATTTTTCAGTATGTATCGATAAAATGTATATGCATAATATACGAATAAAATGAAAACGCTCCTCCTCCTCCAATCCCTAATTTATTACTATTATTATTATTATATTATGATATCGTAATATATTATAGTATTGTTAAAATTCTGCAACATCACCATTGCACATTTTTACCCTTAATATCCAAATACAATTTTTTCGAATGTGTATATAATAAAAATAAATTGTGATTTGTATAAGGGAAAGCAACCTTTTTTTATTTTTATTGAATTTTCATCATCACTTATTCATTTAAAAAATATCATATATCTAAAAATGTGGAAGAAATTCATATACATTGAAAATTTGTCTTATGGAAATCATCAAAAATCATCATTTTATATAATTGTAATCTTATTTTACAAGAAGCTAATATTAATCGGTAACTTTATATGCGTAGAGTTACCGAAGTTACTTTATGAATTCAATTAATACTAACATTTTTTCTTTATTTAATGATAAATATCATTAAAAATTATTTTAAAATATTATCTAATTTATTCTAAGTTAAACAACAACAGGAAATAAAATTTATCGAAAATTACAGCTGAAAAATGTATTCATGTAACTGGATATTATTATTAAATAAAACGATAAAACTAAACCAATGTAATTTTAATTTTAAGCATTTTCCCACATTCTTATCAATTATGCAAAATTTTTTTAAAAAATAATTATTCTCAATATAGAAAAGTCTACTTCTTATCAGAAAAAACCCAATTAATATTAGATAATTTAAATATGTGTAATAAATCTGAGGGATTTGTTTTTGGACCCGTACCAAATTTCCATCAAAAGTTTTCATTCGGATGTATTTTTTTCATATATAGATATTGAAATGTGAAAAGAATGTGCTTCTAATGAAATTTCCTGCATTTATATATTACATTCATAACAAATAAGAAAATATTTTGTACAATAATGCCATTGTACTATTTACATATATAATCTATATATTTCATATGAGCAAATGTATATAAATATAAAATAACATAAATTGAATATGTTTTTTTTTCGCATTTCAACAAATATTATTATTTCTAAATTATTGTAAAGTACTTTTTATTTATATTAAAATATATTTTATGTATGAATTTCCCTATTTCTAATGGGAAATTCATTTTAAAAATATACATTATATGTATATAGAGAGAGTATGTATAAATCATCCAAATGAAAAAAAAAATAATGTATCAAAATCAAATATACATTTCATATAATTTTCAATTCTTATATATTTATATAGAGCAGTACCTATTTTATTTGAGTGTTCACCAGCAAACCACATTCCATAATACTCTATGTATAGTATATATATTGCAAATAATAACAATATAATGATGATGATTCTGAGATGACGATAACAGAAAACGAAAAAATTGTATATATATATATATATATATTTAAAAGAAATTGAACAATATTATATGAAAAAAAAATGTTAATGGATTTCGTTTATTAATATTTTTCCATAACAAAAAATACTCCAACTTTTATTTATTTATATATAAAACATGTACGATTTTATAACTTCTTACCAACTTGTAAAATATACTTATATAATGACTTTCTATATGTATAATGTATATATAAATTTGAAATATAAAATATATAATATTATATTTATATTCAATATTTTAAATTAAGATTTTTTTTATACGATTTTCGCCGCCAATAAATTGAACACAATGAATTTTCCTTCTAATGCTCGAAACCGCATATTTATAGAGTATCGCAAAAGCATTTACATATATTTTGTTATATTTAATTGAATATTTACACTGTCCGCGGTATGAATTGCACGATTGTGAGATTTTTTAAAAAAAGTGAATAATTCCGTTTGGTATCTTATATGATTAAACTGTGATATGTTAGTATATGTAAATCATAAAGAACAAAACATTTAAAACATTAATCCTTTTTATTTACTTTATCCCTTAAATTGAACATAGTTTTTTTGATTATCTTTCAGAAAAGAAAGACACAGTTATTGAAATGCACCAAAACATTCGATCAACCAATCGGCTATAATTCACCAAAATGATTAAACAAATTTGCTCCTCTTCGAACCTGAAATCATTTTTCCCATCGTTTTAATGATCAGTTAAGTTATCCGAAGAACTAAAAGTATCTTTTGTCGTCCCAAAATTCCTTATAAACCCCCTCCCCCTTTAAACCCGCTCCACCAACTCTGGGGTTCCGAATCCAAATATTACAAACGGAACGCCAATCGCCAAGTACCAGTAATTCGTTAGGCATTGTATGCAGATAAATGCCAGTCGATGCATAAGATACGAGAAAGAATTATTCAATTTATAAAAATGTTTCCTCCGTGCAATTCATACTGCGGACAATGTATATACAAAATACGCGATTGCAATAATATATATATTCGACATATATATATATATACTTTTTGATAATGTTTTTATTTTTTTGCTATAATATTCATACACCAAATACTATAAATATTTTTCCAAAATATAACAAATTACATCAATAAAATATGATTCAGTTATCGAAATTCGGTCTTAATGATATTGTGAAAAGGTTATAATGTACAACACATGCGGGGAAATATATTCAAATACATATACGTACATAATGTGTAATATATATACTTGATCTTATAATAAGATTAAATTGTAATGCAAAAAATATATCATAAATAAAATTTCGTATATTTTCAGAATATACTTAAATATTAATTTGATAAATTTTAACTGCATTAGTATTTTTAAGTTTTCTGTATAACTATAAGAATATTTTCAAAATTTAAAAAAAAATACGAATCGAATGATGATAATATCGATATGGATAAGGAAACTTATGTCAGAAATCCTTGCGGGAACCTGATTTTCTTCAATGTGCAATAGAAAATTCGTATACAAGAGTAAATGAATCGGCACACTATACCCACGTTTGCATTCAAAAAAAATAATTTTTTAAATATCACGTAAAAGTCACGGTTCAACAATTTATTTTATTAACCCTATTTTAACCCGATTTTAATGTTGATATTTATATTAATGAATGTGTAAAAATGTATATAATATATAATAATAAAATATGTATAAAGGTCGCATTATAATAAAAATTTTATTTTTTACATTAAATTAAAATTCATTCTTTATTTTATGATTGAATGATATTGTAAGTACTTGACGTTTACAAATAAAATTTGTCAAATTATAAATAAGTAACATGACATGTTATGACATGAAATGTTATGACATAAAGAAAATATTATTTAACAAAACAATTTATTTAACAAGAGGTAGTTGCGTAAATATTAGATGAAGTAAATTAGTTTAAATTAAGCTAAAAGTAAATTGTCGGTAGACTTTTAATTTTGCTAACACGTGTTTCATAAGTAATTGCAGTAAATTGTGTTTAATATAGTCAATTTATTAAATGTGTGAGATTTTTTAATTTTTTTTTCTAATTATCTTAGATATTCAGTAAACAAACAAACTAATAACGATCCATTATCTTCAATTTTTCGCGAAACGCTCTTTATTACCTGGATAGTGGATAGTGTTTAAACAACTTTTTGTAATTTGCGCTTTTTTATGTTATCGATCACAATTCCATGTTCCTGGTATAGAAACCATCATTTCCCGCGACAAAGATATAGTCACCAATGTAAAATATTTTTCGTCGTCCATTATTAAATTTTTCATTTTTTCCTTTAAAATGATGAAAGCGTAAATTCCGACAACATTTTGGAATTTTTTTCAAGTTGTTGACTGTGTATTTTGGAGGTTTTTTTACCTTTTCTGTATTTTAATTGATGTTTCTTTAAAACCGAGTGAATGGTATTTTGTATTTTCTCCAGCTTTGAATGATTTTAGTCAAGGTTTTAAGATTCAATTTCAAATGTCCGCCGTCATTTTTTTAATTTTTTCATAATTTAGATCGATGATTACCAGACAATTTGTTTTTAAATCTTATGATAATATGCTATACATTATATACATATACATTTGTTCGACACAATGTATGTATTATCGAATTTTACAAGCTACAACATGAAAAATGTGGTTCAATTTAATGCAAAAACTTATTTATTGGTTTATTATTTAACCATTAAATTCTAATGCATTACTATTATATATGAAAATAATTTCGTAACAGTCAGTATAATAATTACAACTAGTATAATAAATGCAGAGCAATATTTTAAAATTTAACATATCATTGATTTAATATTGAAATAATATTTCTAATAATATTGAATTTTTGGAGTGCGATACGAGTTGTATAAAGCTCGAGTCGTCGACAATTGAGAAGAGCGAAATTAAAAAGAAAATGTATGGAAAATATATGGAAAATTGACGAAAAAACCCAATTGAGAGAATTAACAATGATTCTAAAAATATAAAAAAAAAACAAAGGTAATTTGCATTATTAAATTCACCAACCTTATTTGGTGAATATTTTGTTTTGTTTTGTTTAAAAATTTTCCTTTTAAAAATATATTTTATTTAATTATTTATTAGTTTTAGCATTCGATTAGAAATAATTTTTAAAAGGAAAATTCCTTTTTCCTCATAAAATTCACAAAAAACAAAAGTTATCTCAGATAAATTTCTTATTATTTTATAGTAAATAAAATAATAAGAAAATTCTTCTATAAAATAGGCATTTTTTATGATAAAAAATCAAAACGATGTTTTACTATTAAACTTATAGTAAATAAAATAATAAAAAACCATTGTAGAAAATTCCTCCTGAAAACTACTTTTCTATGGAAAAATATCACAACAATAATTTACCATCAAAACTGATAACAGATCGATTGATAAAAAATATTGAAGAAAATAAATTATTGTAATAAAAAAAAATATTTAAAAAAAACGTAAACAAAACAAAACCAATATGTAAATCAGGTTGGTGAATTTAATAATGCAATTATCTAATTCATCAACCATTGTTTTTTTTAAATTGTGCCAAACTATAATAAATGTTTTAATTTTCTTTTCTCTCTCATGAGAATTGTCGATAACTCGAGTTGTCGTTACGTCTTGTTGCTCCGAATTTTTGGATAGTTTCAAATCTGAGCTTTGCATTCGAATAGTGCGGTGACCAAACCGGACATGCATATTCAAGAATTGACCGAACCAGTGAAAAAAATAATATATGTGAACAATTGGAAAACTCCCTATGGCCCATATACGTATAATAAAACCAAATGCACGTGGTATTCCAATAAAATTTGTAAGTTTGTAAAAATCTATTACAGATTCCAGAATGTTGTATAAAAAAAAGTTTTTTTAAATATCTTAAAAATTCATAAACGGGTTTGATATTTAATAATATCATTAGTAATTCACGTGAAAATTAAGGGTCAAAAACAATCTGGAAAAATTATTAAAAATATATGCGGTTGATGGTATATGCTTTGGAACTAAAAAAGGTACAGTTAAAATTTTTTTAGAATTTGTCTCACTCTTTATGTAGTAAATACAATTATATAAAATTAATGGAATTCATTGCAAAATTATATATTCATTTCTATTCTTTATTTTATACTCGGGTATATGCATTTAGTAAAAATATTTTGTTTAAATTATAATCATTTCTGATATATATATATATAATTAATAGACATAAAGGAATATATTTAATTATTAAATGTAGTTTATAAAAAAATTAAAAATATTTTTATCAACAAAAATATGTGCAAATATTATCACCACATTTTTTTCGTTCTTTTGTATAACCATTTTGTAATATTATATATGAAAATTTTAATATTAAAAATGTTTCTATACTATAAACATAAACAAAAAGTCATAAACAAATATGGGAAAAATATTAAAATATACAACATTCATATATAGACGTATTCTATTTTACTGTATACGCACATTGAATGCATTATATATGCATATACAATACATGTATGTAGAAAAATACATGTATTGTATACAAGTATTATAAAAATACTGTATACGTAAGGATCGTATTCTGTAAATAAATATTGATGCCATGCAATTATACAAGTGAGAATAGAAAATTTTAATGCTATATAGAGTATAGATAGACACATCACATTCAAATATGTGATGAAAAAATGAATTCATGCAAAAATGAATAATCCTACCTTTTAAATGGATATAGGATCTTAAATAACTTTTTTGTTTTAGAATTGTATACAGTATTTTTTAACATATAACAATAATCGTTAATGATATATGCGAATGTATATAAAATATAAATGCGACATTCATAAGTACCACCTTAATATACATATGTATATATTTTTTTGTATAATGAAAACATATAGAAACAAAAATGCTTATAATTTATACAGTTGAAAGTATCTACACAACATGATAGTATATTATACATATATATAGTATATGTTTTGTATTATACAATCTCAACATAATACTTTGAGATGATAAATGCAAATGATATGATGTGAGAATATAAAAAAAAACACATTTTTTATGTATTTTGTATATATTATATATACATGACCACTTGTGATTTTAAAAGTTAAAAAATTGCATATACCAACATATATAAATATAAAGAAAGCACGGTTGAAATGATTAATTCATGCTTAAGTGCTTCATACATTTCAAGGGTTAAAAATAGAAGAAAAAAAGAAGTGTACATACATTTTTTGTTGTTGTTCTTGTTGTTGTGTTGTTATCGTTATTATTGTTCAGTATTTTCATATAGTGTATTTCTTATAGGACATGTACAGGACTTTTATGTAGAATACAATCGCATGTGTTTTGAATATATATATATATATATATATATATATATATATATATATATATATATGAATATATTATATATGTATATAAATAAAGAATTGGGAAAAATAAATATATTATATATACATAGGTATATTATTGTAAAGGATTCTTTTTAACTCTTTCTATTTCTTTTCAACTTATAATGTTGCACAGCTTGTATATTTCTATGTTTTGGGTAAAATTATTTATATATACAAGGTGTTTGGTGAATTGATAAAGTATATATTCATGTGGATGTAGTATTTTAAGACATTGTCAAAGGTTTAAATAATAAAGTTCATCAAATTGGTATGAAGTACAAAAGTAGTAGCAAAGGAATACAAAAAACCATCAGCAAAAAAATATATAATCAACATATTTCCACAATATTCACTTATTCAGTATGGCATAACATTATATTTTACTGTGATTATCGAGAAAGCAGCCGCGCAATTATAGAAATAAAACTTGTAATGATATAGTATTATTATTAAATTTAAATAATTTTAAATACAGTTTTTATTAAAAATTTTACTAAATAAGTGATTTTATCTGATAAGAACTGATACGAATTATTTTTGAGTTTAAATTTTTTTCATATAATTTTAGCATTTATATATTTATAAATATCTTGATTGCTATAGGTAAACATATACATAACCAACTATAGTTTTCTTGGGGATTTACATTATTTTCATACGAACAGCATAACGCTAAAACACCGAATTATATATCAATCACCCTGTAAATATTTAGCTATTGGCACATTAAAACAATGAGAGACCCCCGAATAAGGATTTGCATATTCATATTTTTTTTGTTTTATATATTTATTCATTTTTATACATATTATTCGCACACAGCAGTGTATATGTTCCGTAAAAAGGAAAAACATTATAAATATTTTTTGTTCCTTATATCCTCGGTGATATTTGCATCCAATCCACATGAATTGATATATACGCTACGGTACACAATAGCGAATATGGATATATGAGGAGTGATGGATAGATGAATGGTACATATGAAGATAGTTATATATGGAAGCTATACATGTATATATATTTTATGTGAATACGAACGCCTTATACAATGTTTTAAAAAGACAAAAGGAAAAGAGCATTTTTTTTTTGCAATTGCGAAAGAACAAAGGATTGTCTCAAGTGTACCATAAAAATTTTTCTAAATTACATGTCATTACATATGTCAAGTATCGTCGACGTATATACATGATATATATATATATATAATAATCTAGATGTTTTATGCAAAGTGAATTTTATATGGTGAATTTTTTTATATTCATATCAAGTTGACAATATGCAAATAAGCAAAAATTGTTTTCTCAAATGTTACTCTGAATTTATATATGAATTTGCGTATCATATATATGTTATATAATATTATCGTACATATTTAATATTTGTATATATATGGTATATCCTCATATAAAATTAAAAGAATTCGTACTCTATTAAAGATATTTTTTTATTTTTATTTTTTATACAAGCTAAGCACCCACAAACAAAATGATCTTTATGTTGATTATAACAATAATAATAATAATAATAATAATGATGATGATGATGTATTATTAAAAAGGGATTATATTTCTTTTTAAATGAATCCTGTAATTATGATATATTGTATATATAATAGGATGGTATATTCATTGATACTTATATATGTATGATTTTTATTACATTCATCCATATACCAATGTGATTTTTTTTAAACATTTTTTATATACAGAAATGAAAAAAAATTATATATATATAAATTTAAATATAACTTACTTTTTATTGTTTATAAATTATTATGTTTGATATATGAATATAAAAATCACGAAGGAAACATACAGAGTTCATAGACATACATTTAACAATTGTGTATTATACATGCATAATTAAAGCATTTCACAAATGAATGCAACTATTTTGCACTTTTACAAATTTTGTATATATATATAATATATATTATATATGTATATAGCAGTATAATGGAGTTAGTTATGTATGTTTAAGTGGTTTGCATTTTCATCTCAACATATAAATATATATACGCTGTATAGACTATATACTACTACAAGACCGGATTAAGCAAACTCATTAATAAAATGAAGCGATGTTACAATACCATTTCTAAATATAATATGGATGTTTAAATCTGAGTATAAAAGTAGATGTACATCATAAGATGAAGAGAAAGATCGTTACGTTATACGTTAATTGGCATTTGGCATTTGACATTTTATAGTAATTGTTTTGAAATATTTCTATTATCTACATTTATTTGGAAAATATTTCTTAAAATTCATGTGGAGAGGCAACGATATAACAACAAAATTGATTTATATACGTTTAAATCCTCAAAATAGTCATACTACAATATATTATGTAATGAATAGATTTTACGAGTGCATTTTTAAATATTTTTATTTCAAAACCATTAAAATAAAAATTATCATGACCGCTTAGCCGATATTGATTTAAAGTAAGATGTTTCCATGTTATTACTATACAATATACATTACTGTAACACAATTCCCGATTTTGTTAATAAATGGACATATTCCTTTGTTAGAGTATAAAATTTCATTTGTAATTTATTGCATTTGATGTTTAAATTACAAATATTACAGAATTATTCTTGCATTATCTATAAAAATGTGTGAATACTAACAAGTATTTTTTGTAATAATTAATCTCAAACATTTTTTGTAAAATAGACTTCTATTAATTTTAATATTATCTATTCTATTATCTTTAATAAAAAAAATTATGTTATGCCTTGAAACGGTTCTGGTTTTACAATGCTACACAAAATGGATATTTAAAATGACGATTAATTTTATTTTACCTTATATCACAGATTGTATATGGATTATAATTACAAAAATGTTATGCATTTGATACTGAATATTGCACATATGCCGACAGAAGGTTGATGCCAATTTAAAAACTTATTAGACAAAAAAAAACAGATATTTAACTTTCCAAAATAATCTAATATAAGAAATACATAATAAAACATTAAGGAGATTATAGAATTTATTAAAACAAATTTCTGCGGGAATCACATGAAAAAGGAAATCGATTAAATATAATAATCCGCTCATGCAAATTCTTATGGTATTTATTTACAATAATCATATATTAAATTATAATATCAAATAAAAGAAAAACGATATATGTTTTGTATCAATATATATTATTGAGATATGCGATAAAAATGAAAAATACGACAATAAAATGAGTCCATGTCATAAGTCAAATACATATGAAAATATGGCTTTGATATATTTATATATCTTTCAAATATACATCATATATTGTACATAAAGCATTTTCATTAATATATTCACATATTTATTAATACGAATCAGCGCAGCATATAGTCAATCTTCTTATACATATTAAATATATAATATATTGTATTATATATATATATATATATATATATATATATGATTTGAGGCGCTTTAAATATTATATGATTTTTTTCTTTGGTAAATTGTATTTTTCAAAATGATTGATTCGATTTTTGCATCGGATTTATAACAGTTCATGTATACATATAATATATAACATTCTTTCATATTCAACGTCGTCGTCGTCGTCGTCATCAACAGAAATATGAAATTCATTTTATATTTTTTGCGTTTTTTTTCGTTTTTATAATTTTAAAAATCATCATATAACCACCTCACGCACCCCCATTCAATTCAATATTTGGTTGGATATGAACTATACATATATACCTATATGTATATTTCAACAGTTTTTATCGTCATACCATTCAATTTTATATATAAATTGTAATTCATGTAAATCCATAATAGCTCAAAAGGTTTTATCATATATACATATACTCTTGTATATATATGTATAAGGAAAAATATATATATATATTTATTTATACTTATATATAGTGCATATGGGATATACAATTTTTTATTCCTTTTTTATTTTTTTTACAGGATCATACATCCATATCCTGTGAATATATAAATAGCTTTACATGAGCATATACATAATATATATATATATATTTGGTATACCAACGCATATATACAACTTCTATATATATAATAAAACTCACGCGAAAAAGGAAATATGAAAATATAGATTTGATGATATATGAAAATATTTGATATATGAAAATCTCGTCTATACGATGATTGGTTTGTATGAGAAAACATAATTTTATCGTACAGGAAATAAATTCTCCATATTTAGGGATTTACATTTAAAGCATGATTTAAATAAAATATATATGAACGGAATCGTAGATATATATATATATATATACTTATACCGATGATAAAGTTATATAAGCAGTAATATATAAAATAGAAGCAAACAAAAAAACGCGAAAAAGATTTCAATTTTTTGCAAATATTTCCTTACACAATGATTTTTGTAACAGATGAACATTAATATTTATTTTTTTTATTTTTGTTATTAATAGTCAACGAAAAGTTTAAATTGATATTGAAATAATTTTTCTTCTATATAGTAAATATATACAAAAATAATACATAATCGGGATCAGCAAATTATATATAAAAGAAATAAATATATTGATTGATAAAAAGTTTTTCTTTAAATGGATAAATATATAATATATAACATATTCGAAATGAAGAAATTTTGCAAAATAAATATTACAATTGTTTTAAATATTCATTGTAAATTGTCTGTGTCTGATGAATGATGATTATAAAGTATCTGAAACTATCCAAATCAATATATCAACATAACATATATTAATGTAAAAATATATTTTTAGGTTATAATATTAATTGGTTATATATATAGCTAATAAATATAAAACTAAATCAGAAATGCGTTTATTTAATTTCTAAATTAACTGATTATAAAAATGAATTAGACAATTATTTGAGTTCAATATATCAAGAGAATGTTAGTTATAGTTGAGCTATAATTTTATAAAATCTTTTATATGTTATTAATTCATTTAGTTTCTTAAACCATAAAACAGAAAAAGTACATTTTAATGATGTTATTGACAGAAACGAATTCGTTTATTTATATACGTATGCAATTAATAGGATATTAAGGAAATTTGTAAAAATAAATGGCAATATAACTATTAAATAAGTTCAAAAAGAAGAAAATCATCTATAAAAGTTGATATCATTCGTTAATGTCAATATGTCAATATGATTCGTCAAATATTGATTTGAGAGACAGATATTAAGCTGTTCAATTAACAAAAACACAGTCGAATGCGACTTTCTCAGCAACATTTGGATGGTTTTAAGAAGGATAAAAAGGATTTTGTACGTCGATTTATCACTCTGGATGGGACTTGGGTCTAACACCATGATCCTAAATCAAAACCAAGAAGCTAAAGTATGGTGTGTACCTGGTGCTTCAGCTCGTAAACGAGTTCATGTTCAAAAATCAGTTTTTTGGGATGCGAAAGGTATTTTGATGGTCGAATAACTCCAAACTGGAAAAACAATGAATTCTGAATATTATTCAACCTTTTGGATCCACTCGACGCAAAAATTTATTAAAATTTGTGAATTTGTGAAAGTTATTTTTCAAAACAAAACAATGCACCTGCTCACAAAAGTGTTTTGACAATCACTAAAATCAAGGAATGAAAGTACGGAAAGCCGGAGAAAGCTTTTTCGTCTAATAATGAAGTTATAGTCGCCGTAGACGAATATTTTGCAGACCTTCCGGAATAAGCACTGTATAGGGATGGTATTCATAATTTGGAAGAACGTAGGAATAAATGCATTAAGCTTCTGGTAGAATATTCTGAAAAATAAAATGCAAGCGATAAAATAGTGTTTTTTATATTTCTGTCCTAAAAACTTATTGAACGGCCTAGCATTACAAGTGTTTAGCTTAACCATGCTAAAAAATATTTTCAAAATCGAATAGCTATTAAATGAAAGTACACATCCGTTTAAACCAAAATAAGAAAAGATCACACTTGACCAGAAAAAATAATAATATTGATTTACTTTAACTTCAAATGATTTAATATTATTATAAAAATAATAAAAATATAAGTAAATACATTTCTATTGTTGGTCTATCCATTAAGTTATTCCATTAATATACAATCATAAAACATATTAATTTTATTGATAGTAAAAAGAAAAATGCATTATGCAAATGCAAAACGCATATCATATAACAATGAGTTTCTTCAGTGCAACAAACATATATCTTTAATTAAGGTTAATATATACATATGAAAAAAATACAATTAACTAATATACATTTATTTATTTATATATTATAGATATATAATTTACACCAAAGCTATATAACAATAAGTGAACATATACTGAATACCAATTTTTTTATTTTTATCTATAAAGAGTTATATCTGGGGCTCAATTCTTGAATCACACGCAAGAGTTGCGTGCACGCAAATACCATTTTTGAGTTTGAAAGTATACGAATAGCTATTCTTGAAATATTGAGTATAGTTTTTGCGTATGCTTTCACACGCATCTACTGAGTCTACTATTTTGTAAGCGCAAAGATATTTGCGTGTGATTTTATGTAAAAAATGTATAGGAAAAATAAAAAAAAAATTATTTTCAATTTTTTTATAATTAAAAAATCGAAATTAAAAGAAAATTAATTATCAACATAGAGATATTAGAAATAATAGAGTATAATATCGTATTATTGAAAATATTACATAAAATAAAATATTATAATTTTTTTTTTCTATATAGCGTATGTATTAATAATAACAAACTCTTCTCATTCTCGTGAGTGATTCATTAATTTTATTATATATTTTGTATTTTTCTTCATTTATACAACAAAAATGAGTGATTTCACAATATTTGAGTCTGAGGTGAATAAAATATGCGTGTGGTAATCAAGAATACAAAGTCGTATACGCAAAGTTGCGTATACGCTTCTCGGGCACACGCAAAGTTGCGTACACTTAATTTTGCGTCTGATTGAAGAATTGAGCCCCTGATGTGCTACTTCAATTTTAAATGCTTGTTATATAGAATTATTTGTATATCAACAAAGTATATCTAGAAAATACAGCATATATAAAATGTTATTTCTTAATGTATTTATTAGCTTATATGCTAATGCAATTTAATGTAATTTTAAAGTTATATATATTTTTTACATATACAGAAAACATTATAGGCATCATGTTAAGCAAACAAAAAAATATATTTGCCTCTTTAAACCCATTATTAATATGTTAATATATGTTGGAAAGAATATTAAGCACAGGAAAACCGAATAATACATATAATAAAATTGTTATATATAAAAAAAAATAGAAATTGTATATTTACATTTAAAGTAAATATGTTATAAACTTACCATTCTTCAGAAGTAAATTTTATTTTGTGGTCAATATATAAATGCAACAAAAATAAATGCACATTGCACAAAAAAAAATAAATAATATGTTTAATTCTAAAAAAAAATTGTTATTGAACAAAAAAAAAATAAATAAGTAAAATAAACCCAAATGATATATGAAATAACACCTTTAGTTGTCAATGCGCGCATAAATATATTTTAGTTTTAACTATATAGGTAGGTGTTCGTTTGAGAACAACAAAGGGTACTTTTCTTTATGTATTTATACAAGAACATACAAGTATATTTAAATGAAAAGTAAATGACAATGATGAAATGTGATTACACAAAGTGAACCGAAACAAAAAAAAAAATTGGAAATATCAAATAAAAATAAATATTTGATTATATATGTATATTTTAAAAGTGGCGATGCTAATGATAATAAAACCAATAAGTAAAGAAATTTTAAGAAAAAAATATATACAGAAGTTTATTTCAATAATATTTTTGGTTTTCTTTTTATGTTTTTTTTTAAATGCTAAAAAATTATACAAAGGTGTATATTAAAATATAAAAATTTTATGAATGAAAATCAGTTTCTCATTCGTGTTTGTTCAAACGTAAATATACGTTACGTATATTTTTACACGACTATTGTATTTATTTATTTACATATTCCTTTCCCTACATAAATATCCCTATATATATGCACAATAATAACAAATGCCAAAATGACAAAATGATTTTGACCAGAATAAGAAATATAATGTCTTATGGCAGGTGTAAAACATAAGTTAAATAAAATGTACTATGTAGCATAAAATAATCAATGTATAAAATATGTGAATTTCCATTGTTGTTATGTTATTGTAAAATAAATTATTACACTTACAAATTGAATATATATTATTTTATTTTACATGGTATTTAAAACAATCCCAAGTATTCATAGTGTTATTTTAAGTCTTAAATGGGATGGTCGATGGTATGGTATGACAAAAAACTTTTGTAAGCGGAATTCCATATATTTTAAGAAGAAAGCATGTTTATGAAAAATAATTAAAAATTGACAATTTTGTTAGTAAAATAATAAAATTTAATATATAAAAATCATTTAAATTCTTATATAATAACAATGTGACAATGTACAAATAAATATCAACCAAATGCATTAACTCAAAATAGGAGCAAATTATAATTTATTCATTATTATTAATTTATTCTTTATCAATGACATACAGATAATTTTTTTCATGATTATATTTATATAAATATTCAATTTTATATAAATTAGAATTTCTCTGTTTATGTTGTGCATGAATTATTTAAAAACATTTCACACATTATTTCATTACATTACTTATATATTTGTTGTTTTATATGCGATAAGAAGGAAAAGAAGATATCTTACATAAAAATGATAAGACTTAATTCCAATAAAAAATGTCATTTGATAACCTTTTTATTGAAATAAAAACAACAACATAGAAAAATATTACTCGTTATATATGGTGTTTACTTGTAATAATAATTCAGTGTTACCGCAATTTATCATTACATTTTATTATCGCAAAACAATAAATGAATCGACCAAAAAAACAAAAAAGTGAATCATGCATTTTGATTACATTCTTAAATACACATACAGTATTGGGTTTAATACAAAAAAATTATTAATACAAATAATTATTAATACGAAGTTTAACAAAAACGGTTATATTTATGTCTATATTGTTCATATATTGTATAATACAAAAAAATATAGTTACATGTATATAGTTACATCGTTGCGATTAAAATGAATCAGTTCAAAGTTGTAACTTAATAGCGATACAGCATTTTGTTTATTGGTTTTGAAGTTGTAATTATTATTAATAATTGTTCGTATTTGTGGAAAAATTTTATTTTATATTGTGAATATTTTCACAGTGATATCATTTCAAAAGTATTTAACTTATCAATAGTTATTTTTCACATATAAACATCTCATAAATTACAATTTAAAACAAATTTTGACCATAGGAATTGGTCATATAATAACAAGTGAAAATGAAAACATATTTATTTATAATACTTTATTATACATTCATTGCATTGGTTTCAGCACAATCAAATGAAAATGCTAATACAAGTATTGATAAAATTAAAATAATCGAAGATACAATAAAATTTCTCGATAAGGGCAGAAAACAAATAAATTACAGTAGCAATGGTGAAAATGTATTTCTACTTGGAACAACCGGTTCAGGTAAAACAACATTAACATTATTATTATCCGACGATGAAAATTCAAAATTAATATCAAAAGATATTGGTGGTGAGGAAATTACCTTAGACGAATATTATATCATGGATGATAAAGATCTTATTGGAAATTCACCAATTACATCCAAAACTGTGATACCACATTTGTTTACCGATCGAACTAATGATATCAATTACTATGATTGCCCTGGTTATGATAATACAAAAAATACTAGTATTGATATTATATCAACATTTTTTATCAAGGATATAATTGATCATTCAAAGATGGCAAAATTTGTGTTTGTCATTGATTACAATTCTGTGCAAACACCTGGAAGTTCTTCAACATTTTTAGCATTAACCAAACATATTTCAAGATTTATGAAAAATATCGAACAATATGAAAACTCAATTGGTATTGTTATATCTAAAGTGGATAAACCAACAAGAATATCGGATGCTACCGTGATAAAAGGAATAATTCGTTTTTTGAATCAAACAAAACAACAAATCGAAAATGATAATAATAAATATGTTCGTTACCGGGAAGTTGCATTAACATTCATTAATATTTTAATGAAAAATAATGGTAATGCAATTTCAATATTTCGAACTCCCGATCGCGAGGGTACATTGGATGCAATTCCGATAATGCAAAAATCAAAACAAGCAATTGTTAGTATGATAAAAAATACATTAAATTATGCTAAAGTTGATAGGAATGATTTTGGTTATACAATTTCGGAAAAATCAAATAATGATATTTTTGATATTGTTAATGCTTTAAATGTTGAAATTCGTTTGATTGTAAAAAATATTTCTGAAGAACTGTTAAAATCATTTCAAGATAAAGAAAGGGATACATCACTAGATATAAATACAATAATAAGTGATTGTTCCAATGCAATGAAAATTTTGGATAAATTCATTGAACGCGGCTATGATACATTCAAAACGCCAATCATTTTTATGGTACTATTTAATAAAACTATACAAAATTTAAATGTACCAATTCCTGAAAAATACATCAAAGATCTTGATAATAAAGTAGATTTTTTAAATGTTCTGCAAATGGTTAGCACAAGTGAAATTAAAATGAATACATTGTTATGGATTCATGGTTTACAAGAATTAAGAAAATATTTAGATGATACAAATAAATTCTATACATTTTTACCGAATTTATATGAAGCACTAACCCAATATCAATATCAAAGTGATAGACAACGATTTAATGTGGCCAATTTAAATGATTGGAATTTACCAAATAAACCACAGGGCATAGAAATTACCAACACAAATTGGATAACGTTTTTGAATAAAGTCAATTTTCCTGAATTAAAAAATATCGCAATAAATGATATTAAACTACAGAAAATAAATACAATTTTAGATTGGACCATAAAATTTAAAGTAAATGTAACTTGTACATCGGATCATTTAACAGTATCCGCTGAACAAATATTAATATCTGATGTTACGAATTCAAATTGTTATTCAAATGCAAAATACATAAATATATTTTCCATTAATAACATTTATTTTAATGATAATATAAATGGATTGAATAGAAAATTACATTTAGTTATTATTGGAAAAAAATGGGAAATTGTAACTCAACGTGTTATAAATTTAAATGGTGAAAATGGAATAGAATTCACAGAATCGGCTAAGAGCGGAACATTTGAAACTCAAAGAGGTGTTGATGGAATGAGGGGACGTTTAGGCGGTAACTCTGGACATTTTCTTGGAATTGCCCAACGAATTACGAATGGAAAAGATTTAACAATTGAAGTGGATGGAGGCAATGGCGGAGCAGGTCAAATGGGTGGTAAAAGTTATTGTCGTGTGAAAAATGGTAAATATATCATCGAATATATATATATATATATATATATATATATATAAATATAATAGAAATTGAAAGTGTTAATGTAAATTCACTTTTTTTTTAACAGAATTTTTTACAGAATTTTTGAATAGATCCTTCAACAGTTGTGAATCAGATGGTTTTAGTTACCAAGGCGATGGTGACGGTGGGGTTGGTGGAAAAGGTGGTTTAAATGGTGTCTTAAAATTATATGACTTAACCGCGGAAGCAAATACATCGGTCAAGCTTTCAAATCAAAAGGGGTCGACGGGTAGTTCTGCCTTATCTGAAAATTTTGCAAGTAAACTGTTTTATAAACACGTTAAAAAATTATGTATCAGATTTTATCGAAACGTGAAGGATTGCAATATAAAATTACAAAATATTTTTGATTGTCAAAACAATTACGAATTACCAGATACTTTGGAAGCATTTGATCAATCAAATCCAATTAAAGCATATAAATCGTTTATTACATCGAACTTGAATAATAATTTTAGAACACAATCTTTAAAGTCTTTCTTAAAATTATTAAATGATAATGTTAATATTTAAAAATCAATTTTTTTTGATATCGCAAATCATTTTTCAGCAATTATATTAAAAATTGATTCTAAATATATAAAAATAATTCTTTTCATTTCCCCGTCTTATTTATTATATTATAATTAGATGTATTAAAAATAATATAAATGATATTAGTACATGGACCTATCATAATTTCTGCACATAAACAAAATAATATCTCTGTGTTCTCATTATTCTATAACAATATAAGATCAAAAGGATGTGAAAATTGAAATACTATCATCAGCATTTTTACAGTGAAAAATCATGTTAAAATATATAAAGGATTAAACGTGTAAATTATTTTCGATATACATATTAAATATCGATTATACTTTACATGATGAAACAAAATATTTTTATCCATTTTTTGTCTTCAAATTTATCATACATACAAGTACAATCATTAAAATTATATCAACAAAAACATGAGAACATACATATTTTTTAGTTATATAAAGAAGAATTATGTTTAATCTACGAATATAATCTATAAAAGGCTTTTGTTGCAATTTAATTCAGATACATATATACCGTAACGATGTATAGTGTGTGATGTGATGTGATGATACACGATGATATCATAAATATATTTTAACAAATTTGCATAAATTTACTTATTTTTTTATTTGGCCAAGATAAACACGATCTGGGTTTTATCCGATGAAATATTCATTTATATATATACTATTTTTAATAAATAAATTGTGGTTATCTCTTTGCGTATATTATAAATAAATTTTATATTTTACATGAAATATTTTTTTTTTATACATTGATATACCTCTAAGTCTAAAATCTATTACATAATATTTTCAGGAATAAATTTATGTATACACATATAATATTTTATAAGATATTAATAATATTCTGGATATATCGCATGTCTTATATAATAATAAATATATAAATGAAAAGATTTTATATATATATATATATTTGCGAAACTTGTTTTTCAACGCCTACGAAATTTAATCTCTTCTTTAATTTTATTTTTATAACATCTCTATATTATATATAAAAAAATTGAATATAGATTTCATATATTATCAATATTATATAAATTTAGATATAGATATAAAATATAAGATTAAACACGTGTTTGATTTTCATGGTATTATTTTCATCAATGAATTTTTTGTTTTATTGAAATTTTCTGCATGGCCGAAATCCATACCATAATTTATGTATAAGTGGCGAGTCTCCTTTTGCATACATATGTATATGCAATATACAACATAAATAAGATTATGATACATAAATATTAGAAAGATAAGTGCATAATAGGATACTACGTATATATGAAAATGAATGTGTTTCATATTTAAGCCAGAGGTTATTTTCAATTTTTAATCGAAAAACAAAAAAAAACGAATTACATCTTTGGGTGATTATGATATATATTTTCATACATCGCTGTATATGTTTATAAAAATTGCTTACATGCATTTATTTTATAAGTAGACAAACAAATAAGGGAGTCAAGATATCATCTTTAAAATCATGTATTTTTTTTATAATTGATTATAATAAACTTTATGGGTAGTGTAAATTGTTGAATAAACATAAAAATTAAGGATATACAAATGTCGTTGTCCGATATAATGTCCATTTGACCTACAAAATTATTTAACATATTATAAGCAAATGCTTAAACATTAAAAACAATATATTATAATTATTGTTTTCTATGGATTTGTTCAATATTGATTTAAAATGATTTAGACAACGGAAATATTTAGGAAATTATTGAATTCAGATTTTGATAATATTAAGAATAATAATTTCTCATGTATCTTTTACTTAACTGTCATGTTTTAAAACATTGTACTATTTTATGGAAATTTAAAGAATAAAGAAAAATCAATCAACTTCGGAAAAGCGAATTTTTTGACAATGAAATTGTATATGTATAAAGTCACGTCATTGCGTAATTTGGATATCGTATAGGTACATGTAATAAAGACATATAAACATAGATATATCGATAATCAGTATTGTTTATAGTTAGCATTCATAAACCATCCCTTTATATTGTTGTATATTCTATAATCTACAGTAAAATATAAACTGAAAATTTAAATTTTTTTAATAAATATTTATCCCATGGGATGGATATGAAAGGAATAACATTGACAATGATATATTATAACAACAACCATAAACGTTAACATTCCATTCAAATCACAAAATTATTTTGATATATTAGAAAAAAACATTTTGTTAATACATACTTATATTTTTCATGCTATTGTACAGAGTTTTCATATAATATATTATATAACATATAGTAACATATGCAAATGCTTTTGAACGTTTAATAAATACGGGGTTTGCCAAAACACATGTCATCAATTGCATTTAGGATTCATTAAATGTGTTACGATTAGTAAAATTATTAAACTTTAAACTAAATTTTTTTTTAAAAACAATTTTTTTTTGTGTATAGATAATAATTCCTCAAATTAAATATTCCGAATTTTAATAATCAGGCAAAGTAAATATGCAAAAAGGTAATCCTAAAACTTAAACCACCCATTTTTGTAATAAAAGAAAGAATGGAATTCATTAAATTATTTCTATCTAAATTATAGGAACTCTTTGTTCATGGTATAGATTATGTTGAAAAAACCGAATATTGACCGTAATCTAATTTTTTTTTTAATGAGTTACTTCTAATTTGTTGTTTCATCCGAGTGGTCTAATGGTATGATGACAATGTTAAAACAAATGAAAATACAAGTAAAACCAAATTCTAAATCTTATGGATTAAATAAAAAGGAATTTGTGTCGACATTACATTACGAATATTTTGGAAGTAGTAAATCTGTAAGTTTTATTTTTTTTAATTCACATAATTTAACGCCAATATAAATATATTGCCGATGCCAGAAATAATAATTAAATAGATAAATAATAATAGAATTAAATTTAACACAGTATATTATATTTAATATAATAATTTTAAGTACATGATATACTATAAAATGTAAACAATATAAATGTCGTTTTGGATATACTCTATACAAATACATTTTAGAATAATGTATACAAAAAAAAAGGGACCGTCGTAAAATCGTTCAATTTAAATTTATTTTCGACTTTGAATGACGTTTACCATCAACCCGTATACTATATATATACACGATATATAGTCTATGATGTGGAATAACAACCGGAAACAGAATTTTCATTGCGGAAACTAACTTTCTGATTACAATTTTGATTTTCTATGTATATTCTATATACATTCGCTTATATACACTTATATATATCATTATTTTATATTTTTATATATGTATTATAATAAATAAAAACATTTTCTTTATATAAAAAAAAGGAAAATTTGCATGCACACTCTTGCAAATATGTGTACAAAACATTTTCAAAGTATTCCGTTCGCATTTGCCCTTTTTTTTTAAGAACTTATTTATATAAATTTCTTATTATTTGTGAATTTCTGAATAAAGGTGAATAGTCATTATTTCTTATTAGAAAGAAAATTAAAATGTAGAAATACTTTTAATTTCGGCAATTGATAAATGTAATTTAAATATTTCCAATCGCAGGTATATAAATAATGAATTCCGTTCAACAAACAAAAAAAAATATGAAAATAAATTACAAAATATCCCGATGATTAATTTAATTTAAAACATTTACTGTCCTTTAATGAAAACATTAATACAAAAATCGTTCTACTCACTGATTGACATTTATTATAAAATGTTCTACAAAGCTGCAATAATAAAAAAATCAAACTCACCTGCAAAAAATAAATAAAAATAAAAGATATTAATGTAAAATAATAATAATAGTATAACCTATATATATAAAATAAAATACAGTAAAGTAAATAAAGCAAAACAAGTAAATCGATAACAGAAATATATTATGAAATTATGGACAAAGCGACATTTGGTTTTAAGTGGATTAACATATGATATTAACTATTATATTTTGTATATACTGTGGTTATAAAAGAAAAAAGTTTTAAATAAAATTTAAAAGCCAATTAATATAAAATGAAACACAATACAACACAATCATAATCATTTATGTGATTCTAATTTAATGTGACAAAAAATGTAGCATTCAACTCTAAAAAGTATAATGTTTAGAACTTACTTGATGAGAAATTAAAATATGCTACTCCAAATAAATCTGAATGTTTGAATATTTCGGCAACAAAAAAATACCGAAGCAGTCAAAAGTATATGATTAACCAAAAAAAAATAAATTTTTAACCTGCATCAAAAGAACAACATAATAAGAAAATATTTTGTTCAGACAATCTAACAAAAGTAAACCACTGATCAAACAGAAACATTGAAATGGCATAAAATATATCTAATATCTTATTGCCGCATTTTCCCAAAGATGATTTTTGCACTACACACTTTAACAATCACTAAACACAATACTCAATTCATTTTAAATGTTAATAAAACACTAAAAAATATAAATAGTTTTTAATTATAACTAAAAATATAAAAATAAAATTCGACTGCCAGTGTCAACCGTATTAAAAATAAAAGTACAGTATAAATGTACATACATGAAACATATAGTATATATTAAAGCTATTGAAAAAAAAGTATAGAGATGGACTCATATAAATGAATGATATCAGTGAATGCGCTAATAATAATATTATTTGTATCGTAAAAAAATGTTAATACAAAATAAAATGATTTTTTTTTAGACGACCTTACGAAATAAAACACTAAAAATAAGGTATTAAAATTATGCAATTTAATACGAATCTAAAGTCTATAATGTTAAGAAAAATATACCCTGAATGACAATAAGTAAAGAGTTCATTCCTTGATGAATAATTAAAATATCCTAAATCAGTGTGAAATGAATGCTTGAATCTTCATTTGAATATTTCGGCAACAACAAAATACCGAGATAATCAAAAGAAATGTTACACAGAAAAAAATTATCACTAAATAATGTACACAATAAAATTTTATTACACATCAAAAGAATAACAAAAAAGAATCCGTTAACACAATCGAGAACTAAAATACCAAAAAAAAATTATAGATAAATTAAAATTTAACAAACAATATTATAATTTTTACTGTACTTATGTTTACTGTACGTATGGTATGAAATATTACTTTAATATTTTCAGAATTTTCGCAGAGAATATTTTTGAATTGCACATTTAGCAATCACTAAAAGAATCAATTTATTGAGAAATTTAATAAAAGACTTAAAAAAAAATTGTTTTTGATTATAAATAAAGGTATTAAGAATAAAATTGTTTACCAACGATATCAAAAATAAATTTACTTTTTATATAAAACCAATTCAATATATTAAAATTTAACACAAAAGTACAGTAACGATTTGATTACAAATAATAAAAGGTTGACTCTCGATAATGGCAACTAGTATTTTCTCATCTGGTTGTCAAAATCGAAAAGTTGCCACTACCGGTACAACACTTTATATAGTTAAGAAATATTCAATATATAAAGTACATAACATATTTTACTTCATTAAACTTAAATTTGTGTACATTTTGGAACATATGATTCATTAATTCTTGAAAAAAATCTGTAAATTTGTTTGCTTATTGTTATAGTAGATGTTTCAATATTAATCATCATTGATTATCCAAATGTAATTGATATGACATTCTGCGATATGACGACAATAAAAAAAAACGCTTTTACATATGTACTGATAAATCGGGTAGAAAAGCAATAACTTCCAGATGAGACATGCTTATTATATGTATGTAGACAAATTATGAGTTTCTTATTTCTATATAAGGACTTAAAAAAAACATTTCTGTACACTGGCAGTTAAGAAAACATTAAACTTCTATAATGGCAAAATTTAGTTGGCACTATTCAATGGTTCATATAAAAGATTATGAGTTACCACTGATTGTGAGTGAGACTCGACTGCATTCCATTATCATATATGCATTTAATTGCTATATATACAGCTATATATAAAGAATTATTATTTTGTTGGTGATAGTTTGATTTACTTTATTTATAATTATTATTGTTAATTAGTAAATATTGTAAGTCGGTGTACGGATAGACAAATAGATTTGTATATTTTTTGTTATGAGCATATTATTCATAGAAAATTTTTAACTGTGCAACACATGGATTAAAAAATTAATTATTTTAAATCGTTAATATCAGAGATAACAAAGATGCTTTTAAAGCCAAAAGAAATACATTTATTTCTGAATATGTTAATTTAAAAATATATATACAAACACGACATTACATTATTTTCAACTTTTACAATAACCTCATCAAACAAACATTGGTTAAGCTATGAGGACAACTGCAAGATCAAAGTCGTATATACCTTTGTTAAGACATATACATTAAAAAATCCTTTATATATACAAATAGGTACCTAATGATTTACATGATGATTACCATTTCTTTATCTTTTATTATTGAAAATATACATTAAAAATAACATGCCCATAAGAAAAATACAATTAAATATAACAATCAACTATATATATATATATATTAAATTAAAAGATAAAAAATTATGTACGTGTACATTACATCATTCGATATAGACTATATATATATAGAGTCAATAAGGAAATTACATTATACTAATATAAAAAAAAATAACAGAAGCAGCTGAAATATGATTCTATATTGATTTTTTATTCTTTTCTTTCATTAAAAAATACATTACATTTTTTTTATTGTTGTTTATATAAAAATGTATGCATGACTCAAATGTATATAATCTTAATAATTGTTAATAAAAAAAAAAGAAAAAAAAAGAATTATAAGAAATATAAGAACCATCTGCGGTGTATTCACAATATATATATAACATCAAGGAAATTAACCTTGAAACCTGTTGTTACTCTTACTTTTTTTATTACTTAAAAAAATCATTATAATATTAAACAATAATTAGATTTATGTATATACATTTATACATATTATGATATGTATTATGTTTGTTGAGGAAATTATATCCATCTCTCATATTTATATTATCGTATATAACCCCTTATGGTATTTTCAATATACCATTCATTATGATTATTATAATAAATACACTGAAATATGTTGTGCGTTTTGAGATCCCTTTCTCATGAATTGTCTGACATATGCTGAAAAAATGTGTGAGCCGCATGACTCGGACAATAAATATTTTAAGAATAAAAGAATTTCAGAACTTTTTAAGTGTAAAGAATGATAAGACTCCATATAGGGAAATATTTTTTCCAAATTAGTAGAATACAGGCTCAAATTAAAATAGTAAAAAAATGAATATGATATAAGTGTAACGACCAAAAATTATTTGTTATTAAATTATTATTATTTGAATGAAGAATATTTAAAAAATCCAATGATATAATTTGGTTTTTCATAATGTAATTTAACCCTCATGGGTCCCTCTGTATATGCGAGCGCATACAAATATTGAATTATATATATAATATTTGCTACAAATGCTGCCCGAATTTCATGAAATTTTGGTTTGGGAATACTATTGTGTAGATGTGTAAAATTTTTTTTATGAGTTTCATTACTTTTATAAATAAAATGAATATAAAAAGTATATTTCATGGCCTAAATATCTTCATGGACAATTATACAGGTCTATTTACATGTTGTATGAAAGGACTGATTAAGCCTATATATTTCCGGGACCGATAAGGGTTAAATAACAATATATAGTTAATAGATTTTCGGCAATAAAAACAATATTCGACAAGGAGATTTTTTTTCCAATAATAAATGCAGTACAAAAAATATTCAAAATTAAATCAATTAAGAATTTTACTAGAAAAGGTCTTTGACAACACCAATATTAAAAAATTAACCCAAATACTGAATCACCACAAAGTAAATAGTCAAATAACAAAATGGATCACAATGTCTCTACGTAATAGGAACTATATCATGGAACATGGGGATCAAAAAACATCCATAATAACAAACAACGGTCTCCCTCAAGGTAGTGTCCTCAGCCCAATCCTATTTAACATCTACACAGCGGGCATACACAAACTCAATAACAAGAACTGCAATATAATTCAATACGCCGATGATATTTTACTGATCTTCAACGCAAAAAACAAGAATCAATTAAATGAAATAATCGTTGATAATCTTCAATGCTAATACATACATTGAAAGAATTAAACCTCACCGTAAAACCCAGCAAAACCAATATAATGAGACTCAACACCAGATGCACGAATTCCTCACTAAAAATCAATAATATCAATCTCTCGGAACAAACCACCATTAAATATCTCGGATATGTAATAGACAACAAACTAAATTTTACAAAACACACAAAGGTACTAAACCAGAGTTGCAGAAAACTGCATAATATAATAAAAATGACTTCCAGAGCACATAGGGGTGGGCACCCACAATCATCACTCAATCTATATCAAAACCTAGTCCTCAATAGAATCAACTATTATACCGCCAACTTACCACTAAACGCAAGCATTATCGAATTACTACAAAAAACACAAAATCTTTTTTTGAGAACTTGCATGGGGTATGTCCGCTCAACCCCTATCACTACGATGCATGCCGAGTCGAGCATCCTTCCGATATCACTTAAAATCAGAATGGGCTTGGCTAAATACATGATAAAAAGGCATGGATGAAGCATTGACCACTCACGAAATTCTGATCAATGCCCCGATAAATCATAAACCATCTAAAAAACCGAGCAATCTTAGAAAACACTGATATACACTGATGGGGTACAAAAAAAGAACACAAGTAACGAAGTGTTAAAACAACAAACTCTAATTAATCCGCCAATAATCGACAAATACAAAAACATGCAAATTATATATACTGACGCATCCAAAACAAAAACTGAAACAGGTAGAGCAATATATCTACAGCAATCCAAAGAAATTATCAAAACAAGAGTCACCCATGAAATATCAATCAAGACAGCCGAATTATATGCCATCCTCCAAGCAATGGAAGAAGCAATAGGAAGAAATATGTACCAAGTTGTCATTTTAACTGACTCCTTGAGTCCATGTCAATCCCTCCAAAATGCGATAGCCAACCAATCGTATTCCACCCTAAAATATTATGAATATCTAATAATAACCATTTGCAACAATAATCCGAAAAATAAAATCATAATACAATGGATTCCCGCTCACTGTGGTATTTCAGGAAATGAAATAGCAGATGAGGCGGCAAAAGAGGCGACAACCATTCCCATAATAACAAAAATTCACCCAACACCTCAGGATATTTATAAATGCATTAAAACCGAAATTTGGGCACAGTGGCACCAACAGTACCTGCTACAAACACAAGATAGGGGACGATGAAACCATGAAATAATCAATGCAACACCCAACGCAACACCCTGGTTCAAAAATACATACTTAAATAGCACAGAAATTAAAATCATAAACAGATTAAGAAGTGGACACGCCTTTGATAATGCATTTTTAAAATTAATTAAACAACCAAATACCATAATCTGCAGCGAATGCAACGTAATAGACAATTTCAAACACTCAATTTCAACCTGTAAAAAGTACGACCATACCAGGAAAAAATATCCATCACTATCCGCTAACCACGATTTAACCGAAATTTTAAAAAACATAAACACGTACCCCGACATTCTAAACTTTCTGAAGGAAAATAGAATACAATTTTAAAATATAAGTATAATTACACAACTAAAACTCCATATGGCGCAACAGTGCTAGGAGTATAAATAATAAAAAAAAAGAATTTTACATTTAAAATACGTAATGAATAAATATTTTTGCATTTTGCTTTTTATACACCTATTGCATATTCTATGAAACTCTAAAATTAATATAAATTTCAACCCTTATTCGTTAAATATTGTATGACACACACATTTATATACTAACAAAATAGAAAATATGGGTTTATAATGGAAATAAGAAAGCAAGGAAAATGTATAACCTCTTTCAGTGTATGCACAAAAAAACATTTTCCAATTTTCATCCCCCTATTGCATATTTTATATACGCATATACGTTAAATCGATCGACGTATTTTGGTTGTTGTATACACAATTTTTTTGTGAATTTTATACGTAATTCTAAAAATATTACTACAAATAACGATTGTAACATATTTCACAGTGAATTAAATTCATAATATACTATCAATGAGAATTCTTATTATATATACACATATTATTTATTACAAAACAATTGAAATTAATATCTAAATAATGCTCGAAATATGGTACAAAAAATATATCAATTATTTACAACAATCAATATATTAACCCATAAATATAAGACGTAAAATTAACAAAACATTCACAATTACCGTGAATGTTTTTTTAATGCAAATAAAACGATAATACTCATTATCACTAATTACGATCTTCAATACATTCATCTCAGAATAATAGTTTTATGCGATTAATAAAAAAAAATGAATGCAAAATTGCAACAATAATAAAATATTGCGAAATATAATTATAACAAAAAAAGAAAAAACCTAAACAAAAGAAATATATATAAAAAAAATAATTGTTTTTATATTGACGGTACATATATAAAGACATTAACGCATATATACAATAAATTAAAAGATTAAAATTATCGATAAATCATATGGTAAAAGGAAATAAAATAATAATAATAATAATAAAGATGCAATATATTTAAACAAAACGGCAAGTAAGAAAAAAAATAAATAAAAAAAAGGTATGTTTTTTTTAAATCGCACATTATATATATATATATATATATATATATATAATGATGATGAAATATAAAAGAAAAACAGATGCAAAATCACAGAAGTTAACGTTTATACATTTATCTTGTATTTATTTAATGTATAAAATTGTAAAAAAATTTTTTTTTGTTTTTTACCTATACAATTCAAATATATCTATATATATATATATATATATATATATATTTAAAACAACACGTTTTTGTATTGTTTTTATTGCACTTATAGAGTCGCCTACATATAAAAAATAAACGATTACCATATATAATGGAATGATGCCGAGATGATCAAATGCGATCATGATCATCTCTTATTTTTTTTTTTATTTATACTTTCGAAAGATTTTATGTAACAGATAATTGCACTTCCAATATATAAATATTAATAATATGTGTTCGATGTTCGTATATGCATAAAGTTGTATATATGGATATAGTCAAATTCATAATTTTCATTCAAATAATTATATATTTTAAATACAATTTATTTATTACAAATTGTTTATTTTACATTGAAAAATATTTATATTTTAGACTTTAAATAGTTTTAAAAAATAGATGAATTACTGTTTGAAATCTCCGCTTAATGTCTCCAACGAAAATAATTAAATTTTAAGAATAAATTCAAAGTCCTAATGTAAAAAAATAAGTATATTCATTAATTAAGACTATTTATGGGAAACAAACAAAATATTGTAGGGTGCGAGCGTTAAATGTACATGAACTCTTTTCTAATTTTCAGGTAAATTGTCAACCGATTTTGAAAGTTTCTGAATGAAAAACTGAAATTAATACTTAATATTGAATAGAATTGTTTCTAATATTAAATTGGGAAATAGAATTTCATTTATATGGTGGTTTACAATTTGTATTTATTGTTGATTTAAATATTATAATATTATATTATTTTTTTTTAAATTATTTCATATATTTTTTATATTTACGTACATTGATTGACGGAATTTTTATTCACCAATGCATTTGAGTTTTTATGATCTTTTGTATTTAAAAAAAATCTATAAGATTATTTTACCCACCATGTAATAAAAGAATACAGTCAGTAATTGTATACAGTTTCTATATATAAAAATTAAAAACAAATACGGAAAGAGTGGGCAAAATAATCAATATAAAATCTTCAGTTAATTATAAGTTAATTAATAAAATTATACTTTAGCGAATAAAAAATGTATTTTTAAAAGATTATTTACCTTAATGAATTAATAATAAATTATGATTGCATATTATAATTGTTGACAATTCTATAGATACACAATATATATATACAATATGGAATGACAAATTGTATATTTATTACGTTATTTTCTATACAAGATCTACCTCATAATTCATAATTTACATAATATATGTAAATTTTTTGATATCTTATGATATTATTTATAATTATATTATTACAACATAAAGAGTAAATATTTTATGTTTTTGCAAAAAACAAATACCTGTTTTCAATGTTACTATACCTATATTATTTATACACAACAATGTTTATTGAGAATAAATAATGATTTATATTCAAATATCAAAATGACCGTTCATTAATTCTTTTCATATATATATATATATATAGTGTGTCCCAGTGAAACCTGACAAACCATGAATACCACGTTATCGTGGAACTATTTCAGGCAAAAGTCACGGATGGGGGTCTAACTTCAACTATTACTGAGTGGTGTTGAAAAATTTATTTTCAAAAACAATATAAGGGCACTTATATTAACTTATAACATACAAGTTTCAAGCTAGTTCAAGTTCAAGCTAGAAGAACAAATGGGCATTCTATTTATAGATAAATGGATTTACCTTTAATTTTGCTCCGAATACAATTTTTGCCATCTACTTGTCATGTGGCGACAATGGAGCTCAAAGTGAAAAAATATCGTATTTTTCAATCAATATGTTGTTTTAGCTGGAACCGTTCGGAAATTATAAGTTAATAAGTGAACCCACGTTTTTCAATGAACGAAATTTTTTCAGCACCCTGCAACTGGGTTAGACTATCCCTTTCAAAACGAATTTTTGCTGAATATAGTCTCAGGATTACGTAGTATTTGGGTTTGTGGGGGGTACTGGAACATACTGTATATACATGGAAAATGTCTATAGGTATAATCACAATGAGTATTATTATATTGAAAACAGGTAGATTTATATATAAATAACTGTATATATATGCAATTATGCATCTAGTAAAAATAATCAAAAAATTGTTTAAATACTTCCATATTAAAAGTGGAAGATAGATAAGTCTTAATTTAGTCAAATGTTAGAAATTGTATTAATTAATATACATATATTAAAGCGTAAAGTTCCTGCCCAAAAGAATAGGTATATTTATAGTGCGAGAAGAGTTTTTATATATTAGCATTATTACGATGTACATTCTACATTTTTAAGTAGCAATAACGAATATAGTATTTATTTGTCAATTAAGATTTTATATAAATATTTAGCTATATATAAACAACATGGATTGATGTTTTTTTTTAATTTAATATATTCATGAGACACACCTAAATATTTATTGATATTTTAATAATAATGTATAAGTAATACTTTTATGAACACATAATTTTTTTTTTATTTATAGAAAATCATTCATTTATATTATCATCGCGCACACAACAAATATTAGCAGCACATTTAAATATGTACAGAAAAGAATTTACAAAAAGAAAAAAATAAAATAAAAAAAAGTATTTTAAAAGAATAAAATATGTAAATATTCAATTTTGATGGATTTTGTCATTATATATATCAGAAGTGATTTGTGAACGACTTTTTTCAATGACTATTTTTCATGAGTTCTTCATTCAAGTTTGCACTTAAATCTGAAGGTAAGATTAAGTTCCTAATATAAATCGATTCAGTTTTTCAGTTCATATTAAAACTAACCTAATATATAAGTTTCGAATAGTACATTTTATATTATAAATAAATTTTTATGGGAAAATCAATTATACATGTATATGGATGATTTGATCTGAGGTGATTTTTCTTTTCGGTATACTATTAGAATTTTTTTTTGAATTGGTAAGGGCAAAATTTCAAAAAAACAATTTTATTATAAGATTATCTGCATGCAATTGTCCTCTAACAAATCCAATGTTTGAATCAAATATAATGATAGGATTAATAAGTGATTTTAATTTTAATTAATGTTTCCATATATTTTTCATATTTTTACCTATATATTCATATTATGCACTAGAATTAAACTAGAACTAATTAAAATATAATAAATGAATATACCTATTATCGTGTAAATCGAATTCGCTATGCATGTCGCATGTATCTATCTATATAGATATACATATATATAATTAAAATAATAATCGATTGCGTTGTTAATTATTATTATAATAATAAAAAAAGAAATAATAACAATCAAGTACATAAAGTTATTATAAACAGACAATTTTTAAGCACATATATATAATGATAATATATTTATTTATATACACAATATACATATATATAAAGTCTATAAATTAAGAATGTATATTTTTTAATTAACATATAAAATATTCATGTAATTGCCATATAAAGAAAATTTAAAATATGCGGTTACATAAATTTTATTGATTTAATTAATATTTTTTATATATTATTATTGTATATATAGTTATTATAGTTTAAGGTATAAGTTTCTGTTTTTATTATTAAGTCTTAACGTATATATGTATAGTTAGTTTATTTATAATTTATTATTTTGTTTAAACATAAACATTATATATTATAATAATGCATTATTATTATTATAGACATTCACATACATAAGAATTGTGAGTGTTTTTTTTTAAATTTCAAAAGAATGCGATATGAATTTTTATGAATTTTAAATGTATACATACAGATTTATAATAGTTTGTTTATACAAATAAAAAATCTTTATGTTATAAAAGAATTTATAATAATAATATATTATTATTTATTTCAAAAATAATAAAAAATTATTAATCCAATAAAATCTATTTATTAATAATATTATTATAAATTTGCAACTATATATACATTTTTATAATTTTTCTTTTTTCCATTTCAAAATTCGCATTCGCGTTATGTTATTCAATAGACAACAGCATATACCTTAACCATAATTATTATTGCATAGTGTTGTTACAAAAAAAAAATCTTTTAATCACTTAGATAAGTGATTTATATTTTATTTGTATTATTTAGTTATTTTTATTTTATATTCTAGGATCATAAAATATATAATTCAGGGTTTTAATTATTATTATATAGAACCATAAATTATATAAGTATGAAATTAAATATATTTTCAGTGTTAATATATCGTA
This sequence comes from Dilophus febrilis, assembly GCA_958336335.1. Lineage (NCBI taxonomy): Eukaryota > Metazoa > Arthropoda > Insecta > Diptera > Bibionidae > Dilophus > Dilophus febrilis. The sequence goes on from OY284469.1 coordinate 38,656,320, forward strand.
AACAAAATAATTTCCGCATTTATTTGATGTGATAAAAAAAAAATAAAAAAGTACAGTACAAAAATGCATAGCATAGCATAGCGATACAAAATAGGGTTTTACAAGGTGCATTTCTCTTCTAGTGTATCTAATATATCAATTACAATAATCTGTTATGTAGATAGGTGGTCCGGAATAATGAAAACATGAAAATCTCGGCAAATAATGTGGCAAATACATTTTTTCAACCTAAAATTTGAACCCCATGTATGTATACGACGCCTGTATACAGATGTAAATAGCTGAGATCATTATTTCGTTTAATGTATATCTGTAACAAAATGATTATGTTATGTTCTATTGTAATCGATTTATATGAACACATTTAAAGTATCATAAGTAAATGTGATTCATATCGTATAAAATATATTACGTAATCAGGTATTAAAAAATGTTCTTACAAAAACTGTTCAGTTCCCTTAATTATCAGTTCAAAATAGGACAGCTTTTAGTATATTTTAATATATATGAGTTAAAATATAAATGGTTTAGGAATTGATTGCGGTTGTTAGATGAATTTTACTGAACTATTACATATTTATCAATAATTATATATATGAATATTATATTAAATACATTTAGGAAATTATTAATTTTTCAATTTGATTATCTTTTCAACACCATCGTAATGTTATTCGAATTTTTTTATAGAGCGTATAACAAAATACCATTTCAGTTATGTAGGTAAAATTTTTTATTTTTACAAAATATTACTATTTTCTTTATTGTGTTTATTCTTCTGAAACCCTTCTAAATCTAATTTTATTCGCCCCAGAGACACATGAAACACATATACGACTGTATAGATTGTATTCCCTATTATTTAACTAGAATGTGTTTATGTAACAAAAGTACAGTATAAGAAATACCGATAAATACAAGTGATGCGAGAGAATATGAACAAATTAAATATACATTCTGGATAGTGTCCAAAAAAACGAATGTAAATAATAATAAGAATAATAATATGTTTTCAATATCTATATAATATTATTATTAGCTTATTAGTTGTTTTATATATGAATATTATTTTATTTGTTATATTAATATTTTTTATATACATAATTTAAACCATAGAGACTGCAAAGGCATACTCCACATTTATATGTATTGTACAATATTTTTTTACATTCAAATGATTTGATATATATATATAAACAGACAGTACAAAAGTCATACAGTCATACATAATAAATATATTATGTATAAATTCATTTTAGAAATGAAATGATGTGTTCTTTTTTTTTCATATATATCACTTTACTAATCCTCTAGGCAATTAACCGCATATATACGAATTATAATTTTAAATGACTGATCAGTGATCAAATTAATATCATTTATTTTATGTTGTTAAATAGTGTGTATTTATATGTTTAAATATAGAAATTATAGTTTTTTATGTATATACGCGTATACGCATACTGTGGCGTGTGTATTTCTATATTCAACTTCATGGATGTGACTTTTTGTATATAGCTTCAGCTATATTGAAAAATTGTCATATTTCATTTCTCTATATATATATGATATATATATATATATATATATTTATATTGTGTTGGGTTTTTTGAACCTGTATACATACAAACACAAATACAGTTATACCTTGAATTAATTATTTTTGATTAATTGATATAAATAATTAAAATTTATATAATTAATTAATTTAACGAATTTAAAATTAGATTACATATATAACAATATTTTAATATATTCGTACTTACTATTAATAATAATGGTATATTATTATTTATGAATTATATTCAAAATGTACTATATAAAAATGAATGTTGAAAACAGATGCACATTTACTGCTAAATAATAATTCTAACTCAACCTAAACGGTGTTGATGCGATATAGAATATATGGCGATAAAATCAATGATGTACAAAGAAAGAAAATGAAAAAAGATTGCGATTGGATTGATAGTGATTATGTGGCGGTTATTTATTAGATCTCTAAAATTTTCTGAAATTTGACAAATTTGAAGAATATGAAAATGTGATTTTATCTTTGATGTAATACTTAAAATAATTTTTTCATCAAAACGATAATTTCTGATTATTTGTTAATTCGTTTATACAGTATATATTAATATAAATTCAAATATTAAATCTGAACATCATTTATATCAGAAATTTCAATTTGATCAGAATATGCGGTTGAGATACTTTTTTTTATGTTATATATAAATTCACCACACAAATAACATATAATATTTAATTTTTACTCTGTACGTGTTAAAATGTCTTGCAATATTTTTATATATAAATGTTTAAATCTGAATTTGATAAATGACGAAATATACAACTGGCACATATAATGAGCCACTTATATGCATTTATATTTAAAAGAAAAACAAAAAATAAACATATCGTCGTACAATATACGATATACGAGTATATATATATTGAATGTATGGTACTTTATTTTATTTTATATGCAATTATCATACAGTTCACAATAATATTTTAAAGTGCTCTAAATTTTTAAAGTTTAATTATATTTTTAGATATATAGTATAAAATATTTTCAATTCAATTAAAAATTATTGTATATTTATCATAAACTTGATTAATATTTATTAATACAATTTGTTTATTATTTATTATATGTGTATTTTATTTATATATACACTCGAGCTCAACGCATATACGAGTAGGTATAATATAAAAAATACATAAACATACTTTTTACTTACTTTTTACATTCTATATTTGTAAAAAAAATAAATAATTGGTAATTTTCTAAAAATAATATCAAGGTAAAAATTAAAACATTCACTATATAAAGAAAGAGTATATGTGATAATTTAAAAGAATGAAAATATATATGATTTATGCTGTTTTTAGTATCGCGGCATATATACAATTTTTAAAAATTGTTGTTGCACACACAATATTAGAAATTTTTAGAAGGTTATTATTTGTTATAATATTATAAAATTAATTAATTCTTTATATGATCTCAACTTGATATAGGGCGGCTGATATATGATACATAGTTGATATATTTCTTATACCGCATCATCATTATAATAAGGTTGGGAAACACTTCATAATTTTGTATACGTTAAAATTATGTTTATGAATTATTTTTTATATTATTTAGTAATTTTAATGCAATTTTTAAATGAACAAAAAATATATACCAAATATAATTACATGAAAACTGCACGATGATGACTCTAAAATAAAAAAATAATAAATTTTTCGCTATACAACCAACAATCTGGTTTTAGCGTCCAACAACAGCCTTCTGTTGTTAGTTTCTTAATTTGCGCCGTTTACGGTGTCGGTAATTAGCCGTACGACCAACCGCAAGCGGAAAATACAACTCTGTGATAAAATTCAGATTCGAAAAATAACCGAAAACACAAAACATACTTTATGCATTCAGTAGGATTCGAACCCACGACCCCAAAATTTCGTTAGAATTTAAGGTTGGCATTTTTAACATTTACACCACAGACTTATATATGATGATGACTCTATGAATTTTAATTCTATTTGTTCTATGGATACCAATTAAATTTTATATAATAACACAACCCACAGTTTGTATATTAAAACAATATTATTTTCAAATTTTATATAATAGAAAAACTGAAGAGAGATTGTAATTTTAGGAAAAATTATTACAAGGTGAATTTTACCTAATCTTTAAACATATTAAATGAAACTAAATTAAAGATCAATATTTACGTTTAATTGCATTTACAAATAATTTAATTTTTCAATAAAATTGCCGTTCATGTTTCCATTACAACTAAATTAGTTTTCATTATTGATTACGAACATATATACAATTAATTATGTATGCAAATTTCTATGTCGCACGAATGTCGCGTTTACCAGAATTTTTCTTGTTATTTTCACCTTATTTACTATTTTCTATTACTATTTATTATTTTCTATTTTATATCTGGAACATATAAGTATATATATCTATACTGGAACATATACAAAAAGAGTGTGCACAGGAACCGTCCTTTCATACATGCAAACTTGCTTGAGGCGCTTCTTTTATAAGGGTATTTCCAACTAGGATGACGTATCCCTTTTTTAATTCATCGACTTGAAAAATGCTTTAGAAAAATTAATTTGTTTGAAATATTGTTTATAATATATTTGTCGTGTTCGGTATCTCGATCTATAGATTTAGCAGATCATATTCAGATTTAAAATTAATCTGAAAGATAAAGAACGCATTTCAGATTTTTCAGATCAATATTTGTCAAATTTATTTTAATGCTCAATGCTCTCTCATTCATTCTGTTATATAGCTTTCTTTGATAATTGCAATTTTTTAGGTCTTTTTTTTCTTTTTTTATTTAAATTAATTAAATTGATTAAATTTGTGAATTATTATTATTTTATTCATATTTATATTATTTTCTTTTATTTTATAACCAACAAAACTGAAAACATTAAAAAAAACGATAACAAAAACAACAAAAATGTATCTCTCAATTTGTCATTTTATAAAATTTATTCTTTTTTGAGTTAATGATATTGAGTGCAATCTGAAAAATCTGAAAAAATTTCAGATTATTTAGATCAGTCTGACTGGAGATAACGAACGCATTTAGATTAGTCTGATCAATCTAAACATAAGATAACGAACGATAAATCTGAATTTAGAGCAGTCTGATTGATCAGATCGTAGATACCGAACTCAACAATTAAACATTTAAGACTTAAGCCGGCTGCACAAGCGAAGCACGAATCCCCGGGGTCAAGTTCGAACATTAAAATATTGCCGCAGATGATTCACAAGCGAGAGTATTTTGTGCGAACGTTTTTTGTATGTAGTTGTTTTGTTATCGGTGATTTACCAACAAACAAAATTTTATTTATATAAAAAAAATGAATTATTTCAATGTGTTAGTGAGGTGAGGTGTAAAAAGTTAAACTTAACTTTTTATTGAATGCGGGGAAAATACGCGCAGACAAATTTGTTGTTGTATTTTACATGTAAAAAAAAAACTCACACCTTCGTTCTTCGCTTGTGCAGCCGGCTTAATATGCACCTAGTACGCATCTCAGGGGGCACATTCCCTAACGATGTGAGATTGTGAGAATGTGAGATTGTGAGAAAGTGAGAAATTTGCCATTCCCTATCGATTTATATTGTGTGAGGATGTGACAAAAAATGTCAAAATCACTCACAACAAATTTTCTTGTGAGACGATGTGAGAAGTTCATAATAAAATATTTTTCTTGTTTTTTATTTAATGTTTATTATTATATATTTGCATTTTTGTAAAAAATCAAGTGTAAGTAATAAATTGATATAATTTTCAATTGTTTAAAATGATAATATTACCTTCTTCTTCTATTATTAATTACAATCGATATATTAATGACATTATTTTCGTTCATTTTGATTTGGTAATAAAACAAAATATTTTTTTAATTTATATAAACGAATATTTATTATAAAATAATACAAAATTAAACAAAAAATAAAAAAATATTAATCTTTTTGTTCAATTTTTTTAAATTTATTTACATCAATTTTTTGTTTGTTAAAATATTTTCTCACAGGATGTTGTTTAGTACACTTTTAGAACACAAATATCACATTTGGTTACGGAATAGAGCATTTTACCTATCTGTCAAAATTAAAAATAAAAATAAAAATTTCAATCCGTGGGCCAAACAAATAAATAAATGCTTTACTTTTATATGTAAATAGTTTTGAATATTTCAAGTATTTTACAAAACAATTAATTAATTATTTCCAGAATTCTTTTGATAATGTTCACATATTTTAATTGATAAAAAAATATATTTTTATACTTTAAATATTAATTATCTTACAATATATTAAACGTATAAAAATAATAATAGTGATAAAAATGCCGGATAAGTGTTGTGTTGTTAATTGTTCAATGGGAGAAGATAGGGATGGTGGCAAATGAATGCAAGCTTGCAATGGTTTAAAATTCAGCGATTGGGAATGCAGAACCTGTGTATTATTAAGACATATACTATATTTATTAAATAAGCACTTTCATTTCACGATTAATCTACCATGTATTTCTAAAAATTACTTTTCCCAACATTGGATGCATATCTACCACACAAATATTTTACCCATCCACCATCATAGAATCGGTATGCTTCCAATGATTTAAGTGCCTTATTAATTTGTTATTTACCAAATAATAGTAAATTTCTACACTAGAAACATTTGGGAAAGTAACTGCTCATCAAATACGGATCTTCTTGAAATATATGAATTTTATTTTTTTTTTATTTATTTTTTCAATGTCTTCCAGTTGTTCCGCATATCTTGAAAATGTAATTTTCTTGGCTGTCCCAGTATTTAAAGTCAGAATTTTCAAGAAAAACAACAATATCAGAGATATTAGGAAACAATTTATGTTTTTTGTAACCATTTATATGTAATTATATAATATACTTGCATATTTACCCGGTATGTGTCTAAATGCCCTTTTAAATAATCATAATCACAATTACTTTACTATTGTTTATTAATAATTAAACATTAAAAAACACAATTTAACAAAAAAATTAAAATTTTTGTAAAGAAATATATATTTAAATAACAAAAAAAAATGCAATGTTTGGCCCACGGATTGAAAAATAGGTTATGTTTTCTGTCATTATTTTTTTTGGAAAATGGTCTATAGAAATATTTAACTATGTGAGTGAGAAAATGACTTGTGAGAACTTACTTCTCACCTCACATTCCTACAATCTCACATCGTTAGGGAATGTGCCCCCAGGAAAAAAAATTTTGTGATTTGTTTCGAAAAAAGTATAGATAAAAAATTCACATTCTCAAGAAAAAATTTGACATAAATATATATATCATAAAAAAAATTTCACTATTATTATTATATATTATTTATTATTTAAATTATATTATTATTTAAATATTATTTAAATATTTATTTAATTTATTTTATTTATTATTTAAAATAAACAAATTTGATTGTTTCTTTGACAACGCTATATATGGTTTTTTAAATTTTTTAGATTCACATAAAAATACACAAAACTCCTATTTTTGACTATGTTTTTTCTACCCGGAAAACTATAGAAAAAATTATAAAAATCATTTTCGAAATTAAAAAGTATTTATATGGTTTTTTCTCGAGGTGCGTACTAAGCTCCTTACAACATTGAAAAAATTTATAATATTTTTTTCTCATATTTTTTCTTGGGCAAAAACTCCATATAAATTTTGCTTTTTCTTGAAGTGCGTACTAGCAGCATATTAGCCTTTAAAGATAAATGTTATTCAGAGAACTAGGTCTAAAAAAGAGACAACAAAAACCCCCTTATGAGTCTATATTTATAGGTGATGTGGAAATGGCTACTATGCTATAATAAAACGTAAATATTTAGACTACGTAGGGGGTGAAAAATTAAAGTACCGGTACTAAATGTGTATATATATATATAGTATAACTATTTTTGATAATTACACTAATTTGCCTTTGGCAATATCAATGCCTATAAATATAACGGATTATTACAAAATCCGGATTGCTTCAACCGTAATTTAAATAGCAGTTATTGAAACTTTTTGATTTAATTACTAAACGAAAAATATATTTTTTTTATTTGTTAAATTCATTTAAATTAGTTAAGAGATTATTAAAATTGATTAATATTTTATAATATATGTATATATACCGAAAAGGGCGCAACCAAATTTACATATATACAATGATAACATCGCAAATAATGTATAATATATAACCAACATATATATTTATTCGCGCTATTGTGTATTTTTAGATTATAATACCATATAAAACAAGTGTCAAGACAATTAATTAATTTAATTCACATTTGAATGCGCGTATATATATGTGCAATTATAAATAAAGTATACTTAATTGGAAAAAATAAATGCATATAAATAAAGTAGTAAAGTATATATTAGGTTGTCTAAAAAGTATTGATAATTTTTTTTACAAAATTCAAACGATTTTTTTATATATTTCAAATGAACTTTATTAAACCAAATATGCGCCATTTTGATCGATGACCCTTTGCCATTTTTCTGGTAAAGACATTATCCCATCACTGTAGAACTTCTGTGTTTTCTGGGCAAAAAACTGATCCAAGTGCATTTTGCAGTCCTCTGCGGAATTTAATTTTAAACCATTAAGGGAGTTCTGCAGAGACCGGAACAAATGATAATCTGAAGGTGCAAGGTTCGGGCTATATGGTGGATGCATTAAAACTTCCCAGCCAAACTCTCTCAGTTTCTGCCGAGTCATCAAAGATGTGTGTGGTCTGGCGTTGTCATGATGGAACACAACACGCTTTCGATTGATTAATTCTGGAAGTTTTTTTTAATCTCGTGCTTCAATCTTGGTAATTGTTGAAAATAGAAATCGGAATCAATGGTTTGACCGGGTGCTAGTAATTCATAATGAACGATTCCTTTCCAATCCCACCAAACAGACAGCGTTACCTTCCTTGGTGTTAATCCAGGTTTTGCTACTGTTTTAGGAGCTTCACCCTTCTTGGACCACGATCTTTTTCGTACATTATTATCGTATGTGATCCATTTTTCATCACCTGTAATCATTCGCTTTAAAAATGACTCGATTTCGTTCCTTTTAAAACAGCATTTCGCAAATGGAAATTCGGTTCATTAAATTGTTTTGTGTTAATTCATGTGGTACCCAAACATCGAGCTTTTTCTTGTATCCAGCCTTTGTCAAATGGTTTAAAACTGTTTGGTGATGGATGTTTAGTTCTTTAGCGATATCATGACTGCTTACGTGTCGATTTTCTTCAATTTTTGATATGATTTCATCGACTTTTTCAGTGATTGGTGGACCAGAACGAGGTGCATCTTTGACATCAAAATTACCGGAACGAAATCGAGCAAACCATCTATAGGCTGTTAATTTTGATAAAGTTCCTTCACCGTAAACTGCACAAATTTGTTCATGTGCCTGCGTTGCATTTTCACCTTTTTCATAATAAAATTGTAAAATGTATCGAATTTTTTCACTAATTTCGCTCATCTTTAATGCACTACAACTTTTAAATGACTAAACAAATTTAATTTTTTTTTTTTCGAAATGTCATCTTTCGAACATATGTTAGTGTTACCTGATCAGATTAGTACTACTTGAAATATTCAATTATAATGACATCTATTTATAAAAATTATCAATATTTTTTCGACAACCTAATATATTTAAGTTTACCAAATATGTATATATATACAAATGAAAAAAAAGCGACGCCTCATACAATACAAATTTATAATTATCTGCTAATAAATAAAAAAATCGTTAACAATTCGTACATATTTATATATGTAGTTAATAATTTTGTAAAGTGAAAAAATGCAAAAATATATTAAATACATTCATTGAGTAATTAAAAAGAGTTAAGCGAATATTATAAATATTACTATATAAGTATCTATAGACATAGATGTAGATATCATAACGCGATATATATATATATATATATATATATATATTATATATATATGTTTGATAGTAATATTTATTTATTTTTTAAGTACAAACATAAATTATCATTTTTCTGATATGAATTCTATATAGAACGTGTACATAAAACCGCATTTATGAACACGAATAAATGAATAATCGTATGTATACGCGCAGAAATTATAAAACATTCATTCAATTAACAAACGCAAAGTATATATAATTTTTTTTAATAAACACTAAAATATAAAATGCATTTTATATTATTACATTATATTTTTACTTTTTATTTGATAAGTTCTTTAAAATGTACATATTTGCATGTGATATTTTATTGTGTATGGGTAAATATATATATTAAGTATACATATTTGAAAACTGATATATAGGAAAAGAACACATAAAATTATTAATATATTTTTGTATTTTGTGACATGTCACGAAAATAAACTCTTATTGCACGATCAATTTCCATATATATATATAAAAATATGTGTATTTCGATTATAATTAATATACGTTGTTTTTCCTATATATATCCATAATTTTATGTTATGAATATAATTGCAGATTATCGGATATATACGCACGACTTTATTCGCTCAATTTTTTTTTTAAATACAAAAAATTCTTGTTTTCGTTTATTTAGCAGCGTGTACTATCGCTTGTATTTTTCTGATCGTGTTTGTTACAATAATATGTACGTACATATATAGCATTACATTTAAATTACAAGTTGTATAAGTATATGTATACGACATACGCGTATTTATACATATATATGGGATACATGTGTATAATTAAATAAGTGCGATGATGTTTATAATTTATTGCTTATTGCAAAAATAATGGATCTATATTTATGTATTTATATATACGATGTGTTTCATTGAAGATAAATCAACAACATTATTTAGATGTTTACAGTATATAGAATAATAGCCAAAAATATTGTTAATTTTATTTCAATCGTATTTCTATTGATATGGAATTTGTCAACAGATGGTCTTTTCTATATGTTCATATAAACGATTATGTGACATATATAATATTAATACATAAAACCACTTACACTTTGGTCAACCAGAATAGGCTCGGTTTAATTTCCACACGTCCCATAATGAGGATAATGCAAAAAATATCAAATATTAATTTCTCAAAATGTAATGAGCAAAAATGGTTAAATAAATCCATATAGGTTTAATTTTTCCCGAAAAAAAGCTAAGATTAATTACAAATTTTAAGTAAAAAAAATATTCGAGTCAAGTTCAAATATGATAAAGGGAAAGGGCCGACCATTTTCCCGTTGGCAGGGTCGATGTAATTCTTTCCGGTTAAATTGTATACCATAACAGGGATCGCACAAAAATCCATAAAACTACATTCACACAATTTTATTTGAATTTATGTGTTAGGTGTTAGACGTACACCAAAATATTATTATAATTATAATAATAGTAGTACGGATAAATGGATGTTATGACATAAAGATGAATAAGATTTAATTTTATTATTCTTTCTATCGTCCAAACACATAGAAAAATTGTAAATAAAATTAATTTTACGTATGTTTAAATTCGTTTAACAGTAATTCTACAAAAGATATAGGCATCCCATATTCAAGGATCCATATTCGGGCATCCCATATTCAAGGATCCATTATAATTTCTGTTTAATGAACTGGTTAATGCTAACATTGAATTTGATATTAGTTTTTAGATATCTTTAAATGTTAATATAACATTTTAGACTTACCAAAAAAAAACGTGCATAGTTCAATGTAATGAAAAACGGCGGTTCTGACCACCAAAAAATTATATTTTAAAGTGCTTTAATTTATCGTCAAGGATTCAAGGATGTTTTAAGGTTCCTTACTACATTTTAAATGTAAAACCAAAATTATTTGTAAAATTCATAGAGAACGCAATATATATATACAAATAAAATGTTTCTTACTGTAATATATATTAAAACAAAGCACCAGGAAATGTTCTAGATATAAATCAATTTTATATAAATCCTTTAAGGAATTCTATGGTTTTAGGTAAGCAAATTATGAAACAATTTTTTAACATATTTTAATTTTTTAACATATTTATCGTAAAATTCTTTTATTACACATATATTTATATAGAAAATCCTAACAATGTTTATTTCATAAAAAAAAATGAGGCCCCTGTCGATGTATGACCCCTACGCAGCATATCGTTTTTTTAAATATCATGCTAAAGATGAATACTGAACTATATTCATTGAAAAATGTCCATAATTATATATAGATAACTGGTAATTTTTGAAACATTTTGTAAAACCATCACCGATTGTGTGTTAATCATAGTTTTACAAATTTGTTTCTCTTCATTTAAATAAATTCTGTGTATTATTATATTCGCATATAACATAACAATTTCCTTTTATAATAATATATATTTATAACACATAACTATATAATTAAACAGTAAACAGATGGAAAATTAAAATAAATAAATATCTGCATCCATATATATATAAAATGCATCTTTTATATATATATATATTTATATATAGCGAAATCATATATCGATATATGCTATTATTTTAAATGATGTTTATGTTTTTGAACTTGTCCTTAATGCTATAATCTTATATATACGCATATATAAATATATATAATTGCTTTAATAATAATCCTAAAGTTTATATACCTGTATTTCAAGTATATGTAATGTATAAATATATAAATATTTAAAACCTATTATATATACTTATATATAGTTATATAGAGTTAGATAGGGTATGTAGATTACAATTTATATTATATATATATATATATATATATATATATGTAAATACATTTATATAAAATATGTATACCTGTATTTTGTTGCAAATTTAATAACCATTTACCTTACAATTTGTTAAACAAGTTAATTTCTTTCATTATAATAAAATATTAAATTCAATATTTTATTATATTAAATTATAAGCGAAATTCAATATTAATTATAATTAAAAAAAAAGAAGAAGATGAGTCGCACGTTAATATTGCAATTTTAATTGTTTTATATACTTTATTATATATGCGTGTGGTCATAAACGCGATTTATTAATATGACTATGGATTGTAATGGTAAAACAAAACTATTATCGGATATTTTAATTATTGTTAATGATGTGCATAAAATCATTTAGAATACTACGAAATTGTCTATTGGAAAGCCACGTTTTGTCTAACAAGCGTAATTTTCTTATTATATATTGCATTTTATTAATGAAACGTAGAATTACGGAAGTCATAAAATATATAGGATTCTCGATTATTTTGATCATACATTTTATAAGTTAAATGAATTGAAAATTTCAATGGATTGAAATTCAATTGATTTAATGGATTCAATTTAATGATTCCTTTATATATAATTTTCTGATGTTGTTAAGTTTTTAACAACCACAACTTGTATAACAATTTCAAATTTTTTCGGTATTCATCCTATATATATGTTTAATAAATAAATCGAACGAAATTCTTTACACAAAAAAAAACACAATCAAAAATAAAACACCCTTACATAAAGCAACTAAATTGACTTAAAGCCTAGTACTAAAAGATAATATTTCAAATCAATATTTGCAGATAAAGAAATATAATGTAAATCGTTTTAATGTCTGTAGATAAAAATTGTTATAAAATATAATGTATAATAGATAACAGTAGATATATGATGATCATTATCTACAATTACAATCCCAGCACGCAAGATCATGTTGCGAAGAAGATAAAGTTTATCGGGGAAGGTATCATCTACTTATGGCATTTGAACCCTCATTCAGGAATGATTGTGTCCCAAAAACACTTGCTGAATTACTTTCGTATTGCGTACGTAACACGTAAACAACATCAAATATATAATAGAAAACCTAATAATAAAAAAATCGTCATTTTCTTTTACTTATTCAATGTGAGAAATAAAAAGAAAGGTCGTGTATATAAATGGAATGAAATATTATATGAAGTAAGAACATCAAATAATACAAATTTGAAAGAGTTTTATGATATTGAAGTAATTAAGTAATAGGAATTTGAAAATATTTGTAAGAGATTTTAATGTATTATGTAAATTAAAGTGATTCCAATTGAAAATAAATGCGAAACAATAAAATACATTAATTGGAATCGGAATGATGTATAAATATAGGTTTGAACTGTATATATGTTAAATCAACAATCGACATCTAAAGTTAATTTTGCTATATAAATTTTTCAATATAACAATTAATAAATAGCAAACTAAAAATAACACGCAACTGTTTGAAAAACAATAAACCAAAACATTTTAACATCAATTTTTATAAAATTAAATTATAGTTGGGCCAATTATTATATATAATTAAATTATATATACTTTAACTTTTATAAATACATATATTGTATATATATACAATTATGCATTTTTTCTATATATAACTAAATGTCAATTTTTGCTGTACTACGGGCACTTGTTTTGTTTTATTGCCTTATCACGCAGGTTCTATTACATTTATCCGCATTTTATAAAAAAAAAATCAGTAAAAAATATACAACAGGTATAATTACGGAAATATAGGTATATAGAAAATATATATAAGAACTATTTTTTCACATATATATACGTACAAAAACCTACATATAGATTATATATATATGTTTGTCATCAATCATCATATTCACCACCGTAAGCAAGTTATGAAAATTGTATCAGTTCAAAATGCGTATTTTGTCTTTGATTTAAATGAGTGTCAAAATATTAACATGAAAGATTGATTGATCGATAAGTATTTATATATATATAGTCTATGGATAATATAATGAGGTATTTAAAAAAAACTAACTATTTTCTTATATATATTATATTCAGCATCGAGTTTATGATAAATCGATATATATATAGAAAAGAGAAATATATTTGAATTTTATCTACTATATGCCGGCATTTCTTTAATATTTATAACATCTGCAAATAATAGCATGCAATATATTTTATAATCACATATAGAGTTTTTGTCGCATTACATCAAAAGATAGGTATAAATAAATATGAATAAAAAAAAACTTATCCATTTAATTTATTATTATTATTAGTCTATAATAAGTTATTGATTGCGCGTTTTATTTCAACATATATATATATATATATACCACAACAATATACAAAAATAATTTATACAAAGTAGATCTCGCATAAGACAAATAAATATAAAAATGAAATAACAATATGTATAGAGTAAAAAAATTAAAAAATTCTGCAATTTTAAAAATGTATATCATATTATAAACGTAAGAAATTTTTCCTCCACATTATTATACAACTAGTTTTATATATTATTAGTAATTATATTGTACAGGTTTGCCTCCTATAACACGGTATCCTTACAACACGGTGTCACTCTAACACGATAGAAAAATTGAGGGGAAACACGGTTTTGATAAAAAACGTTAATACCATTCCGGAAAATATTTAACACGCATAAATTACATTGTTACTGATTCTTGGAACGAAATATCTGCGTAGATAGAAACGGGTTACATAAAAACAAAAAACCAAAATTTGTATTCTACTGAAATATTAGCAATGTACATAAACCCTGTATAGATTTTCATTTTAACAAAGATTAATTATATATTAGTTATTTTATATAATTAATCTTTACTATTATAATTTATTGTATTGTAATATTAAAATTATCAGATATAAAATTAAAAAAATCAATTATTACCAAAACATGTATTTTTTTTAAATGAAATTTTAAAAATCTTTGCGAAAAATAAAGTTGCTTATTGAAATTTTTTGGAAGTTTTGTAACCTAACGCCCCTTTTTGCACTAGCTCTAGTCTCTTATAGCACGGTTTCGCATTACACGTCATTTCAGAGGAACCTATCTACCGTGTTATAGGAAGGAAACCTGTACACATTATTATAAATTGTATATAACATTTCCGATATTTTATTCAGAGGATGAAAGAAGGTTCTCTAAAATGCCCTACTGAATGTCATTAGATATATATTTTCTGATAAATCCTGATCAAATTTATCAATATCTATATATAAAACGGCAAATAAATTTTCGCATATAAAATCGCGTATACATTTATTATAATGAAAATAAAATGCGTATATATGCACTTATTATTAGCGTCTCAAGAGAAATGCTATACTAGATGGTGATAGGTGACAATTTAAAAACAGGTGATAAAGTTAAAACCTATATAATATCTTGTTAAAATTCCTTATATTTAAATTCTAAAGGGAAAATAGAACAAAAACAAAATTTTTTAGAAAATTTTTATATTGATGTTATTTATATATTTTATGTTTCTTTTTTGATTTTGTTTTTTCTTTAGTTTATTAACATTATTTAAAATATATATATGTGATATGCGTTTGCATGCATGTATAGTGTATAGTATAATTATTTATATATTTAATAGCACATATATAGCGTTGTTTATTTTTAAATAATTAATTATCTTTCAACACAACATTCAACAAAAATGTCATTATATTTTACTGTTTATAGTTTAATATATATGTATAATGAGATATTAACATTTAGGAACTCATATTGGTGGTAGATTTACATGGTTTTTATATAAATAATAAAGTGCCTATAGGCATTAAATATTATTGTTAAAAATATCAATTATTCATTTTACCTGAAATGCTAAGACGAAATTAAATCTAAACTTATATGTATTTGATTTGTTCTAAAAAAAACTTCCTAATCATTATTCTTGCAGACACCTGCTATTTTATCCGTATGTACGATTTTGAATTGCCGATAAATGACTTTAAACAATAATTTTTTAATCTTACTAATTTTATTTCATAAAATGATGGTTTTAGTTAAATAATTGCGAAGACTGAAGTAAAAAAAACTTTTAAATTCAATTAGTTATAGACTGATTTTCGGTTTTAAATCCAAATTTTTAAGAATAAGAAAATGCTTATTCTTATTTTATTCATATAGATAACACAATTGTGTATGCGAGGTCTGAAAGGGATAATGGTCAAAATTGTTTTTGTTAAACTGCATCATTTTGAAATAAATTCCATACCTAATTGAATTTAAAAGGCACTTTACTTCTGTCTCCGTAATTAATAAACTAAAACTAAAAAACATTTTATGAAAAAAAATTAGTAAGATTAAAAATTTATTGTTTAAAGTCCTTTCTCTGCATTTCAAAATTGATTTTTCATTGTGTCTCATTGAAGCATTCTTTGTTAGACAATTAAAGTCACGCTTATCTGAAATGTCTTCATATAATCGAATTGAATCGATTGCGATTGAAATTAAAAAAAAAATTTATAATGACATAATAATCGTTAAAAAACAATAAATGTCGAATATTGAATAAAATTACCCAAAAACATCCTAATATGTAAATTTGATTATTATTGTTTTTGATTAATTTAAATTAAATGATTTTGATTTTTAATTTGAATTGTCATAATAAAAAGGCTGAATAGTTAAAAAAATTAACGATCCTCGATTGATTTTATCTTTGTATCTAATGATCAAGTTTTTTTATGAAATAAACATATTTGATTAGCATAGACATATTTTTATTCGACTAATTTGTTAAAAATTGACGAAGAAGACGACGACTATATAATTAAATTGTATATAATTAATGCCTTTTATTTATTTAAATGTTATACAAAAATTGTTCTATTCACTGATGGGAATTTATTATGGAAAATTCTTAAAGCTATTCGATAACAAGATCATCAAACTCACCTGGAAAAAAAGAAAAACAAAAATAAATGAAATTAATGTATTATAATAATATAGTAGATATTTATATATAAATTAAAAAATATAGTAATAAATAAATCTATCAGTTCTATATCCTGTGTTTTTTTTTTAATATCTAATTTTATTTTAATGATTATCATTTGAGAAAATATATAAATAATATTTTCCTACTTTTTTATTGCGATTTTATATGAAATTCGTTCAAAATTTAAAGTTTTTTTGTTACTTCATGCTATTATAATCGGAATTTACATTCGAGATTTCAGTGATTTTTAAAAACCACTATTATATATACATTTTTTCCCTAAAATTCGTATACTGACGATCTATTTCAGGGTCGCCTTATTTTATTTAGTATGACCAACAGCTTGGGTAAACCATACGCAGTAACTTTTTGTGTAAAATGCAGATCCGAAATGGGAACGCAGATAAACAGATAACATTTTTTAATCGCTTACATAAAATTTTGACAGAATTTAGAGCTGAGTGTTTTATCTACATAACCTATATACTGATATATTTAGTTTTAAAAAAATGTGCAAATTAATTCATTTATGATTTTCTTATCACAGTCCCAGTTTAAATATCTTGTTTTAGTTTATAATTAAATCTTAATTAACTGTTGATTTACAATTTTTTGGAAGTTTATTTGTAATTGTAATTTTATTATATTTTAGTTATTTAAAGTGTTTTTCAAGTTTCCTTATACCTACTTAACCATCCATATAGACGCACTTATGAAATATATATATTTATGTATTAACAGAAAATTTTGCGTATTTATACAATTATTTCGTATCCGTATATTGTTACAAACAATCAACAGGTATATATGCATATATGGGAAGATCAATAAATGATATACTCTTTTTTATGTGTATATGCGACGCGATGATGTTACGGTCTTGTATAAAACCATATCACAATAAAACAGTAACCATTTAGTATATATTAAAGTTTTTACAATATACACAAATAAATAGTAATAATATAAATTACAATATTACACGACAAAATCAAAGTTTATTATAATGACAATTTGTATAAACATAATGTATATTATTATTATTATTAACATAAAATATTGGTGCTTGCAGTATATAACATTTTTATATACACATGTATATAGCCGATTATAAGTTGAACGCGGTCTTTCTCATGTATCTCTCTATATAAAAGACGAATAATATTTAGTATTCTAGATATAATATGTGTGTGCGATGATATCCATTTAATAGCAATAATGTACACAGAAGGGGCAACAATAGAACCAGATATCTTCGCTGTAGTTAAATATTTATTTATTTTATTATTTTTTTACAATACGAACTTACAAATATACCTACTATATATAGATATGGATAGATAAAAAACGCTATAAGTATAGCACTTCTTATTCAATTCTGAATAATTTTATACTTTCCTTATATATATTTATATCTAACAATATGAAATATATATACATTAAATTAATATATATATAAAGCGGCAAGTTAGATAGTTGGTGATATTGCACAATACCACATATAGTCTATCTCGCAATACAGAAACGATACCAAATACGGTGCGGTAGGTCGTCATATTCATTTTTTTTTTTCATATATAAACTTTATAAGCCAATATATGTTTATAATATAATATAGAGATTAGAATTATATACAATAAAAACGTATTATTGCAAATTATAAATTCAATGTGACTATATGAGATGCCAGTTTTTATATGTATATTTTATATGTCCATCCATTTCTGGAAGTACAGTGATAATAAAATCGTGACAATTTTGCTTTCAATAATGAATGTAGAATGCATTAAATTCGCATGTATTATATATATTATATATGCATATAAATGGAACAGAGTGATCGATGAATTTCGGATTCAATAAACACTTTAAATGCATTTAAGTAACCAAATTCATTAGGATTTTGGGTTAGAAAACGCAACACCCGAAATCGCCGTCTGCAACGTTCTCTGATCAGTCTGTTATTCTTGGATTTATACATATGCTATCATTGATATATATTTATTTGATATACAATCGAAATCTTAAAATAAAAGCATTATCTTTCATATGAGATAAGCGTTTATAAGTTACAAAAGGACAAAATAAGTCTTTATTTATTTTTTTTTTTGATTTTTCAAGATAATGAATTGAATTGATATTGAAAAACATTCTTTAATAAGTATATATAAAAATTATATTGCAAATTTAAACGTATCATAATTATAAAATTAAAATTATACATAGGAACATTATACGCTAGACCGATAAAGATTTTGATTTTGAATAACTTAAAAATATATACTGAAATAGTATATTTAAAATTCATTATTTTTTCATAATGAATATAACAAATTATATGATGAAAACATAATCTGCTTCTTATGGTTATGACTTCGGTTTAGGTTGAATCATTGGTATAGCTAAAGGGACATACTTTTAAAAGCATATTTAATGAAATAAATTACGGATTTTATCTATGGATTAGTCTGTAACTGTTACCGTTTATTATTGAATAATTCTTTGTCCATTGCAACTCTGTATATTCTATATGTTTACGCACTTATATTTATAAAATTATAATATTAAAATATCATATTTACGACATATTTATCTGTAGATGTACAATACAATATACGCAAATAATCTGTTTAAAATTTCCAAATCGGTACTTAACCCCTATTCTATATCTATATAACATTATTAACTTCTTATATTTATGTAACTATTTACTATATATGCGATAAACGCGATGATTGCAGATATGCAATTAAGAAAGTATTATATGTGTGAATGTTTATTTTCAAAATTGTCTTTGAGTATCGGTAAAAAAGCACACAATTATATATTTGAATTTATTAAATAGAACGAAATTTTGTATTATAAAATGTATGCAATATGAATGTTAATGCGTTGATTTGTAATTTTAAATAAAAATAAATAAGTATGTATACCTGAAAGAATTTAGTTGCATTTCATATTCATATCATATATTTATAATACGATTTAAAAATATACTGTATATAATTTTTTATTTATGCGTTTAAATTAGAAATTTTAATTTATAACAATATATAGTAGTGATATCTTATTTGTATATTTAATAATAATGACATTTTGCTCCGTTTCTTTAATTTCTTTAATTATTCTATGATTCTTTTATTAAAATTAACACTTTATTTTTGTAATTTTACTATATGATTATCGGCGGGATAAAATATATATACTTATAGCTGTTGTACAATTCATACCAGTATCGACTTTTCGTTTATCGACGATGTTATTGATATATAGTATAAATTATTTGTTTACTTGCCCAATACAAAATTCATTCTTTCTATACTGAAAGATTCTGAAAATTTAGCACTAGTTTATAAAGCATTTATAAGACCACTTCTAGAGTACAATTCTTGCATATGGCCGGTTCCGCCAATTACTACACTGCAGTTTAGTGACAGGATCGAAAAGCACGCGTTATCACTGATTACAAATTACACTTTAACAAATGTCATTGAATTATTGAATCATAGACCTACAATAGCTTCTTGTTTTCTCTCACATGTTTGCTTTGATTTTCAAAATTGCACATATTAATCCAAATATGATTAAGTGATTTCGTTACAGGCTCACGGCAATAGAATTCCGAAGTTTTACGGGCACTACGCTAAAACTTATCTGATATATGTACGTTTTCATTAGAATAGTTAACTTAAATTTTAAGTGGTTTAATAATTTCATCATTTATATTTTCCAATTAAAAGATAACATTATTAACATTTATACCATATATACATATATATTTATATATATATACAAGCATCGATATGATATTGTTGGTTGGCCTGAAAACAAATCAAAAATATAATATTTTGTTAAGAAATCTCAAAATAGTTCATCTATGAATCGTTATACAAAAACAACAGAATATCTCATTTTATATGCTTTCAAAAATCATATCCTTATGTACTATATTTATAAAAAGATTTATAAAATAAAAAAATGTTTTACATGATAATAATTTGATAAAAGGTTAAACGGGAGGCATTAATGGGCGGATAATATTTTCTTTAAATCTAATATATAATATATTATATAGGTATACAATTTCCATTTACAAAAATAATATAATTATTTTATTATTAAAAAAAGATAAGATTTTTATCTCATATATATTTAGTAATTTTCTTATTGTTATTGATGTTCCGTATATATATTCTTATATGTGAACGGTCAAATACCATACATGATGATATACTTGTTATACACAGCGTATATTTTACAAATGCATTATACAATAAGACTATACAACACAATTCAAAAGACGTATAATGTTTAAACAGTTATTTTGGAATATTGTGCGATACAGCATTTATAATATTATGAGAATAAAGGAATGATGATGCTGTTGATTATTAAACAATTTATTTAACGCATTCGCTACGCAAATACTAATTTATAATTTAATGGATCCATATGGAAATATATATTATATCCTCACTTTGTATTTGTCTACTGCTGTAATACAATTCCGGTATAATAATCTACAATAGAAATAGAGTATAGATATTATTCCCAACAACATTTATTTCACAAATATATAGGTAAGAAGAAATGAATATAAATGATATGTAGTATCTATTTTTTACAATACTGGTCAGTGAATGTGTTAATTATGTAATGTGTAAAACTATTTGTTAAATATTTATATGCAGTTATATATACATATATAATATACGAAAAAGTTCAAAATGTTAAAATGAATATAGTATATAAGATAACTTATAATAAATTATTTTATTCCATATCTCATATGTGTATCTATATAATTATTGACGTTCATATGAATTATTAAATAGGTATATATTATAGAGACATGATATATCAATGAAAATATCAATTAACCTCATGATCTAAATATTTCTCCGTAATGGTATTTTTATAATCGCGCCGTAAAATAAGTAGGTATTTTGTATATATCTGTGATTTAGGTCAGCTTATCAATTTGAATAAATGATTTTAAATGAAGTTATAATCGAGAAATTGAATAGAGAAAAAGACTAACTGAAACACCTTCGTTCGTTTGCATCGAAACTTTACTGTAAATATGAATTTCAAAATTTGTTTCCTATACTATATCCATCCCATTTTTATTTTTGAATAGAATATTATTAAAAATTGATTTTAATACAGTTAATAATTCAATGAAATATTCATGAAAATGGATTAAAATTCAAAATCAGTGGTTTAACATCATACAAAAAATATACAGAGATTAATTTATCATAATATATAATCCTAAATAAATATAGATCAATATACCGTATGTATAAAATACAATATATATTTATAAAATAATTTATGATTAATTACAAAATTTTACCTACCTATTTATTTGATGGACTTATTAAGCATTAGTATATGCATACAGTAAATATTGCTTTATGTGGCCACGTATATAGATATATATAAAGATATATATTGCATCGAGTGCGAATTGCATATAAAACTTTAAATTTACTTTAGAGAAATTTGAAATTGTTATAATAAATAAATTAAATAATATACATAAAGTATATAAAAAGGTGTGTGCAAATGCAATAGAAAATGCATCCGCAAATTTATTGCATTTATTTAGCTAAAAAATATGTATACATAAATGTACGTTACGTATATACATAATATATATATATGGTTGAAGTAATGAAGTATGCATATGGAATTCCGCATTTTAAAGTATGTTTTATAAAATATATATATACAAAATATCCATCCGCATTACAAGCAACCAACCGAACTTAAATATATATATATATATATATATATATATATAATAAATTGTAATTTATCTTTTATATTCATATAACAACATATTAAAATAACTCTAAATAGTACAAAACAAACAACAATAGAATCATAAAGTGAAATTGCTAAGGTAAGCCTCAATTCACATATAATTTATATTCAATATATAATAATATAAATTACAACATTTTCCTATATAGTTAATTGCAAATATAAATAAGTCATATAATTAAATATATTTTGTAACATATTAGAAAATGCTTTTCGTTTACCTATATGTATATTATAATTTAATATATTAATTTACTTTTACCTAATATGTATTGCAAATTCATGCGCTTGATCTATGCATGCATATACAGACTTAATTCATAATATATTTATTTTACTCAACTCTGATCAATCATATTTTATAAATACATAAATGGCGTTATCTGTCCATCCACTTTCAAAAGAATATTTATTATTTAGAAATAATCGTACTGCACATAAACTTGAAGACAAATTCGTATCATATTTTCTATTCATACCTCTTTATAGTTTTTAACTCTTAATAAAAAAAAATACGTTTTTCGCTATACAACCAACAATCTGGTTTTAGCGTCCAACAACAGCCTTCCGTTGTTAGTTTCTTAATTTTTGTCTATGACGGTGTCGGTAATTAGCCGTACGACCAACCGCAAGCGAAAAATACAACTCTGTGTTAAAATTCAGGTTCGAAAAATTACCGAAAACACAAAACATATTTTATGCATTCAGTAGGATTCGAACCCCAAAATTTCGTTAGAATATACATATTAATTATATGTGCTACCAAATTTTTCTTAGATAAATAGAAAAAGTAATTGCATGAAAACTGAGTTAATTTTTCATTACCTATATGTATGTTATGTAATATGTATCTAATCTATAGTCAAACCATATAAAAGTACATATTCGCAATGACACAATGATATAAGAATATATCTTATTTGTTTAAATGTTTAGTTAATATAGTATATATGTGATAAAGGTGTTGGAAGTTGGAACTATATAAACCTCTTCTAAATCAATAACTATACGAATTAACAGCTTTTAATTTCCCATACCATATATAATTCTTCATTAAATATATTATTATTTAAGATTACGATTTATAGGAATTTTGGGATAATACTTTGAATTTATGTATGTGTATTTGTGCAATCTACAATTTATGAATTCAAATTACAATTAATATACTAGACTACTTTAACTTTAACTTTATGTAGTACCATTTTAAAATACTTTATAGAATATGCTATAGAATCAACAATATGTTAATTAAAATTTTTAATTACATGGTAGATTAAAAAATTATGCGAAAGAACGATAATTTTATTACACATTTTTCATTGGAAAAACTAACATTCTAAAAATGGTACATAATTTCATCTAATTACTTCAAATTTACAATTTTTAATTGTCTATATAATTAATCGATACTCACAAACATAAACAATTCATTAACACGCGAATATTTACGTCCAATTTATATAGAAACAAAATTGTAAAATATTTCAAAAATTCGTTTTACCATATACAATCTAAAATGCGAATGCACAAAATTGAACATCTATTTTAAAATAGTGTATAAACATAAAACATGTTCATATATAGGTAAAATAAAAAGTAATAAATCAACTATAAGGTATGTATACGTATACATATATAGCATACAAAAAAAAAGTTTGCATGAAAAATAATTGCATTATTTGTTTACTATAAATGTAATTTTTTGTTTGTACATATATTTACTTATATGTACGTATATATACTGTTAATATATAAATATATATGCATGATTATTCAATATTTATTTGCCAATGTGAAGTGATGTTATCTGTAAATCCAAAATATTGGCAAATAAATGTATATAGATATAGATATATATAAATAAATGAATCCCTATCTATATATTTATATTATATGAATTGTAAATATGAAAATGTTTATTTATTTTTTATTATATATATGGAGATACTTATATTTACTCACAGAGTCGGACGACGAAATTGCGCGGATAAAAATTAAATTACTTTTTAATCATCAAAAATTATAAACTTGATCAAAGCGAATACATTTTTATTAAATTATTAACAAAATATATATCAATTTTAAATAATTAACTTTAAAATCTGTTTAATTCAAAACAATAATAAAATAAAATCTGTTCAATTCAAAATAAATAGTGAAATGTTTATTTAGTATAAATATATTGTACATATTATATTATAAATTTCTATTTATACACTGGCTGGTGCATAAATAAATAAATATAAAATAAAAAAAAATATCGAAAAACATTGATTTATCTTATTTATATATATGTACATTTTTTATGATAACATAATACGCGCACCATAAAGATATGTTTACGATATAATAAATTGCATATTACGATATTACTTATATGACTGTGTATTTATTTTATAGACATATGCATTTACAGGTAGGGAATACTGTAAAATTCCTGAAGTATAGATCAAAGCACAATAATATGAATACTTATTATATATAAAGCCTTTATAAGTCTAGTATTTTACAAGTTCTATTTCAATTATTTGGTATAATTTCCCCAAACATTGGTTTGTAAATTTACAAGATATCGCTATTAGGCAACGATCTGGATAAACATTTTCATAAATTAAAAAAATATAATCTTTTGAATTGGTATGTAAGATATCTCTAATAACCCATTGGATTGCTATGGAAAGGGGTAGAAGCCGTTATATTATAAAAAATAGACTTTTTCACAACGGCTTTCCCAAACCACCGGTATCCATAATTTTAATTATTTAATTGGAATTTATTGTAGATATATATTAGAAAAAAAAATGGAAAAAACGAAAAAGTGACAAATAAAATTTTGCAACAATGAATTAAATCCCATAAGTAAAATTTATTAAAAAAATGGAAACAACAAAATAAAGATCGAAATTGTTTTATATTATAGATTCTCATTTTTTTACATTTAAGACTAATGTCCGTAAGAAAGAGGCGAATTGTTCAAATGATCTCACACATTGTGTAATATATCAGTATTATATATAGAATTAAAACTTTTTGATCATTCAATTCAATTATATCTGTTTATTTGTGATCATTCATAATATTTATTTAGGCATCGATAGTATATAGAATATAGATAGATAGAGATAGATTCGAAATATAATCATATAAGATGATTGTATATATATATATATTTATCTACATTTATACATACATGCAATTCGATTATAAATGATGGTTTTTAATAAGTTTATTTAAAATATATATATATAATATATACAATATTACAATCTAATTATAATTTAATTCCATATATATATAAATTTACTTTAATTCTGTGTATATTTCATAAATATATGTTTCTGTTTATATGTTTATAATTTCATATATTTTTATACAACAAATGTTTCTTATAGATTTTTACAAACATCATTTTTTTAAATAAAAAAGAAACACACATATAATAAATATGTACAAGCAAAAAAGAAAATGAATATTTTTCCATTTACCTTTTTTGATTTATTGAATTTATATTGAAATCAAATTTTTTTTTTAAATAAAACTATATATTAGTATATATATAAATGCAACAACCGGCAACTATACTTTATATATATATCTTCGATGTTGCATATATACGTAAATAATGTACAATTGTTACAATTGGTATTTATGCATGCATGCAATGCATAAATGTAATATCGCGAAAGTATATATAATGTATAACAAATATTAAAGAGGTGAATGAATAACGATTTATTTTATAGTTTAAGAAACAATTTTTTATTATAATGATTAAACATTTAATAAAATTTTCTCTTATGTAATAATTTATTTCAAACACATTTTTTTTGTCTTGTTATTTTAAATTATGCGTTTTATTACCATTTTAAGCAAAAATTTATATTTAAATTAATTGAATTTCAATCAATCAATTTTACGCATTTTGAATTTATACATATATTTTGTATATATACAATATTAGTGATTTAGATATACAATTTATTTTTTATAAATACGATTTTAACCATACATTATTGTATATTAGTATATGAGAATATCCTTCAATATATAACAAAATAACAAACGACATGGGTTTATAGGTATATATCTAAAAAATAAAAAAATTAGTAATATATGCAACAATTTTTTTTTAATCATAAGATTAAATTTACATTTTTATGCAATCATTGTATTTTATTGTGTGTTGTTTAGTGTGTTGTTTCAGCAATATTCATCTATATATATTTTTAATAATCTTGAACTTACCATTTCCATATTTTGTAAATGCCATTTAAATTTATATAAATTAAGAATCTGGCAGGGGCGGATCTGGAGATTTTTTTGGCATATTACAAAAGTATAGGATATTTCGAAAGGCCCTATAAGCAAATTAATTGTTCGGGAAAAACAAATATTTTTCCAACAAAATTTTCCGGAAAATTCGATTTTCCAAATGATAATTTTTCGAATTATAACAAATTTTTCAATTTTCGTTTTCCTGGAATAGTTTGAAAATTCATTCAATTTCTAATATTTCATTGAAGACAATTTTAAAATCACCCCATTGGTTCAAAATGGTTCAAAATATAATCAATTTTCAAATGTGTACTTTAAAATGTGTATTTTGGTGTACTGTATAAAATGTTTTTACCAATTTTGGTCGTTCACTTTTGCAGTATTGCCAATTTCTTTTCATTTTCGCTGAACTCGAATGGAAAATCGGCTATACCTTTTGAACCAATAGACCGATTTTCAAACTTTCTTCTACGAAATATTAAGAATTTATTCTGAATTTTTAAATTATGCGAAGAAAAGCGAATATTTAAGAAAACCCCGAGTTGTAATTAAAAATATTGAATATTTAGAAAAGGGACAAAGGGGGAAGAGAAGTTGAAGATAGTATTCTCATCTCTCTATCTCTCTTATGAAGCAGATCAACCAACAACATCTAGGATGGAAGAGCTGGTTGAATACTGCAGAAATAAAGGACTACACCTCATAGTGGGAAGTGATGCCAATGCTCACCACACTATTTGGGGTAGCACAAACATAAACAAAAGGGGTGAGTACCTACTTGAATTTATTTTGGGTAATGGGATGGAAATAATAAATACGGGATCTGCACCCACATTTGTTAATTGTCTCAGGGAAGAAGTTATAGACCTCACCCTAAGTACACCATTCATTAGTAATAAAATAGTTAATTGGCACGTATCGAACGAAACTTCTTTGTCGGATTACAAGCACATTAGATTCGACATTGCGGCTAGAAACGGCGTGCAGGAAACTTTTAGAAATCCGAAGGCCACTAACTGGACAATGTATAAACAATTAGTGGTGGAAGGATTGAGGGGATCAAAAGATCAAGCTAGGAACATAGATGACCTAGAATTGATGGATGACCGCCTCCATAAGGTTGCGATAAGAGCGTATCAGGAATCGTGCCCCGAAAGGGAGCGCAAAAGCAATCGTAATGTTCCCTGGTGGAATGAGAAGCTGACTAGGCTTCGGCAGGAGACCAGGAAAAACTTTAATAGAGCCAAGTCTAGAAATGATTGGGCTATATATAAAGACAACCTTTTAGAGTACAATAAAGAAATCAAGAAGGCAAAAAAGAAATCGTGGGATAACTTCTGTCAGGGAATCAACGATATACCTGCAGGAGCCCGGATACACAAAATTCTGTCAAAGGAGCATAAAAACAAAATAGGGTTAAAGCAAAAACCAGACGGGAATATGACGGAAGATGCGAAAGAAACACTGGAGCTACTGGCCCAAACGCATTTTCCCCAGTCAAGCAAAATATCATCTAAAGAGGATGGTAATATCAAGAACGAAAACTTTAGAAGACCAGTACCCCAGGACTGGAAAACAGCGGACTATATGTTCACAATTGATAAGATTTGCTGGGCCGTCGGAACATTTGGATCGTACAAAGCTCCAGGGGAAGACGGCATTTTCCCGGCAATGTTAAAAAGCGGGGTGGAACATATAGCGCCGAAACTCAGAAGTATCTTTCGATGCAGTTATGCATGGGGATACATTCCCGAGGCATGGAGAACGGTAAGGGTAATATTTATACCTAAAGCGGGCAGAAGAAGAAGAAGAAGAAGAATAAGCCTAACATCATTTGTACAAAAAACATTGGAGAAACTGGTAGATAGGCATATTAGAGACAATGTGCTGAGGAGAAACCCTCTGCATAAGCATCAATACGCTTATCAACCAGGCAAATCAACCGTACAAGCGCTGCAAAACCTGACCTCGAGAATAGAGAAATCTTTCGAGGATAGGGAAGTGGCCGTAGGGTGCTTTCTTGACATCGAGGGAGCCTTCGATAACACAGCGTTCGATGGTATCTGTCGAGCCGCTGCAGTAAGGGGGGTTGACGATGTCACTTGTAGATGGGTTAAGGCCATGCTGAGGAATAGGGTTGTGAAAATGACTCTAGCGGAAGAAAATCTCAGCATAACAACAGCCAAGGGATGCCCACAAGGGGGGGTACTTTCTCCACTATTGTGGTCCATGGTTGTGAACGAACTGCTGATAAAACTTAATGATAACGGGTTCTATGTGCAGGGGTACGCAGATGATGTGGTAATACTCATCTGCGGCAAATTTGAAGAAACGGCTCTGAACTTAGTGGCGGAGTGGTGCCTATCGACGGGACTAAATATAAACCCTAAGAAAAGCACTATTGTGCCCTTCACTAAGAGGGGGAGCAGTAGGTTCAAATGTCCCATGCTGTTTGGAGAAAAGATAGAATTTTCGACAGAAGCGAAATACCTGGGGGTGATGGTAGATGCTAAACTAAACTGGAACTCCCATATAATAAATGCCACAGATAAGGCAAGAATCTCCCTATGGACTTGCAAAAGCTTAATAGGAAGATCATGGGGTCTTACCCCCAATATGGCACTATGGTAATACAAGGTTATAACAAGACCAATTTTGACCTATGCTTCATCAGTGTGGAGCAAAAAAGCCCAACAGAGAGGGGCGCAGGTCAAACTAAACAAAATTCAGCGTATGGCATGTTTGGGGGTTACGGGAGCAATGCGCACCACGCCCACAGCAGCACTAGAAGCCATTTTAAATCTTCCCCCATTGCATTTGTTCATTAAGAACGAAGCAAGGAAGATAGTACATGCAACGATGGTTACCGAAGGAATAACTAGGGTGGCAAAAAATCACCAATGGCTAGTCGATGAAATCAGTAGTGATGTAATTCTCGGAATGTTACTGGTAGAGGCCACTCCTAGGGTATATGACTTCGACAAGAACTTTTCGGTTGTGTTTCCCAATAGGGAAGATTGGATGGAGAACAAGATTAAATTCGCTGAAAACTCCCTAAAATTTTATACGGATGGATCTAAGACCAACCTAAGTACGGGCTCCGGAGTATATGGGGCGAATCCAAGATTGGAACTTGGGGCCACTCTGGATTGCTATAGCACGGTATTCCAGGCGGAAATCTATGCTATAGAGCTTTGCATCAGATGGATTAAGGATAAGGGTTATAAAGGGCAGCGTATCTATATCTTTTCTGATAGCAAAGCGGCACTTATGGCGGTGAACTCCCGAGAGGTAGAGTCGAAGCTTGTGCTGGATTGTCTAGGGGTACTGAAAGATGTGGCAAGGGTAAATAAAGTCACAATGATGTGGATACCTGGACATAGTGGAATAGAGGGTAATGAGAGGGCGGATGCCATCGCAAGAAAGTGCTCTGCTCACTCGGGCACTCAACCTAGACCATTTTGTGGTTTAGCTAAAGCAACTGTTAGACCAAGAATGAAGGAACTACTGCTGCGGGAGTCCCAGAAGCACTGGAATGACACCGATGGCTGCAGACATTCTAAGCTCTTTATTCCTGCATATTCAAAAGGACTGACGGAACAAATTCTCGGCCTAAATAGGAATAATACTAGAGTAGTGGTGGGATATTTAACCGGCCACTATAATCTAAGAGCTCATCTATACAGGATGAAAGTCGTAAGCTGCGATACGTGTAGGCTTTGCCACACGGAAGAGGAAACTGCGGAACACATTCTTTGTGAATGTGAAGCTTTAGCAGGGATCAGACTCAGGATCATTGGTTCATCATTTCCATTACCTGAGGAAGTTATGTCCATATCAATTAAAAAGTTGACCAGTTTCGTAAGAAGGGCCAATGAATGTATGAATATGGGATAGAGTAGGGCAATAACACAATGACCCCAGGGGGTCAAGTGTTTAGGGGATTGACGACCCAGCCCAATACAATTAATTCTAATTCTAGAATCCGTTTCCGGAAAACTTAGTTTTTATATTTATAAATCAGCTAATTAGACATGCCGTTCAGAATATTTTATTCAGTTGTAAAAATATGGCTGACAATTTTCCATAACCGTCTAGGGAATTTGTATATGTAAAAATTATGCTATTATTAAACCATAAAACAATGATAAATAATGCCAAAAACATATTAGTCAATAAAATAAATCATTTATAAGTTATGAATTAAAAAATGTTTCCAAAGAAAAAAATCTGTAAAAAAATACGCAAAAGTCGAGAATTCTATTTCAAAGTGATATCATAATGAAAAATTTACCAGTAAATATTAAGAACTTAATTTCAACACGCAAAATTATAATCTGAATGTTAATTGAGTTGAATAAAATATTCTATCAATTCTATTAATTTGTTTGTTGAGGCAATTTGATGTCATAGCAAGAAGCTATATCAAAATTAAACAGTTGTTTTTAGTACATTATAATCGATAAATCTGTTTTTAAAAAATATGGTCGGAACATGGCTTGAGCGTGCAACCACGATATTATTCAAAAATCATTCATTCATAATTGAATTTCTATCAAAATCAATACGAAATGATTTTCTTAACGAAACATATCAGAAAAAATGCACAATTCAATTTCCAAATTTATATAAAACATTTCCAAATGAAAATTTATTAAAAATCATTCGTTATTAAATTAAATTAAATTAAATAGTTATTAAATTACTATAGATTAAAAATCACTTTCTAATTAAAAATTGACCAGAAAATTTTAAGAATTCCATTTCTTTTAATAGAAAAAATTATTTCCTAATGAAAAATTATCATCAGGCAATCATCAGAATTCAATTTCTATATTAATACGAAATCAATTCTTGTTCCTTTGATAATAATTCGGAATTTCAGATGATGACAAAAAAATGTTTTTACAACATTTTAATTGGAATAGTTTTCCACAAAATTTCGTGGTGCCCCTCGGATTTCGTTTTGTTTATACATTGTATAAGTGAAGTGTCATATATTAAATAAAATTGAAATAGTAATAAAATTAATCAATAAATATCAATAAGAATTTATAAGAAAATTATAAACACATTTTTATTCATAGTTTAAATTTATCTGCGAATATAGTATCAATGGTATACATATCGTCTGTGTATAGTATATACGCAAAGTTAAATAAATTGCACTTCAACAAAAATCCATGTAATGTAAATGTTTAGTATATTTTAAATACATATATCTTATATATATATATTTGTATGTAACAGATGCATATCAAAACAAAACAAATAAATATTAAATATATATGTAATTTTAAATATTATAATAAAGTGGTGCATATAATAAATGTTTTTCATTAGCACGGACCTATCTCTTCTTATAAAATATTCATTTTATATTGTCAGATAGAATTTATATTTTTGTAAAATAAACGTGAAAGAAAAAACAATTTTAAATTAATAATATACGATATGCGTATATATTTATATATGTATAAATAAATACAAATACTGGTAATACTATATTTCATTTTATTTTGTTATGATTTAAGATTTAACTGTTTACTATTCCGCAATTGGCGATTACTATAGAACAATCGGTAATACTATGTTTTGTTTTTGGATAACCAAGTCAATTAATATAGAATGACTGTATGAAATGTCTATTATATAATAATAACTGCCTCTTGACTTACATAAAAGATAAATATTTAACAGATATTTAAAATTTATGGATTTGTTTCACATTCGATTGTGTTCTTAAAATATCATAATAATATTTTACGTCCTCAACTCAAAAATTAACATTGAATTTTGCACTTTGCAGCTTTATTTATATAAAACAATCGTAATTTTTAAGAAATACGAGGTATTAGTTTTTTACATATATAAATTGGTAGAAGGATAATGTGCTGCTGCAAGAGATTTACCTGTATGTAAAAATTAAACATACGTGCAATTTTATTATTATTGTTATTATATTGTAGATTTATTGTAGTGCTAAATTGCAAAGGAAAAAAAAATTTTTAAAAGTTAACAACCTGTGATCTTTTCATATAACCTCTTTGGCAATTTGCCACATAAATGTTATGTGTATTTTTATTTTTACATATATATAAATTTTTGTGTTCTTCCTTTTACAAATAATAACGTTAGTATTATTATTATTTTCATTTTTACTATTATTATTATTATTATTATTAATATTATTATCTTATATACCATAATAGAATACATAATAAGTGTATTTATACATCAAATTATAATATAAGAACTCTCTCTTTATATATATGAAAATATAGCCGTTTTTTTTCTGAAATTATTAAACTAAAAATTGTATGTTTAAAGTTTAAACAAACAAAGAAAAGGAAAATTTATATCAGTATGCATTGTTTTAAATTTAGACCCATATCGATTGATAGTCCCAAAATGTATAAGATTGTATGAATGAAATTTGAGGTATTTATGTTAGGAATTCCACTATTAAACTGAACAATTTCTTGTTTCAACAATCGTCGAGTTGTAAACAAAAATTATATAAAATTAAACCACATCATATTTTTTCTGTTATTCAAAAAACAAAACAGCCATCAAAATTACAAAAATGGAGAATCAATAAAAGCATATTTTATCAACAAATATAAATATAATATTTTCCCATTCATTTACCAAATAATATGACTAAAATTTATTTTAAATTATTATCTCATTTTGCAAAAAAAAATTAAAATTAAAGAAATATATATAACCATAATAGAAAAAAGCTCGTGCTGTGCTGATTAAGTATATGTTATCAATAATGCAGTAAATCTAAGGAAGGCATTATATAGTTTGACACGAGTGCTTAAACATGATGATTAAATGTTAATGTACACAATAACAATTATATATAAATATGTATTTTTTTCATAAGGAAATAATATTAAAGTGGGTTTTAGTAGAAGAGGTTTAAAATATAAGAAAAAAAAATATGTGTATAGGTTTTTTTTTTCATTGATGATGATAAAATCTATACATTATAGTTTTTGTTTTTATAAATCCTACATGTAACTTGTATAAATGTATAATGTATATATTATAAAAAAAAAAGTAACTTTTATTATAATCATGAATTATATATACGCAAACACCCATGTATATTATGAATATTAGTATATTAGGATGATGATGATGATGATGATGATTATGATGAAGATATGGATAAACTTACATTGATATATTTAATATAAATTTAGAATTAATTAATCATATATTAATTGAAAAATTGCAAAATGTCAATTTCGTATATATTGAAAAATTATCTTATAATTTTTATGAGATCGTTCGCAGTTGAATATAATTGATTACCGCCACCACCTATTCATATATATTTCTTCATTTATATAATAATAATATATATTTTAAATTGTTGGAATATTATTGTAATTTTTCCAATGTGGTCATTAAAATTTAATTTCGCAGGTTTTGTTACTTGTATTTTTATACATTATTCATAAACATTTTTGCATTATAACCGACAATTGGTTTTATATAGCGTTCGACGACAGCCTTCTGTTGTTGGTTTCTTAATTCGTTGCTTTTACGGTGTTGGTAATTTGCCGTACGACCAATTGCATGGGAAAATATGAAACTCTATATATGTGAAAATTCAGATTCGAAAAACACAAAACATATTTTCTTCAGTAGGAAATTCTCAATTATATGATGATTCAATCAGTCCAACAAAACCCAATTTAATATTTGACAAAAATCATTATATGAATGTCTAGGAAACTCAGTCCAATATTTTTCAGACATCGCTTTTAAAACAAAATCGCATAATTGTATAATAAATTTACAATTTGTTATGAGAAGGAATTCAATCTATATACATTTGTCTGCAAAGCCCGTTAAATATAAATATAGTAATAAAATACCCAATTGG
The DNA here is from genome assembly GCA_958336335.1 of Dilophus febrilis. Lineage (NCBI taxonomy): Eukaryota > Metazoa > Arthropoda > Insecta > Diptera > Bibionidae > Dilophus > Dilophus febrilis. Next base: position 38,691,640 of record OY284469.1, read on the forward strand.
ATATTAATATATATATATATATATGCATTCGTTATACGGACATACATTCTGTCAAATAAGTACCCGGAAATTAAACACAAACAACTTATCAATCATCTAAATTTATTATATCCCCTTCCAAATAGGCCCCTTCTTAGGCAATACACTTCTTCCAACGAACAATCCAATCATCGAAACACTTTTTAAAGCTATATTCCGGGATGGCCTTCAGTTCTCGTTGCGAATTAGTTTTGATGTCTTCAATGCTCTCAAAACGGGTTCCACGAAGTGGTAATTTGAGTTTCGGAAACAGGAAAAAGTCACACGGGGCCATATCTGGAGAGTACGGTGGTTGTTCGATGATATTTGTTGAATTTTTGTTCAAAAACTCGTTCACAATGATCGCTTTGTGCGCTGGTGCATTATCGTGGTGCAAAATCCAACTGTTGTTCCGCCACAAATCTGGTCTTTTGCGACGAACATTCTCTCTCAAACGCCTCATAACGCCAAGATAATATTCTTTATTTAAGATAAAATTCAGATCTTTTGGCACCAATCGCGCTGCGACTTTCCGCATACCCAAAACATCAACCAAAATATAACGAGCGGTCTCATGAGACATGTTCATTTCTTGGGCTATCTCTCGCAAAATATAATGACGATTTTCGAGCACCATTTCCTTTATTTTGTCGACGTTTTCTTCAGTTGAAGAGGTCGAAGGCCGTCCTGAACGTGGCAAATCGTTCACTTCTTCTCGCCCCTCTTTGAACGATTTATACCAATCGTAAACTTGAGTTTTCGACATGGTTGAATCACCAAATGTTTTTTTCAACATTTCCAACGTTTTGGCATAAGAAATTTCGTTTGAAACACAAAATTTCACACAAACTCTTTGTTCGATATTTTTATGCATAGTGAAAATCGCAACGGACACAAAAGGTTGACTTGTTCCTAACGACGCCGTAAACAAACTAAATGACAATTGACAGAATAGTTGCTGACAGTTGTGCCAACCTGGGAAAAAAAAATGTTTGAAATATTCTGAGCGGGAAAATTTAAAATGAGAATTTCCGGGTACTTATTTGACAGAATGTATACAAATGAATTTTACTCTATATATATCTATCTTTAAAAAGAAAAATATTAAATTATATAATAAACAATCAAATCTATAATAAATATTTTTAATTTATTAATATAAAAATACCCATATGTCATATAGTAAATTCGAATGTATACATACGTACGAAATTTATTATAAAGTAATACTTATAATTTTTATAATTAAATATGTAATTGGATTGATTTTAATTTATATTTAAATATCCATAAAAATAATAAAAAAAAAACATACAAACACACATAATCAAATCATATAGAAATAAATCCAATCTAAAAATGCATATAAGGAGATTGAATTATTGATTGTTCCAGTTTATTTTTTTTATGCCATTCATTTCATTCATATCTTATATGTGATATTATTGTAATATATATATACATATTTTTTGTTTTAAAATATATTGTTTTTTATGTAACTATGTATATATATTTATATGTATATATAAACTACATCGATTTAGCTTCTGGTCATTTTGGATATATACTTTTTTCAACTCTTTAATTCTAATTGCAATTACATTAGTATTATTATTATTGTTATTTTTTTGTTGTTTTTTTTTTCATTAAAACCTGTTGAAATTACATTGATTTATTTTACACTAATTATTAACAATTATTTATTTATATTAGATTTATATCAACATTTTTATTTTATCTTGTATATATTCATTATATGGCTATATGGCCATATCAATGAGATAAATGTTCGTATATAAATATACATATACACATACGTATCCATATATTATATACAATATACATATATTATAAATATCATTTATAATAAATAAATTCCACAATTTTATTTTTAATTAATCACTATGTTTACAAAACTGTCGTTTATAAATATATTATATTATATTTATATGACATAAAAAAAATAATAATATTAATAAAAAATACATAATTGCCACGAACGTGTATACGTTGAATTATTTATAAACGTTCGCGTTGCAATTATTTGTTTTATTTTTAAATATCTATATTTTTTTGTATATATAGTAATGAAAACTAAAAAATTATATTTTTAGATGTCGAAAATAAAAGGCATTGTATAACTTTATAGAAGTCCTATATTAACTTTGCTTATAAATCAAGAAATTCTCAAACGGCTCAATCTATATTAACTTTTTTCGAACCAACAGATTTGGAAATCCATTTTTTTCAAGTACATCAAGATTATGGAACAGTTTACCAGAACTAGTATTTCCCCCTTCTTATATGAATATCAACCATTTAAATTAAGCATTTCATCCTATCTATAAAGAGTCATCCTAAACCTAAAGTGCAACTTGTACAATTGTTTGAAAACATATAAGTTATTTTTTCTCTCATGCGTTTGTTTTTTTTTTAAACTTCATAAATTAATCCATATATTATTAAAGTTTGGCCACTCAAAATCACTTAAATGTATTCAATACATCATATGTTCATCACCTTATTAAATGATTTCTTTAAGGGCTCACGGCAATAGAATTCCGATGTTTTACGGGCGCTAAACCGATTCTGCAAAAAAAAGGGAGCAAAAAAAAAATAGAATACGACATTCATTAATCATTCATTAAGGTTCCCAAATAGTTTTTTTTTTAATTTTCTTGTACAGATTTTTGAGTCTTTATACGTTGAATAATACTTTGTATAAATCCTCCGTTTAGAAGAGAACAAAAATTATGGGACCTTTACATTAATATTGTCGATTATCGATTATGGCTTGAAAATGGCATTTATTTGTATAACAAAATGATTGAGTACATTAACCAATATATTGCCCAGCGTTCGCTATGACTTCCTCCCACCTTTTAGGAAGTTTGTTGATTTCCTCGTTTGAAGAACTTTGTCCCTATCCATTCATCGACCCATTTTCGCACTTCTTCAGCATTTCGAAAGCCTACATCTGTCAGGCTGACCTGCATTGATCTGAACAAATGGTATTCAGAAGGCGCAAGGTGTGGAGAGTACGGGGGGTGATCACCATGATCCCAACCAAGCCTCTTTATTTTTTCCTTAACGATGACTGCACGATGTGGTCTGGCATTGTCATCGTGCATTAAAACTTTGTGGTGTTTTCGAGCTATCAATGGTCGTTTTTCGTTCAATTTCTTTGCCAATTCGCCCAGTTGCCGTCGGCAGCGATCAGATGTAACCGTATCATTCGGTTTTAACAGCTCACAATACACGACACCCTTCTGATCCCACCAAATGCACAGCATAAGCTTCTGGCAATTAATATCGCGTTTTGATTGTGAAGTTGATGGTTGGCCGGGATCAACATATGATGCTTTACGTTTAGGATTGCCAGTGACAATTCAACTCAAAAAACTATGTTTTTTGTGCTCGACAAGATGTTTATTGCATGCATCGATTCGTGCTTTCAGTTGATTTTCATTCAGTTGATGTGGGACCCATTTTCCTAGCTTTCTGATCTTTCCCATTGAATGCAAACGTCTAGAAATGGTAGAGCCATCTACATACTCATATTTTTTTACAATTTTATTTTAACAAAACTGTTCCGGACGAGCATTTGCGGAATGTGTATCTCATATTGCTTCCAAGTCACTCGCTTAGAAACATTATTTTTTCAACAGAATCCCGATTATTTATGCAAATAATCCTTATATCTATACTTATGCCTGTACTGTATAATATTCTATATGATTATATTTTTATATTCTGTATGTTTACATAATAAAATATAGGTAAAAATAGAAAAAGAATCAATGAAATGTATATAAAAAAAGGAAATGCAAAAGCAACGGATGACGACGGTAGCTTCATTCATATCCAAAAGATCATTTCATCATTATCACGTACATATTAGAAACAAATTTGAAACGCACGAGACAAAATATGATTCTAAAAATAAAATATTATTTATTTATTATTTTTTCTTGCTATTATCATCTCACCACCGCAGATAAAATTCAATTATAAAAGAGTATATGGTATACATATACGATCGTATATAA